>NW_004624894.1:1799384-1910805 GCF_000247695.1 Heterocephalus glaber | reverse complement strand
ACATTTTAGGTATACAATACGTTTACATTTATCATTGGGTGCTTGTACCTGTACATGATGTATCTTGGTTCTTATTTTTTCCCCATTACCTGTGAGCCCTTTACCCCCTCCACCCTTCCCTATTTGCATAGATTTCATTTCCACTTTTTTTCTTTTCTCATAATTTTTCCTTTCCCTTCTTTCCTTTCCCCTTCCCCTCCCACCACCCTTACACCTTTGGACCTTTTCCTATTTCAAATTATCAATTATTTGTTTTAATCATTTTAATCCTCATTTACACTTTCAGTTTCTCACACCAGAGAAACTATTCGGTATTTACACATGTGTCCTATTTATTTCACTTAAGAGTATGGCTTCAATATGCATCCATTTAGCTATGTCTCTAGTTTCTCGTTCTTTATGGCTGAGTAGTACTCCATTTTATAAAAAAGGCACATTTTCTTTATCCAGTTTCCAGTTGATGGGCACTTGGCCTGTTTCCAAGCTTTAGCTATTACAAACTGTGCCGCTATAAATATGGGTGCACATATATCTAGCAGTCTACTTTTAAAAAGTGAAATAGTTTTCATTTGTCCTTGATGTATTATTTTTCCTCTTAAGTTCACTCTTCTGCTCTTTTTTTTTCTCTGTTTCTCCTTGGCAATGATGTGGTCCATTACCCCCCCCCCCACTTTCATTCTACATCCATTTCTCCATTATTTGCCTCTAGATTTCTTTGTGGTTGGTGTCACAACACCCAGTCCAATTCTCTTCCTTGGGGAAGTAAAAGATCAACTAGATGATTAAGAGTATTGTAATTGGTCTTTGGGAGTTCCATATTCTTCACCAGTAATTAGTTTAGAGTAGTATATGATACAACAGCAAACAAGAAAATATAAAAGATATTTGATGATGACCTCTAGGAAGTTCTTCCTAGCTCTTAGAAGAAAACAGTTAAAGCTAAGTTCTCTACTTTCCTCTTGACTTAAACAAGGGAATATGTTGCTGCCACTGGAAATTGTCCTGAATCACAGAGACAGCCTCAGGATGAAGACACCACTCTGCAAGGTGGAAGAGAGAAGAAAAACCCCAGGGCCCTTGGGATATTGCAAAGCCACTGGACCCACCCTATCATACGGTCTGCTTTCTTACTGTTTAAATCAGCTCAAGTTCACTTTTATATTATTATTTATGTGTCAAATGACCCACATAGGCATGAATTCCCCCATGTATTATTGGTTGAAATAGTAAGATTGATCAATTGGTAAAGAATGTCCCCAAATGGGAGCTAGGGTTTTATATCCTTAGGGTTACACTTTAAATCCAAGACATGAAAACACAGAAGAAAATAAACAGTTATTGGCCTCTGGGTCTGAATAGCTTAAAAATCTAAATATACATATATGTATATATAACATAAAATTGATCACCCTGACCATTTATAAGTGTATAGTTCAGAGGCATTAAGTATACATTCACTGTGTGCAAACATAACTACATAAACATTCAAGGAAGAAAACATAAGGGTTTTCAACGATATGTAATATTCTTTCTTTCAGTGGTAAAAAGATGTTTACTATTTTATTTCTATATAGTTTTACATATATAAATTTTTAAATGAAAATAATGGGAAGTAAAGAGAATACAGCAAATGTAAACTACTAAAGTTTTCAAGCTTAGCTTAGCAAGAGATGAGAGCACTGGGAGCTGGATTGGAAAAGAGGCTGTATGGGAAGTGCAGGGCTTCATTTCAAGACTAAGACAAGGCCAGAGGAGAGGAGGAAACAATGGCCCCAGAAGAACAATGCGCACCATTCTAAAGGAGGTAGGAAATGATGGGCTCCAGAGGACAGTGGAGACTCTAGCATTAAACAAGGATTGTGTCCTTCTTTGACACATGTAGATAAGCTGGACTTTGGTGTCGTTTTTGCTTTTATAGAAAGTATAGTCAGCTTACTGGTGTAGTAAAGGGAAAAGCCCTTGTCTGAGAAGAAAATGATACTAAATGAAGGTTTTAAAAACTGGTGACAATTTAAAATAATGTATTTGAAATACAGAGGACAAAATCAAAATTCAGTTCAGGTAGATAGATTTGTAGACAGCCACCTGAGGATACACAATTCACCATTTTTTTTCTGAACAAATTGTCTTTAGAATGTACTCTAGGCTCAAGTTATTCTGTAGGCTCTCAGAAAAATGAGAAAGGAAGCTGAGCTAATAGTACTCTACACACACTACCCATTTCAACTCCACTTCTTCCTCACAAAATTTCATTTGAAGGGTTCTATAAATAAATTCCCAATGTGTAACTTTACCCTAACATAATCTTGAACAACAGGCACAAAACCAAATGATTTCGGCCCCTCATGGAAATGCGCTTAATATTAGGCAACTGGCCCACATGAAGGGGTATTATAAAAACAGTCCTATGAAGCTACTGTTCTATTTATAGTAAAGGCATTGTTGAGAATGTAATCAATAGTGTCCTCTTTATATGGACTCAAGAGACATAACTCTCTCAGATCTTGGTACTAGGCCAAACAATACTTCCCATGTGCAATTAGTTTGTTTTTACCTTTAGGGCACTGTAAATCAGGGCACTGATCTTTCCCAATATGAACTAGCTTCTAGAAAATCTAATGCCAAATCTGCAGCCCACACCTAGAAAACAGAATCACCCAAAATTTTATTCAAAATCTTTCTTCTAGTTTCAACATATCTTTTCAATCTTTGTCTACCTCTCACCTGAATTTCCTCAAGACCATTCAAGGCCGGCTGCCATAGACAGGGGGTGGGGGTGAGGGCAGGAACACTGAGTAAGCCCTAGCCCAGGTCTATGTGCAGAGGACCCACCTAAGACTGTGATGAGTAAAGAACCAAGACCACTCCTACCACAATCAAGAGATGAAAGGCTAAGGAAACGCAGTAACTGCATGCAGTACTTCAACATGAAGTGGAGAGGGATGGCTGTAATGACTATCATTAGGGTAACTGATAAAATTATAATATTAAAATGTGGAAATTTTGAATTGAAATATGAAATAACAAAATTGGGATATAAAAAATAACTGTATTTAGGTTGTGTAAGAGAAATATACCCTGAGATATTAGGGCTAAAGAACTATAAGGTCAAATAATTCAGGAAAAAGTCAACATGTATAACCATATATATATTATATATATAGTATTCACATATATATAGTATTTTTAAATTCAATTTTTTGTTAAATCTGAAATTATTTCCAAATAAAAAATTTTAAAAATAAAAAGAAGTCTCTTGTAACAGTGAGGTATGGAACTGAATAGTTTCCAATTGCTGGATCTGAATTCTTACAGGGAGTATGAATCCAGAAGGATTCTATGAACTGTTCCACACATATGTGTTTAATAATCTTTCATATGTATAAATTATTATGAATGTCAAGAAAGCATTTAAAAGCATACCTTTAATGATAAAAATTGATATTTTGAAAGTATGCGTCTACATGTAAAAGATAACTATATTTTTGTAAAATATGACAATATACTATAATTATCTACTTATGGTAAGTGTTCACATTTAATTTAATTCAATATGTTTTTGGAACATCAACCTCTGAATCTTTCATATTAGACACTGCAAATGTCAGTCTCTCAGACATTTAAGAATTCGGTGGGCAATAAATTACAGACTTTCAAACAAATGAAAAAAAAAAGCATACCTAAATTCATAACATCCTTTGGGTATTAGGTATTTTCTCAAATAATTGATTTTTTTAAGTAACATTATTATTAAAAAGGTATTATTATTTTGTCCGTAGGAAACTTACTACTTATCATCAGAAAGAATAGTGATGTTTTCCAGACATTACAGAATGGCAATAAAACAGAACATGGAATCTTCTATTATAAAGTTGAAAGTGAGGAAAAAGAAATCAAGCTTTAAATGAGTCAAGAGGCTTCAGACTCAAATTAAACAAGGATAAATGAAAGTGCTGTGTTCTGCTTTAAAAACAAAGAAATATTGCATTACGGCTGGATGAAGGAAGTGTGGTTTAATGGCAGGCAATTCAAGTCAGGTAGTTGGTAGAGGAGATTTTAGATGTTCACAAGTGTGATTCTTGCCATTTGTGAGATACAGATGCCAAAAGCCTAATGCAATATTAAACAGCATTAATTAAGATATTCTTCAGGGAGATAATGACCCAACTCTGCAACAGTCAGAATATATGTGAGGTAATGCATTCAATTTTGGACCTTAGGATTTCTGTGTATGGCCCCGAGGAAATAGCTTGTAACAGGCTTATCGACTGCTAAAACAACTCTAAAACCTGGTTAAAACACAGATAGCAACTGTTTAAATACCTTGGAGATCAACCCAGACAGGTAGGGTTTGAAAAGTCAGACTCCTGCAGACAAAGGAGGGAGGCCTACTGACATGAGCCCAGCGTCTTTCCCCTTTTCAACGTGGGCCCTTTGCAGATTCCCCACAATAATAAAAGCCAATCAGAAAGCAGCCACATTAAATGAAAACCTGCAGTCTTACTGGTGGAGAAAGACACAGAGGAGACAGTATTTGTGGCTGTCATATCAGCTGGAAAGAGAGCGAAAGGTTCCAGAGAGGAGAGAATATGGAGGGAGAACCTCAAACTGTGCATACAAACTCCACTCCAGACTGGCTGAGCCCTGTGTTAGGCACATATGAGGTAGACTTTAAGTTATGGTTTAAGGTGAGAAGAACTGAACAGAGGAAATAGAGTTCACAGTTTGACTTCAGCCACATTAACTGCCTGCTAAACAAAAAATTAATATTCTAAACAAATATAATTCATAATTTCTACAACATATTAGTGTCTATACAATGTAATCCAAAAGTATTAGACCGATGATTCTCAAAATATGGTCTAGATATACCCGTGAGCCTCAAGATTCTGGGGAGTCAGCAGTTAGTCTGATCCTAACACTTACAGGTCATTTGCCCATTTTTCTCTCATAAGTGTATGTAACAGAGCTTGTCAGAGGCTGTATGACTTTTAGTATTTCACCACTCTGATAGCTAATAGAATGTCTGTAACCACGTTTTTATGTTTCCTGAAATTTGTGTAAGGTAGGACATTTCAAGCATATGTGTGTGCACAGAGATTAACTCAATTTGTTCTCAGTACAATAAAGCAGTCTGTGCTCTTAGTTATAACTCCTGTAGTTTTTGTAATCTCATTATTGTCCAATATATCAGTATTTAAAGTGCCAGAGATTTCCATGTGTGCAAGGAAACAAAAGGACACTTTGTGTTCTTGTAAAATAGTGGCATTTAAGTTGTTTTCTTGAAAACTTTCATATATTTTAAATTTTCTCTAAAACTATTATTTTAGATTTCGACACTACATATACTGAAATAAAGATAACTCATTTTCTCAGCCCATAGCTGCAATATCTATGTTTAAAGATTCTGAAAAACAATAAAACTGGTAACAATTCTGTAACTGATGGGAAAGAGGAATCCAAGAAATACCGTATAAAATAGAAAAAAACTGTGACAAGATGATGAAAGTTATCTTTCTCTTGGCTTATATATGTTAGTAATTATCTTACTGTTTCCTAGACAAGAGAAACGACTGTCATTTTGAAAATAGTCATTCAGAATTTAGAGGAAAATAAATTGGACTTTATTTTAAACATAGATGTGCTGAGTTCAAAAGCAGGTCAATTAAGCTTTTCTAACTAGAAAAGGTCACTAAAGCATCTTAAGTTACATTTCATTGTCCAGAGAAGATTAATAAAGGTAACTACTAATAAAGGTGAAGACTAAGGAAAGTGACATTGCTCAGTGCCCGCTAGATGAAAAATCAGTGTAAGAAATGATGGCACTGACACATTCCAATGGTAGTTACTGAATAAGAGATTTCGCTATAGACATGAACACTAAGTTAGCATCATCTGCAGAATTGTACTTTTGCCTAACAAACAAATCTACAGACATGATTGGATTAGCTGCTTTACTTTCATCTGTCTAGTATTAACCCCAATTAATCACTTAAGAAATTGGAGAGCGAGTGGCTGGGGTTCTAACTCAGGGCCTCACATGTTAGGCAAGTATTTCACCAATGAGCTACACCCTGGTCCTGAAAAATTATTTTGTATGAATGCTTGGTAAGAAACTCTAGAGGCACTGACATTCAACACACTAAATAACTTCTTGAGTCTTGGAGTTTATTCTGTGAAAACTGCACTGACACTGAACTGATGGTGTAAAAACAATGGTGGGTAAAACTGCTGCTCCCTTAGCATGAATCATGGCAGGGCACCAAATTGCACGCAATGTCACTGTATTCTCCACAGCCACATATTCAGTTAAAAAATAAAATTTAAAAAAGGCTATGTCCCTTAAGAATGTCCTTGATGGAGCACTGAGAATTATTGATTCGATTCAATCTTGACTTCTGGGCACTCATATCTTTAATGTTTTGTGTGACAAATCATGAAGAGAAGACACTGCCACTCACACCAACACACAGTGATGATCCTGGGGAAAGTATGGGACAGGTGGAGTTTCAGGCTGCACTGGCCACTTTCGGTGAAACGTCATTTTTACTGTAAAGAACAACTGATAGATATTTGCAGTTTTGGAAGGTATTTTATTGAAAATAAAGTAAATTTATCAATTCTGAAACTAGTGATATATTTATTGTCAAGGTCAAAATTTGAGGTTTAAAAAAGTGACAATTATATTTCTAAAAATCTTGTTTCCCTGATTACGAGCTCTAAAGACTCTTCTAATGAGGTAAGTGGTGATACTAATGAATGTGGTCTTTTGATAATGATGAATGTGTCCACAGCTGAAAGATTTGCATAATTCAGTAAACCATCGTTTTCTAAATGAACAGCACATGATGTCACACAACAGTAAAAGATCCATTCAAAATGCAATATAGGCCAATAGATTTTAATGTCAGAGTTTGAAAAGGTCACTAATATGGTTTCAGATTCTACACTGCAAATAAACAGTAAGAAAACTACTACATGTCAAGTTTGTAACATAAGGAATATATAAATACAATTATCTGAAAAGGCTATTGTTTAATACTCCTTTCTCTTCTAACTAACTGTGTAATGCTAGATTTTCTTCACGCTCTCCAATCAAACCAATATACAGGGTATGACTGAAATATATGGTGAAAGTTTAAATTAAAATTATTTATTACAGTCAAAGACAAATTACCATTAACCCCATTCAAAATACTTCCTTTTGCTTAGAATGCACTTACTCACTGTTTCTGCCACTTTATGAAGCAGTTTAAACTTCTCTTCCATGAGTATTTTCACAAGGTGTGATCAAAAATATGGTGAATGCTGCTGCCAAGTACCATCCAACAGAAAAGCAGGCTCATAAAAACATTAGTGTCCCCTCATCTACCTTGTTCACTTGATCTGGTACCATAGGACTTCTGGCTTTTCTTCAAAGTCAAAATGATCATGAAAAGTAAACATTTTGAATCAATTCAGGACATCAAGGCCATCATAACAGCACAACTAAAGACACTCATGAAAGAAGACTTCCAGAACTGCTTCAGAAAGTGGCAAGAATGATGGAGTAAGTGTTTGAACTGAGTGGAGGTATTTTGAAGGGAATTAATGGCAATGTGTCTTTCACTGTAATGTATTTTTTAAAATTTAAACATCCACCATATAATTTGATCATATCTCACAGAACACACTGGGAGCAGAAATAAGAATCTAGTATTCCCCTATAACACCAGATATCCACCCAAAAAACATTTTAAAATACCATTACCGTCATTAAATTTCCTTTTACTTGAAAAGATATTAAAATGTTATTTAGTGGCTTTATTATTGTTTTCAAATGAATTAACAAATATTTAAAGTTTTCTCAGTTTTAATTTCTGATACAGTAAGTATCAATAGATAGGATAAGGGGCAGGGGATTTAGCTCAGTGGTTTCGGCACCTACTGCGCAAGCGCAAGGACCTGAGTTCAATCCCAGGTACCAAAAAAAAAAAAAAAAAGATAGGATAATAGGAGGCTCCACTGACTTTTCAAAGTTAAGTCCTGAGAGAAAATTTGAGAACCACTGTACTACACACATGATCAAAGAAGAAAATGTGAAATAATACAATCAAAAGAGACTAGTCCTGAAATGATCCAGAATTGGAATTTAGTACCCACGGATTTTTAAAGCAACTAGTATTTCTATGGTCAAGGATGTAGAGGGAAATATATCTGTAATGACTCAATAGATAAGAAATATCAGCAGAGAAATAAAAATTTAGAACCCAGAACTTTAAAATACAAAGCATACAAGAAGAAAGTATCTGATCAATTTAACAACATATTAGCAATTACAGAGCAGCCAGAGATTTTGAATATAGAACAAAAGAAATAAAAGTAAAATTGAGAAACTAAAATTGAAGGACACATGACATAAGTGAAATGCTTCTAAACTAGATCCTTCTGCTACAATGGACATTATTGAGATAACAGGCAAAATATGAATAGGACCTGTATTATGTACCAATGTTAATGTTCTGATTTTAAAAACTGTACTGTGGTTATGTAGGAGTACATTCTGCATGACTTTCAGTATTTGGGGATGACAGGGCATCAACTCAGCGACTTATTCTCAAATGGTCCATAACAAAATAATTTTTTTATTCTGTACTTTCAGTTTTTCTATAAAAGTGTTTCCAAAAGAACATTTTTAGAGCCTTAAACACATACACGCACATGTGCATGCCCAAATATATACATATCCATGTCTAACCCTGAGTTAATAAATCAGAATCTCTGGAGGGTCATATGATTTATGTTAACATATTCAAAGCATTTAATATATTTACTTTCCTTATGAAGAAATTCAGTAGCTCTCTATTCATAAAAGTAACGCTGAATAAAGCTGACGGTATGGAATTTATTTCCAACACAAAAGGGATGCCACCAGTCACTCCCTGCCACTCCGCTAGTCTATTTAATGACCACAAATGCTCTTTTTTCATAAATGAAAGTTTTGTCTGCCACCTCAGTGTATATTCCTGAATTTCTTGTACAAGCATTTTGTATTTAGAAAGTACATCTTTCATAAAATCTGGTCTGAAGATGTCTATTCACATAAAACGAGATGAGCGGGCCAGGGATTTAACTCAGTGGTTTCGTCACCTGCTGTGCAAGTGCAAAGACCCAAATTCGATCCCCGGTACGAAAAAAAAAAGAGATGAGCAAGATTTCTATAAGAAATATGTGTGTGTCACACCTACTTAAATGCCATGGAAAGCTCTAGCTCATCTGCTCAATAAAGCCACTCTCACGGTGGGACTCGTGTGGTGTGGCAAGCAGGCTGCATCTCATGGTGTTTTGACTTACTTTAGGAAGAGTTTCAGAGCCCACATTAAGTTCTGAGATCTTATTTGACTACAAATAAGCTAAATAACACTAAAGGTATTAAGCAAAAGAAGAAAAACTACTTCATGAGACTATCAAAATTAGAAGTTCTGTTAATCAAAAGAAAATGAATTAGGGAAGCCCTAACATAGGAAGGAATATTCACAGTGAATATTTGAAAAAGAATTTGTATTCAGGTTATATAAAGAACTCCTAGAAAGACACAATATAAAAATAAGCCATTTTAAAAGGGCAAAAGACTCAAACAGATACTTCAAAACAAACATCAAAGACAAACATTAAAATTTGTGGTTATTTTGAAATTCTGAGTGAATACCAAAGAATAAGATAAATGAGGCCGGGGATTTAGCTCAGTGGTTCTGGTGCCTGCCTCGCAAGCACAAGGTCCCGAGTTCGATCCCCGGTACCAAAAAAAAAAAAAAGATAAAGATATGATTTGTCACTATACATGGCAACATCTTATTTTGAAATAAAAATACTTTGTTTTGAATTACATAAAAATGTATTTTCCGAATGCAATAGAGGTTTAAACTAGCTGAAAATTAACATTCACCACAAACTTATTATCTAAGAAATGTGAACAGTAATTCCATGTTGTTAGTGATTCAACTTTGAAACCAAACTTTTCTACTTTTCTAAGTTTTGAAAATCTTTAACTGAAGAATATTCTAGTATCACTTTTCTATATAAATCAGAACTTTCTGAAATTCAGGCTACTAGACAAAAGGCAGAAAGAAACCAGGTCTTCAGGAAGATATAAGCCTAAAATTCTCCTATTGAAATGATATAGCAATAGATAATTATTTTCAACAACTTAGAAAATTCAGCTAAATGGTGTTAAAATAACAAATTACATCAAACACAATTTGTAACATGACTATGGCATGTTTTATGGCTTGTATCTAGATGTTTCCCCCAAACTGCATTCAGTGATAGGTGGGGCTTTTTGGAGGTGGTTGGGTCTAAGGTGTGTGATGCTGGGATCAAGGATGTGATGCTGGGATTGATTCGTGGTGTGATACCAGGATTAAGGATGCTTCACTCTGGGTGTGAGTGCTACCCAACCTAATGGTAGCTTGCTGCTTGCTACTTTGCCACCTTCTGCCCAACATGAGCTGTTTTTCCCGTGAAGCCCCTTTGTTATGCCACTCTGCCTTGGAGCCAGCCAACTATGAACTGAAACCTCTACATACTGTGAGCTAAATAAACCTTTCCTCCTTAAAAAAAAGAAAAAAAAAAAAAAAGACTAAAATTGTCATTCACAGCCCCCAATTGCCATCTTCTGTGTTCATTAAAACAAGTTCTGTGGTTTCACTGATTTTGTACTCCAAAGGCTTTCTGGCAAATAAATGTTATCAATGTGAATCTACAAAATCAATCTAATAAGAAAATAGACTGGGAAAGTAGCTCAGTAGTTGAGCACTTACCTAGCAACCACAAAGCCCCAGGTTTTACACACACACACACACACACACACACACACACACACATGCACACACACATGTTCAGTAATGAAACATTGCCTTTGTAAGTTTTTATTGTTTTGTTTTGTTTTGTTTTTTGTGGTACCAGGGATCGAACTTGGGTCCTTGCACTTGCACAGCAGGCACCAAAACCACTGAGCTAAATCCCTGGCCCTGCCTTTGTAAGTTTTGTATTTAATGTTACGCTATAACTTCATTTGATAAAATATTCTATTGGTTTTTTTGTTTGTTTTTGGTACCAGGGATCGAACTTGGGTCCTTGTGTTTGCGAGGCAGGCAGCGGAACCACTGAGCTAAATCCCTGGCCCAAAATATTCTATTGTTTAAAAAAATTTTTTTAATAATTCTGGGTTTAAGAACTGCTAAGCCTTTTCTTGAGACAAAGAAATACAGAGACCTTGTGACAAGGACATATTCACCATGGTAATGGCCAAGTGCGTAGGAACATTGAGTAAGACATAAATCACTGTGATTATTGTTCACAAACACATACAGTGCTTATCATCACAGAACTGTGCATGGCATATTTTACTGCAATACTTACTGGTGCTACGATTTTTCCTGTCTGACCAACCTGCATATCATTGGGAACGAAGCCAGCATCAACAGCCGCTCGGGACGCACCAACTAAGGGGGAAAACTGTCATTGTTTTTCAGGCTCTATTATTCAACTGGTAAGACATTCACAAATATAGTATAGTTTTTATAAAGAACTTACTTTTGAAAAAATTCCTGTCACTGAGAACTCTAAATACTAAGTACTAGTGTATTTTTCAAGAAAATACCTTCTATTAACATCCACTAATTTCAGGATTTAAATTGGGTTGAATCCTTTTCTATTTGTTTTAAATTAGGGTCTCAGTATGTTGCCCAGGCTGGGCCCAAACTCAAGGTATCTTCCCACCTTACCGTTCCCAATTACTGAAACCACAGAGTGTGTCACCACGCCAAATTTGGTTTCTGCCTGCTTTATCAAAGAAAAAGCCTGTACTATAATCTATTTAGGCTGTCTATGCGTAACACTCACTCCTCAGTAAATACTGTATTATTTATTCAAAGGCCTAAGAAAAATTATTTCTGAGAGGAAAACTGAAAACCACAGAAAGAAGAAAATGTGCACTTTTAACTGACTTATGCATAAATGAAATAATGAAGAAAAAATATTTCCAACAAAAGAACATATTTCTCCTAGGAAAGTATCTTTACCTGCAGCATGTAGTTGATCTGCCAAGTCATACAACAACTTAAAATTCTCTCCACTCTTCAAACCACGACCTTATTTTAAAAAAAAAGATGTAAAAAAGCAAACATAAACTCCATTCTATAAATTTGCTATTGTGTATATCTGATGAAATTTTCATATTATAAAACTGCCATGTTAAGCATATTGCCTCCTCTATAAAACCTTTTCTGAATTCTACTGATACTCCTACACTTCTCCTACAAAGCATTCAACACTATAGCAATTAACTAGTTAAGCAATAGTGTAATCTTTACTATCAGTTTTTTCCACTAGAATGAAAACTGTTATTGCGGGATTCATATCTATCTAGAATATTACTATGATATCTGTAATGTTTAGCAAAACTCTATACATAGTAGATACTAAATAAATATCCTCCAAATGACTGAATGAAGTTACTTGAATAGAAGTCACCCCGATAGACTTTAAACTCCTTAAGATCAAAAACAATCTGCAGATGCTGGGCCGGGGATTTAGCTCAGTGAAGCTGCTGCCTGCTCGAAAGCACAAAGTCCTGAGTTTGATTCCCAGTACCAAAAAAAAAAAAAAAAAAAAAGAACAATCTTCCTTTTCATTTTTCTTTCTCTAGGACTTTGCAACAAACTTGCCATGGAACAGATAGTGATAAACAAGTCAAATACACGGAAGTCTATTTGGAAGATTATTTTGTTTAATGGCTGATTTGAAAAGAATTTAAAATCATGCCAGTGCTTATTTTTCAAAAAGTCAATCAGGCTGTAAAAAGTCTTTTCTTAAAAAATAAGGAACATACCACATTAAAAAAACTACTCTTCTGTAATACTAACAGCTTTGGTATCAAATGAGAAGAAATTTTCAGTGTTATACACAGATACCTCTACAGTACAACCCTGCAAGTTCTTCAAAGTGGGCTGAAGTAGGGGATATTATACACAAGATGGCCCTGAGGTTCCAGTCAGCTTTCCCTGATTCGGAACCCAACCACACTCTTCAGAATAACATGGAAGGCCATTAGTATGAAGAGATATCAAGGGGCAAAATTAAGAGACAAGATTTGAACCACGCTCCCCCTGGTGCCAATGACTCAGATGTGCAACAGAAAGCCCAACTGTGTACTAGTTGTCTTTAATTTCATTTTCCTAATTGGTTGAAATGGGAACAATATTTGTAACTTACCAACTTTTACATTTTAAAAGAAGTCCATGTTCCTTTAAAATACCAAAAAAAGAAATCACAGTATTGTAAAAGTTACGTCATTTTTTAAAAATTAATATTTCACTTACCACCGGATACGACCACTTTGGCACCAGTCAGCTCTGGCCGATCACTTTTCGTTAACTTCTGGTCAAGCCACTCTGATATTCCCACTGGTGAAGAACTTGGTGCTGCAATGTTGACACATAGAATAAAACAATGACTATGATATCAAGTTCTAATATGACAGTTACTTTATGAGAAACACAAAGGCTAATTCCATGAAATTTAAGTTATTAATTATTATAATTTTCTGTGCTTCTAATTTCATTTTTTATTATGGCAGACTTCAGGGGGCAAGATTTCAGCCTTGGCCTCATTAGCTGTTTAACTTTGAAGAAGTCATTTAATGCTCTGAGTTCATCTGTAAAAGCCAGAAAAATCTTATCTCTACAAAGTTCAAGTAAGATGTTGTATGTGTTAAAATGCAATTCCTTCTATATATTTACTATTATTACATCCTTCTGTTGAGTCACTCAAGTATTACAGTAGAAAATAGTGATGAGTAACAAGTCTTAGCATCAATAAGACAGATGAATCTTAATGGATCTTTTCTCTCCCTTTCTAAATGACCAGAGCAACTATCCTAGTGTCAAAGATACTGTAATTTGAAACATCATCAGGGAAATGCAAATCAAAATCACAAGGAGACATCACCTCACTCCTATTAAAATAGCTATTATGTAAAAGAAAAGATAACAATTGTTGGTGAGGATGTGGAGAAACGTGAATGTTTACACATTGCTGACAGAAATGTAAATTAATATAGCATTATGGTACAGTGTGACAGTTCCTAAAAAAAAATAAAAAACAGAACTACCATATGATCCCACAATCCTATACTTTTTTTTTTTGGTACCAGGGATCGAACTCAGGTCCTTGCGTTTGTGAGGCAGGTGGCAGAACCACTGAGCTAAATCCCTGGACCCCACAACCCGATTAATAGTTGTACATCCAAAGGAAATGAAATCAGCATGTCAAAGAGATAGACCTGCATTCTCTTGTTTACTGTAGCATTATTTACAATAATGAAGATATAGAATTAAGGGCTGGGGATTTAGATCAGTGGTTCCGTTGCCTGCCTCGCAAACGCAAGGTCCCAAGTTCAATCCCTGGTACCAAAAAAAACCCAGAATCAACCAAGGTGTTCATTATGAATGAATGGCTAAAGAAAATGTGGCACAAACAGACAACTGAATACTGTCCAACCACATAAAAGACAAATTCTGTAACTGTGACAATCTCGATAACCCTATAATACAATCTCAGTTCTATATGGAATCTAAAACAGTTGCTATCATAGAAGCAGAGAGTAAAATGGTGGTTACCAAAAGCTAAAGTGGTCAGAAGGGAGGGAAAGAGGAAGACACTAGCAGAGGATATATGACTGTAGTTAAAAAGGGGAGTTATTCCTTAAATGTCCAGAATAGGCAGATATATATAGGGACAGAATGTAGCTAAGTTAATCGCCAGTGGCTGAGGGAAGTAGGACCGATGAGAGAAAGGGAAAGACATGGTAAATGACTACTATTGGTTACAATTTCTGTTTTGGGTGATGAAAATGTTCTAAAATCGATTTTAGTGATGGTTACACAGCTCTGTGAACATACTAAGAACCACTGGATTGGATACTTAAAAACTGGTGAACTGTAGGATGTGTGAATTTTATCTCAAGCTGTTTTTCTTAAAAGATAATGTGAAGACATAAATTATAATTATCATTTCTTATTTTTGTATAACCTTGGGAATATCATTTTAATTGAATTTCTAATATTCTGCATTAGAAATTTAACCTGAGATCATCTCCTATTCTAGTAAAATCTATGAATTAAAAAAAATAAGAAACAAAACCAAGCAATCAAAAAGCTCCAAATGAACACTCACCATTTTCTGAACTGGCACTACCTCCACTTGTTGCTGCAGCTTCAAAAGATGTTCCTCGGACAGAAAACACCTTCACTTTCTCATCACACTTCACTGTACATAAAGCATTTCCTGAAATACATAATTTGTCTTTTAGAAAGCAATCGTGAAAGGCAACAACACACGTATTCCTTTCAGGCTCAGAATTTACTTCACAAAGACAAGAAAAACTATGGATCAGTCGTTTTCGACCCTAATGCACAGAAGGAAAAGAAGACCATGACAGTAAAGATATATGTATGTGTGCATTTGTACAATGCTAGTTGGCTTAAAAACAGGACACGTGGGCTGGGGATTTAGTGGCACCGTGCCTGCCTCGTAAGGTAAGGGCAAGGTCCTGAGTTTGATCTCCAGTACCAAAAAAAAGAAAAAAAAAACAAAAACAGGACACATGCTGACACACCTGGAAGAAACTGGAACAAGACAGCCACACTAACGTACACTCTCCCCACAAAGCTTCCTCCTCTAAAACACAATAAAATCAGTAACCTAAGAATGTGAATTGTGATGACTTAATGAGGATGGAGCTACCATACACACTGAAGGAGGATATCAGTGAAAACCTGAAAGGGCATAAAGAACAAATTCAGATGTGCCAAATTTCTTAGAAATTACCAATCACATTATGAGTGACCTAAACTATGACCAAGTAGTTCTCCTTTGAAACACGTAACTTTAATAAGAAAGAACAGAGTTCACTGCTTTCTCCAACCCCACTGGTGACCAGCGTGCTTAGCGAAAGATCAATCCACCAGGGCCAGGGATTTAGCTCAGTGGCACCGCGCCTGCCTTGCAAGTGCAAGGTCCTGAGTTTCATCCCCGGTATCAAAATAAAAAAGATCAATCCACCAAAGAGACACAGAAATGAGTTTCTTAATGACACACCAAGGGAACAGGAGATGCAAAGACAGAAAATATACTTAAAAAGAAAAAAAAAGTGTTGGCATCCCAGGCACTACTTACAAAATGTACTGAATGTGAATCTAATTCTTATTGACTACTAGAAAACTCTCCACAAATTAAGTGACAGACAGGAAGGAAAACGCTGTGCTGAGGTTTACAGAGTGCCAGGTCATGGTACAGTGGCGGTTCTAGAGTAAGATTTTTCTCAGAGTCCTTTAAGATGGTCCATTTAAAGCAATTGTATGTCCAATTTAAAATCCCACCTCCAAGATTTATTTATACTTTTACTAAAATTTAATGCTCATTAATAATTTTCCTTGGGAACTTACCTGCATAAATAGTTCTCACAAATGTGTCAGGTGACTTGATCTCAATGATGTCAGAAATTGGGGAAACGTCAAGTTTGGCTGCTATTCTGGGCATAAGGTTCTAAGGCAAAATAAGCAGTGAGTTACATGTATACACCCTAATGGATGACTATAAACTATGAGCAATGACATCTTCTAAATGCAAAGTCTATGGAAACTTTAATTCAAATTATTTAATATTTCACATGCATCTTCATACAACTTCAAGCCCTGCTTTGTGGGTACTCTGAAACTAAATGAATCCCTATCATTTCTCTAACTACATTAAGAGTTTTATGAGGTTTATATAATAAATTACTTTAATTCAATATCTTGAATTAGGAGGTATGACATTTGCTTTAATAAATGTTGATTTTAAAATATGACTATGGATCACTGAATTTAGGTAAGAGAAAAATTCAGAATAGTAAAATTCTCAAATACTTAAAAAGATTATACTATATATATCAATGGATATGAAAGAAAACAGTTCACCTTTTGCTGAAACTGGTGTTGCATAAAAAGATCAAAACTAACCTGAACAGTAGCCAGCATGCTGTGTGTAAAAAGATCAGCAGAAATAAATGCATGTGCTTGTACTTTGTGCGTGTAACATCTCTGGACTCGACACCGGTGCTAACTTCGCTCTCACTCGCTGACATCCTTGGGAAAGTCACAATCTCCCCAGTTCTCAGTTACTCTCTCACACTGAGGGAAGAAAAGCTCTACAATTCTAGTCTGAAGTTCTACGCTCTAGGGCTCTAAATCAGAAGAAGATCAGTTAGTGAAGACTAAATACCCATAGTTTTTGGAGTTAAGGTTCTTTTAGATAATATACATACATTTTTTAAAAAATGGAGTGTTGCTTTTCATTACATACATAGAAAAGCCGAATTATACACTGATTTCTGAGAATTGTTTACTCTGTGGAACCTCCTAAACTATGCCCACTCATATAGCATCATTCAGGTTCCTCTCCCACTCTGCCCTCAAACCCCCCATTTCCTAAGGATTCCCCTAGAATGATCCTACAAATAAATACTCCTTTAATCTCCACCCGTCCACATGCATGTATAATTATACTGCATCAACTGGCATTAACACGTATTTGGTATTAAAATAACTTTTAGTATACAAGCTATACTAAGTGGCTCTATATAAATTGATGCTAACAAATGTTGACAACTTGAGTCAATTTCCTTCCTAAATATGCTTTTCTGGGCCTGGTCTGCCACCTGAATGTCCTAAGAGAGCAGATGGAACACAGATACATGTATCTTTTTAAAAAGATGTATTTTTTCATAATATAGGCTTGACCACATGGTTCCTGAGGAGAAACAATAATTACCACTGTGTTCTTTTCATAAGTTAAAAAAAATAAAAAAGAAGGCTGGGGATTTAACTCAGTGGTGCCACCGCCTGCATCACAAGTACAAGGTCCTGAGTTTGATCCCCAGCACCAAATAAATAAATAAATAAATAAGATTTTAAAATTCTAGCCAGTATTTTAAGTGCGTTATCTCAAAATCATAGTGGGCATTATGGTTTCCATCTCAAATGTCCCCCAAAACACATGTGGGGAAGGCCTGGTCTTTGCACTATTGGTAGAACCTATAGAGGTGGGGTCTGGGGAAGGTCACTGGAGGTGTGCCTTTGAAGGGAAACTGAGAACCCTGTGCCTTTCTCTCTCTGTTTCCTGGCTACCATGAGATGACAGCACTGTCTCATCGTATGCTCAAGCCATAATGCTCTGCCTCACCATAGGCCCAAAGCAACAGGGCCCAACGATGCACTGAAACCTCAGATACCATGAGCCAAAATATACCATTCTTCCTTTTAAGTTGATTTTCTTGGGTATTTTGTTGCAGTGATAGAAAGCTGACTAACACAGTTGGTGAAGGACCACTATAGATCTATTTAGCTTCTTCTGATGAACTGTTTGCTCATTCCAAGCCCATTTACAGAGAGTAGCACCAGCCTGTTTATCATGTCACCCGTATTCTCAAAATTCCCATCCATCACAACACACCCATCAAGGCCAGAGTCCTAAAATCTGGCTAATAAGACACAACAGACACCCTTTCCTGGTCTCACAATCTTGTAGATAAATTGTATCACAGAAACTCAAAGCTTATAAAGTTGTTTAAATCACCAGGATCTAACCTAAAATTTTGGCACCAGAGACTGGTTTCATGGAAGACAATTTTTCTATACACCTGCAGAAAAGGGGAGGGTTCTGATGATTCAAAGAATCACTCTCATGTGCAGTTTACAGCAGGGTTTGCCCTCCTGTGAGAATCTAACACCACTGCTGATTTGACAGGAGACGAGCTCAGGCAGTGATGGGAGTGAAGACCAGTGGCTATAAAAAACAGACAAAGGCCTGCTTCCCTGCCTGCCATTCACCTCCTGTTGTGTGGCCCTAACAGGACATGGACCAGTAATGGTCTGTGGCCCACGGGCTGAGGACCTCTGATTTAAATCATCCAACACAGAAATTAAACTCAGGGGATAGAATGGGGCACAGAGATCATTTCACCTATTAGATTAATGGGGAAAATGCTAGAGTATATAATAGCTCAAATGTTGGCCATTTAACAATACAGATCAAAAGTTAAAGGCCTTAACCCACCTATTTCTCTTATAGAACTCTATTCTACATAAATACCAGCATATATATGGATGTACAGGGATGTTTCCTTGCAGCAAAGTTTATAAATGCAAACAACCAGAAACAACCTAACTATTCCTGGCTAAATGTGGAATGTTATGCTGCCACTAAAAAAAGACAGACACATTATGAGTTAATATTTTCAAGACATGCTCAAGTAAAAAATGATCAGTCACAAAACAATTTGCGCCATATTATCCCATTTTACAAGTAAAAATGTATTTGTAATGTGTATAATTTAAAAATCCACGGAAAGACACCTAAAACAATGAATGTACAAGTGCTGACAGTCATCCTCCTGAAGAGGGAGGGGGAGCTGGGCATAAGATAGGGCCTGCAAATGTTGCTCTTCATACTGCTGTACATGAATCCTTTCTAATGAGAATGAATCTGTGTAGAGCTTTTAAAGTAAAATAAAAACTAAAACTAACCCTTATTAAGAACAGAATAAAAGAAAAAGGAGCTAGAACATACATGGCCACTGAGAGACAAGAAATATCCAATGCCAAATTCCTTTTCTTGGGCTCCTCCTACTTTTTTTTAAGTGTCTGGTCATCATGCGTGCTGGACAAGTGCTCTATCATGAGCTACATCCCCAGCACCCTCACCCTCACACTGTGCTAACTTCCTGGAGATCACTATGCATCTGAGGCACATTCTTTCTGCAGACATATCAAAATGCAAATGACTAGATTACCACTTTCCTTATCCTAAGGATATCTTCAACCACCACAGAGCTCCTTCCAAATTCCCCAAATAGAACTGGCCTTTCTAAATACTCACCAACTATCCAAATAAAATAACTCTTAAGATTGGTTACTAATGCAAACAATATTCACACAAACCCCCAGAATCTAACAGCTTTTAAACAAGATAATTTAACAATAATAATGTAAAGAGGGTTTTCTCTAAGGCAAAATTTGAAAACCTGCAAGAGGCATTTTAATAAATTATGACAACATGTTGAAAGAACGAAGTTATCTCTGTGACAAAATTTGAAACTCTAGGAATGGTATTTTCACAGAAATTAAACAAAATTAAGAAAACAAATTTTAGTGCAAGTACTCTGCTGACATGGACATGTCAGGAATGGCCATCTACTCAAAGTCTGCTACATGTTTCTGGAACACAAAAACCTCAGCCTACGAGTGGGGCATCAGACCGCACATTACCACACATTCTCAGGTTCTCACCTTTCCAAAGGCAGAGGCTCCAGCACAGATGTGTGTGTAACTGAACTGCTTCTGTGTGGCCAGAATCAATGGCGTCAGCTCCTCTGATAGGGAAACACATGGATAAAATGCATTGTGTGATTCCTAATATTTCATATATTCAAGCAGGACTCAGACACTACATTTTCCCACCGAAAATCCTCACCTGGAAGCAGACCTTTGTAGGCATCATGCTGAGCCACCAGAACTTTTGCTACCCCTGCTACTTCACAGAGATCTTGCACCACCTGTGATGAGAAGAGGAGTTACTAAGTATCCTCTATCAGAAATACTCAAATACAGTTGAGCCAACACTAAATATCCACAGAACATTAAATCTTAAAAGTAAAAATAAAAATCATTCCTAGTAGCAAAAGGGCTATACAAAAAGTTTTTAAAATTTTTTTTAAATTCTTTAACAAAGAAAATCTTCTGCCAAGTGATCTCACTATGGATTGATCTTACATAGTCCTGATACAAAAGATTGCAACAGAAATTCTGTCTTGCCAAAATAAACTGACCTTTTAGTTAATCCAAATGTCATCATTTTATAAATGGTAAAACTGAGATATTCTCATTCTTTCTCTAACACAGCCAGAGTATTTTAGACTTTGGGTTTCCTAGGGATAAATACCTTACTCTATGGTTTATTATACTTTATTTGGCAATAATAGTTTCTGTGGATATTAAAATTAAATAACCGCAACAAAGAAAATCTTTTTTCTTTTTTGGTACTGGGGATCGAACTCAGGTCCTTGCGCTTGCATAGCAGGCGGCGAAACCACTGAGCTAAATCCCCGGCCCAAGAAAATCTTATATTGCAACCCACTGCCCACTGCTGAGTTTGAGAAAGCTTTTGATACTTCAGATTTTCCATATACAGAAGGCAACTCCCTTCCTGAGTATCTTGCATATATCATGACTGGTTTCGGCTCCTTAGAGCCATGCCAGAGTCTCCTGTCTGCTTTTCAGCTCCAGGCTGCTTCACTGATCGCTGATGAGTCGGCACCAAAGGCTGTGCCTCCTGACCCTCCATGGACTGCAAGGTTCAGTAACATTCACTGGAGAAAAGACACAGTGCCACACACCTCTGCTGAGCCAAGTGTCCTCCAGCACACTGCCCTGTACCACAGGGCCCCTTGGGATGGCTGCACCTGTATTCAGCTTCTCTAACTTTAAGAGAATTTCCAATTTAAAAACTCAGCTAATTCCAAAGTAATGATACAGTAGCCTAGGAGATAAAGTAGGATAGAATTTTCCCATCAAAACTTTCATTTACTGCCAAAAACTACTGGTGCTACAAGAAAAATCACTCTGTCTTTATGATAAATACCCAAAGAAAATAGTATTAAAACTGAAATCTGCCTGGATTATTAACAGGTATTTTTTGTTTTTCTTTAAGATTAACTGAGCCAGCCATAGTGGCATACACCTGTAATCTCAGCACACAAGAGGCTAAGGCTCCTGTGCAAGTTCAAAGCCAGCCTAAGCTATATTAGTAAGTTCAAGACCAGCCTGAACTCCGAATTAGAAAAGTAAGACCCCATATCAAAAAGGAAAATTTTTTAAAGGTTGTAATTGAGTAGATATCATTTCAAGAATTTTTAAAGTAATACCAAAATAATTACTTAAAATCACAGCAAAACAAATCTAAAATTTAAACATATAAAACATAGAAAAAAATATATATACACTTCTGTAGTATATATCTGAAAACTGAGCAACCAGAAAGATAGTTTAACCATATCATCAGACATTGTGATTAAAATCAACTGTATATAGTTAAATAGTTGGATAGAAATTAGAGAAATATATATAACTAGTTAAACCTCCTGGAACATATTATTTTAAAGTATCAATTTCATGTAAAGAATTAGAAATCACACTAGCTTTCTGAACAGTATCATGCTCTGCACTGATAATTTAGTAAGAAATAAAATCTAAAAACAAACACATGCTCTCCAGATTTATTTTTCTGTGAGGTATGAGCTCCCAGCTGCACACCTAGCAACTTCTATATAGGGTGAGAGGAACAGGTGGCTCCAGTGGTGTAAGTGTAACTGAAGTAACATCCACAAGGCCACCCCCACGGCACAGACCCCGAAGATCATTCAACAGCACCTCCTGTGGGCTTGGTTTCCAAAGCTGTAACTGTCTCATTTAACAACAAGGACAGGCATATCTTTTAGTACCAGCTATAATCTGAAAAGAATAGTACTCACATTTGTTTCCTTTTTTTTCCTTTTTTTTTTTTTTTTTGGTACCGGGGATCGAACTCGGGACCTTGTGCTTGCAAGGCAGGCGCTGGAACCACTGAGCTAAATCCCCAGCCCAGTACTCACATTTGAATTCTTTTTCCAATTAAAAATTAACACCCATGGGGCCGGGGATTTAGCTCAGTGGTTTCACCAACTGCTGTGCAAGTGCAAGGACCCAAGTTCGATCCCTGGTAGCAAAAAAAAAAAAAAAATTTAACACCCATGATATTTTGTCCAGATTTACCACTTTCGGGAATTAGAAGCAATTAGCAAGTATATTCATCAGTACAAAAAGGGACTGGCTATTAACCTCTGTGGGGAATCAAACATTATCATTCTCCTTGGTACCTCATGGCACACGATGGTGCCAGGAGAACTAAATCAAGTATTCTACCTTATTTCAGAAGACAAAATGCTTAGTGAGCAAGTCTTTTAGTTCCTTCTTCGTGCACAGTAATGGTTGTGACGCTGGCCATTTAATGAGGATTAGAGCCCAGTTTCGGTTATAGTCCTCAGCATAATTCTCTTCTGCTATCTTTCCCTGTCTCTTGATGAAGATTATATTTGCTATGGTTGACCTTAAAAATCTCTCACCTTGTCACACTTGGTTCCAGCTACTAAGCAGGACACCTCTCCTCCCAGGCGTCTTGCTGCAGTGATAGTGTTCAAAGTGATAGGTGCCAGGGAGCCATCCACGTGCTCTGCTATGACAAGGGTACTCTGAAATCGGAGCAATGAGGCCTAAAAAGGAGAAGAAGAAAAAAAAAAAGAAAGAGAAAATTTCATCATAGGTTTTTTTTTTTTGGTAGCAGGGATTGAACTTGGGTCCTTGCACTTGCACAGCAAGCGGTGAAACCACTGAGCTAAATCCCTGGCCCCATCATAGGTTTTTTTTTTACTCTAATTATTAAGCATATATGCTTTAAAGAAAACCATTCTACTATACTCAGTTCTATAAATATATTTATAAAATACTTGGTCCATAGCAAAAATCAGGCTATTTGTAGCTATCATTGTAATACTAATATTTTTATCTAATAAAAACTCAAATACAGATTAGTTCTCTATGGTTAGGAAAAAAAATTTTTTAAGCCAAGCATGGCAGCACATGTCTATTAGACCCTGGGAGGCTGATGCAGGAAGATGGCAAGTTTGAGCCCAGCCTGGGCAACTCAGCACTTAGCAAGACCATGTCTCAAAATAAAAAATAAAATTAAAAAAGGCTGAGGATATAGCTCAGTTCAAAGGCCCTGGACTCAATCTCTGGAAAAGAAATAATTACTCCAAAACAATTTTCCCACTAAGTTATATCCAATAAATAACTGCTATATAAATTTAAAATCCTCAGAACATATTACCTATCTAACTAGGAACTGGTCAAATCCTATCAATTACACTGAGTTACATATTGGGCTCCTACTAAGTACAGTATATCCAGAAATAATGGGCTCAAAAGTAATTATTAAAGTTGATTCCTACTGCGTCAGACAAAAAGCATTCAATAGCAAAATAAATGAAAATAGAAATCTGCTTTTAAACCATGACACTAGACTGTAATTTTGATGGTGTTTCTTCCAAAAGTTCAAATATGCTTCTGAATAATTAAAAAAAAAAAGCTATATACAGTATCTTGGAACCAACCCTATCTAGTATGGATTATTAAGAAATTTCCAATAGTTCACGGTCATCTGGAATAATTTCAAATACTAGGAACTCAAAAATCAACAGGAACAGTCCGTGTGCTCAAAAATTTCATAGGCACTAACTTTTTCACATACAAACCACTAAAAGAATGAACAGTTTCTCAAATAATGAATTGAATGAACCAGATGCTGAAGGCTGCAAGGACAATCAAGTAGAGTAAAGGAAGTAAGTTCAGGTGTCCGAATCAGGTGACACCACAGGCATGAGAAAAGAGGAAAATTTTCTAACTATCCTTGTGGAAAATGGAAACAACAAAAGTGGCACTGAGGATCAAATGGCAGGGTTATGTGACTTAATTTAGCAAAAATCTTTAGCTCTAGGGTTGGAGAGAAGAAAGCATAGTACGAAGTATACCCAGAGCTAAAAACTTACAAGGAGGGTACAAATGAAGGGAAGCCAAGTACAGGACAGTAATCCTGCTTATATAACGAATACGCAGTTTTTCACCTACTATATCATAAACACCACTTGCTGTATCTTCATATTCTTCACCTTTTTTATTATTGTAGTGTTATGGGTAGGATCTGAAATGTCCCCCAAAAGGTCAAGTGTTGAAAGCATGGTCCCAAGCTGGCAGACTTATTGGGAGGTGGTAGCAACTCTGAAGACAGGGCCTAGTTGAAGCAGGTACTTAGGGGTACAGCTCTGAAGGGATATTTTGTCCTGGGCCCCTTGCTCTCTTCTCTGCTTCCTGACCACCATGAGGTAAGCAACCTCCTCTGCTATGCCCTTCTGCCACGATGTTCTGCCTAAAAGCAATGGAGCCAGCCAACCACAGACTGGAATCCCTGAAACCATGAAACAAAACAAATTTTTCTCCTCTAGTTGATTTTCTCAGACATTTTGTCACAGCAAAAGCAAGCTCCCTAACACACACTGATATGGACTCATCAGTTTAACCAGTCTCTGTGGACATTTAGTTTACTCACAATGTTTACTATTATAAACAATGCAGAGAAGACAATCCTCATAACTAGATCTTTGCACTCAATTTCAACACATGAGACTTCCTTCTGTGTAGAATGACGACCCATTCTTCTGACCAGAACTTAGCTAGACTCTACTCTGGCTGCTTTGCCTCCCGAAGCTAGATTCTATCCAACTATCAACAAGGCAGGGATCTTTCTTCTCCTACACTACCTGGCCGTACACTTGGTCCCCACCTTCTTCTCAGCCCTCTAAACTTCCTCCATTGAGCACAGCCCATTGAGCTGGGGGCCCTCTGGAGAGCCTAGGACTAGCTTTCCAGAGGTAGGAAGGCTTCCAGGAACATACACCTGAGGTGAGAGAGGAGAAAGGACACCATAGCAGGATATACCAGAAGACACAATCATTGCACTGTGGTGTCAGTGGATGACTAGAAGCAGGGACACAGGAGGGAACTTGACCTGAGGCTGTCAAATCAAGTACTTACTTATATAACATTTCCTTTTTTTACAAGTAAAAAATTTCCAGTAAGAAAAGAGGTAGTTCAAGTGAAAGTAAAAATCTTTATGCCTATCTTAAGATTCCTTTCCTATGACAAATTCCTAGAAGTGCCAGATAACAAGGCAGGCACAATTTCAACCCTTCTGATAATGACTGACACAAGCTGTTCTTCAGAAGTCATAGTCATTCACGATCCCTGAGTTGGAGTGGAAGTTCTTGGAAAGTAAATGTCAGACCTGTTCCTTTTCATAGCCTCACAATCTAATATGCTATTTTTGCAATGTATCTCTATAGAGTTGATTATAGGGCACTTTGTTAATCAGGGGGAGCACAATATCTTATAAAGGACCCTGTAATTAAGACTCAGTGGTGAGCCAGGGATTTAGCTCAGTGGCACCGTGCCTGCCTCGCAAACACAAGATCCTGAGTTCGATCCCCGGTACCAAAAAAAAAAAAAAACACTCAATGATGTAATTTATGATTTAAGTGATATTTCACACGAATTGCTAATAACAAACTATTAGCTATACATCAAGTACATATTTTTTATTATGCTTCACACATCATTTACCATAAAATTATCATATTTCCATCACCATTTGAAGAACAAATCCAAGACTTGGTGGCAGAAAGCCCATATTTGCTAAAAATTATAGTTCTATCATAAAATAAATTGAGTAATTCTAAGAAACTGTCAAGTTTTTTTGAACTTCCAGGGCAGATTGTACATGATTTTTAAGACTGCTCAAAATCACACTTATAACAGTAAATACCAACGAAAGAATCCACTCAGTTCACCTATCTGATCAGTGTTTACTAAACACTACAAACATCATAAAGGCATGGCATATTGCTTTACCGATTCCTTTATACTTTTCAAAATACTAAACTTCCTTCTATTTTGGTGTTCTATCTTCCATTTCTCAGACTGTACAGAGAGGAGCTACAACCTCTAACATGGTTTAATTCCACAGTAATGGTTATGTGAGCCTGGTGAGCATTCAGATGCTACTCCTCAGACTGAAGCCCAGTTTCCTTGTATGCGAATTGAGGGAGAGGAACTAGACCAGAAGTTTTCAAACTCTTTCATGAAAGGGTTCTAGGAAGGCACCTAGGAGCCACCACACGGGACATGGTGGGGACCAGGCAAAGAGCACTGCTAGAATGTACCCTTTAGCTTTGCTTTAACCCGACTCACATTTATAAAACACTGTTCCAAGTACTCTTATGAATCATATCTTATTTAAAACTCACAAAAACTTTTATGATGTAGGTACTATTATACTGACTTTGCAAATGAGGAAATTGGAGCTTAAAGGTTACCTAGCTAGTAGAGCCAGGTTATTCCAAGTCCAAGCAGTCTGACTCCAGAGTAGGGTTCTGAATTACTCGCATCAATGTATTATCATCTATTGTTCTTTTATATCTGAGTCAATTCCTTCCTGTATTTGGCAAATACGCTCTTCCATTTTAAAAAAACAAACAGGGCCGGGGATTTAGCTCAGTGGTTTCAGCGCCTGCCTCGAAAGCGCAAGGTCCCAAGTTCGATCCCCAGTACCAAAAAAATAAACAAAAATTTAAAAAATTAAAAAATAAAACAAACAAACAGAAAAGTACTGGTCAGGGCCAGGGATTTAGCTCAGTGGTGCTGCCACCTGCCTCGCAAGTGCAAGGTCTTGAGTTTGATCCTGGGCACCAAAAAAAAAAAAAAAAGCACTGGTCAAAAACAAAGAAAAATTCGATTTCATAGGCCTCTTTTCCAGCTCTCTAAGTTCTATAACTCTAAAATCCTACTTTGAGTAGAAGAGTGGACAGATGTGACTAATAGTGAAAAAGTACAAGTCCATCACTGAAAGTTTTAAAACAAAAAAAATTTGTTTTATTATCATAAGACCTATTGCCGCTCTACACTTTAGGACTCTCTTTTAACAAGAGTGATTGGAGGGAAAAAGGGCCAGATTCTTAAGACTTTAACAACAGTAATTAATGCAGACCAGTGCCACCCATAAATTCTTGGTCACCAGCCTTACCTGAGCCCTCAAAACTGCCAGTGGGATGCTACTAGGACTTCCTTGTTGGTACTCTCACCCTTCCCAGCAACTATTTCAAATATACTCTCCTGACAACAGTCTTCCCTCTCTTATCAGAGGGAGCCTCATCTCTTATAGGAGAAACTGAAGCCACTGGCAAGAAGCTGCTCCCCCTCTGGACACTGGACACTCAACAGAAATTCTTGGCCCTTGGCTATCACAATGAAAGCTGCCATGGGTCCTTCCTTCCTCTAGGGTCTGATTCCTCTGGCTTCTCGAGTCCATTTTCTCAAATCTACTCAAAAGACTGCTTTCTGCAAGCCCATTCATTATCATGTCCCTAACATCTCCCATTCCCGGTTCCTTCCCATCAACATTTAAACACATTTGACACTCTCCCAATTTTAAAGAACCCCATATTAAAAAGCCACCAGCCCACATTCTACTCCAGGTACCCCCTTCTCCAATTCTTTATCTCTCATTCATGCTTCTTTCAACTGGTTTTTGCCCTCTCCAAAATTACCAACACTTTTCAGGCTTTACCTTACTTGTTCTCAGGAATGACTACTCCCTTCTGACTTCCACCTGTATGAGAATGACTAGCAAATTGTGTGTCTGTGTCTGTGTGTGTTATCATCTCCTTCCTAAGAGCTACACCTATAATTAGTTATATCTGCTTATCTAAGAGCTTAACCTTTGTGTCTTTTTTTGTTTGTTTTCATTTTGTTTTGTTTTTTGGTACCAGGATGAACTCGGATCCTTGCACTTGCAAGGCAGGCAGTGGAACCACTGAGGTAAATCCCTGGCCCAACCTTTGTGTCTTAACAAACACTTTCCAATTCAACAAGTCAAAATCTTATCTCATTTTTCCTCTGTTCCTCCCCAGTCTTTGCAAAACTACTCCTCCTCCAGACTCCAAACCCTGATCCAAGAGTCATCTCTGGGTTTTCTCTCAACTCTCGCTTCCAATCAACCTCTGAAGTCCTAACAGTTCTTCCTCCCAAACAGAGCATCTTTTCAATTCATTCACTGACCTCCATCATCATGCCAAATGTAAGGGCAGGTCACTGTCCCTCTCCTAAATTACTCCATCAATCTTCCAATCCAACATGTATCTACCTACAATTTTGCTCCCTTCCAATTTATTTCTCTTTCTATGGTATAAATCTAACATGTTATCTCCCTGCCTAAGACATTTTAATTGCTTCCTGCCCCTGTGGGATATGGCAAACTAGTCTCCCTAGGCTGATTTACCAGGCACTCAGTTATTTTGTGGCCTGATCTACCTCCCCAGCCATACGTCGCTGGCTCATTTATACCTTATTTTCGGATACTTCAACTTGCCCTGCTCGCTGCCCAGGAGAGAGCCTTCCCACACATTGTTACCTCTGTCTAGAGGGCCTCTTACCTGATACCTAATTAGCTTTTGGGGGGGGGGGTACCAGGGATCGAACTCATGACCATGCACTTGCAAGGCAGGCACAGTGCCACTGAGCTAAATCCCCAGCCCCTAATTAGCTTTTAATTAATAATCCTTAAGGATTATTCTTCCAAAAAGCCTTAATACAGTTGCAGTGGTAAAGAGAACAGGCTCTAGTGCTGCGCTGCCTTGGTCTGAATTCACCTCTACCATTATCTCTCTGTGCCTCCATGTCTGAGTGTACACAGAGATAATGATGACAATGCTAATGTCACAGAGCTGTGAGGATTAAATAAGTACTGTATGTAAAGCTCTTGGAACATATTAAATGCTCACTAAATGTAGCTACATATAAAAGTCTTTGGCTCCCCTCAGACTAGTTAACTGCCAGCACCCACATGGTACTTTATTGCCTTCACTACAGCACTTACCACACTTAACGAAACATATTTGATTGACTTGTCTTCCCTACTGCTACTGAGTATAGGGCAACATCTGATTTTTCTAACACTAACCGTGGCCTCTACTTGAGTATCCAGCACAGAGCAGATTCCCAATAAATCAACAGAGAATTCTTTTTAAAAATTTCTTCACCAACAAAATGAGAAGACAAGTCACAAACTGGGAGGAAATATTTTCAAAAGACACATTCCATAAAGGACTGTTGTCTAAAGACACAATGAACTCTTAAATTTCAATAAAAAGTAATGACAAATCTGGTTAAAAAGCAGACAAAATAGGGCTGGAGATGTAGCAGAATGGTAAAACACCCATTTAGCATGCACAGGGCTCTAGGTTCAAATCCCACCACCATTTAAAAAAAAAAGACAAACAAGCTGAACAGATACTTCACCAAAGAAGGTATATGAATGGCCAGTAAGCATACAAAAGAAGGTTCAGCATCATGTTACTATGGAATTGCAGATTAAAAAACAATGAGATACCCCCTACACACCTATGAGAATGGAAAAAATCCCAAACACAATACTTAATGCTGTGGAAGTGTACAGATGAATGGAACAAAAAGAACGCTCATTCATTGCTGGTGGGAATGCAAAATGGTGCAGCCACTTTGGAAGACAGGCTGGCAATTCCACAGTAACGTGATGCTGAACCTCCTTTTGTACGCTTACTGGCCATGCATATATACCTTCTTTGGTAGTATGCAGGAAGTTTCTTGAGGAGCGCTCTTGAGAACCACCAGGAAGGCTCAGGGAGCAGGACTGGGGAACAGGAAAAGCTGCACCTTAACAATGTCAACAGAGATCTCTGGGAACTGAAGCAGGCAGGGGGAGCTTCTGCTTTTCATATTCTTACAGCAGGACTATTTTTTCCTAATTTCCAAGGTCCTTTCAATGTGTTCCACATTACTTCAGACAGAATCCAAATGGACTTTTAGGTTGTTGTCATTATTTTTAATTCTGAATAACAAACTAACATGACTAATGCTTTCATTGTCTTTAATTCAATCTTGGAAACAATACCATATTTAAAAGCCAAATATGTATCTCAGAAGAACATACATGATATGAACAGAATAAAAACAATAAGGTGATTTAAGACAAAACTCAAAAAATGAAGTGACACTGTTAATCTGACGACTACTCTTCACCCTTACTGTTACTGCACTTCATTATGCAATCACAGGTCCACCTACTTTGACAGATACCCTTCAGACTCTCCAGCCCTGAGGAAGATTAAGCCTCTCCCTACTCATCCTTCCTGCAAACTGATCACACTTCAAATCGTGTGTTCAAAGTCTGTCTTCTCCAATTTGTTTGCACCACAGTTCAGGTCAGGGACGAGGGCTGTCTTGCTTTCCACTGTGAATTCAGCACCCACCTCGTCCCTGGCACACAGCTGGCCCTTGGTGAATGCTTAGTGACTAAATGAAAAGTTTTCCCAAAATAATCAAAAACTGAAAAGCAGCTGTATCTCTATTATTGATAACTTCATCATCTAAGTACACATAAGGATGGGTGCCTAAGTAGTACATAAACCACTAAAATTATGCTTTTGGAGAATGTGTCTAGACTACTGAATAGACTTGGTTCCAAAGAGTAAAATCTTAACATTTTTCTTTTGTGTACCGGCCACATACCTTTATAAAACTGACTGGCCTTGGAAAGACAGCACACTTCTTGAAGGGAGGTTATCAGTCAGCACAGCACAGTATCCCAGTACTCTGGGAGGCTGAAGCAGGAGGATCTCAAGATTAAGCCCTGCCTGGCCAACTTAGCAAAACCCCGTCCTAAAATTAAAAAAAAAAAAATTAAAAAGGGTGGGGGATGTAGCTCAGTGTAAAGGCCTGGATTCATTACCCAGTACCACCACCACCACTACCACCAAAAAAAAAAAAGTTATCTTCTCTGCACCCTTTCAGAGGCTCCCCTTCTCTCCTTTACTAACATCAGAGCAAATTGGCTTTCATTTCTGCCACAACTCTAAATCCATTTCGTCACAGTAACCAACAATCTTGTGCAGTTCAAGTTCAACAAACGCACTTGGTCCTCTCTTACTCAACCTCAACTATTCTTGACACGGCTTTTGCTGTTCACTCTCTCAGGGTTCCTCCTGGGACTGTAACTGGACGCTCATGCAGGGAACTACCACAGACTATGGAAGAAAAACACCTGGGCTCTTATGCCCTGCTTTACCCCTAACAAACCTACTCATAACCTGAAGTAGCAGGGATAATTTAAACCAGTCATCTTTGGAAATTCAGTGAGGAAATAGGGGACTGGAGACAAGGGAAGGTTTTCTTATTTCTTAACTCCCCCAAAATAAAACAGAATAAGCTATACAACTTTCCCAAGTCCTACACGAAAGAATAAAGTTACCTATCCCTATTTTAACATATTTTATAATAATAAATTTATTTCTGTACTTCATTTGTACTTAAATGTTTCTGTACTTAAACTACTGTACCTCTTCAGTAATGAAATATAGCAACTTTAAATTATGACCAAAAATGTCATATGACATTGATTATAATATTAAAAACACAATCAATGTATTTCACTTTAAAAACAGACAATATTCTCAGTACTCACTGGCAGGAAGCATAATTTTACTGAATTCACTTTGTGCAATAAATTTTCTTTTAGAGCCACACCAAAACTAGCTTTCTTCTCTCAAAGAAATTAAAATTTGCATGTGAATTAGAGTTCAAACTCATTCATCAGTGCTGTACAGGACTCTGAAAAAGTCTTGTTCCTTCACACCAGTTTCACAGCTTCTCAAACAGGATAGTGCTTCTATCCCCCTATGGATACGGTATCAATCACACTGAAAGTTGTTGCTTTCTCTCCACATAAAATGTTTTTGGTATCTTGTTAGTCAACAAATCAATTTTTAAAACACAGTAATAAAATAATTCAGATTGAACTAGTAACTCCGCATGGATGTTAACTAACTGCAAATGCCTGCCTGTTTTCCTCTTAGTGTGCATTCTGGCTTTCTAGTGTAGACAGTAAAATCATAAATAAATTTTTAAAAAACACATTTGTTAAGAAACAACTTTAAAGACCCCTTCCAAAGATGAAGGATATTGTGTAGTGGCACAAATCAGTACAAACTGGAAACTGAACTTGAATACAGTACTAACAATCTAACAGCCTAAGGTTAATTTTTTAAAATTATGTTAAACAAAAATACTATGAAATTTACTATCTTAATCATTTTTAAGTGTAAAGTCTCGTAGAGTTAACTACATTCATATTGTTGTGGTAACAGTTGAAAGTAATCTTTCTTGTAAAGACAGTTCCTAACTTTATTATTAAAAGCTTCTGTTTAGTTTTTTAAAATGTATCTTCTTCCTAAATAAAATCAGTTAGTTACAGAAAGAATTGTTTAAATTTCAAAAGTAGGGGTTTGAAATAAGCCATTCTGATTTTATATCATAAATATGTACATAAACAGTGGTGTGTGAGTTTCCATTTCTCAAATACGGAACAACCTGAGCATCAAAGTAAATACAGATAATAAGAGATGATAACCTGCTAAATTTGGATACCTGAGTCCATAAATACATAAACAAGCAAGAAGGGGATGTTCTTCTATATAGTACAGTGGTGGCAAACCTCTGGCACACATGTTGTTTTTCTTTTAAGACAAAAGATGTTAATGTATGAGGTGTTTTTTTTTCTAAACTAAAACCTCAGTATTCAGGTTTAGGGCCGGGAGTTTAGCTCAGTGGTTTCACCGCCTGCTGCACAAGCGCAAGGACCAGAGTTCAATCCCCGGTACCAAAAAATAAAAAAATAAAATAAAAAGTATTCAAGTTTAATTGCAGTGTTGGCACTTGGCAATTAAATAAGTGGGTTTGGGGTGGCAGTTTAGGCACTCATCTCTAAAAGGTTCACCATCACAATATAGTAGAATACAGTACTAAGAAATGTAGAAAAAATGACAAAATTAGTAAATCACCATTTTGCATCATAGTAATCATTTCTCAGGCAAGAATGATCAACAGATGGCTAAGATGATGTGTGGGTGAATCATACAACAAACAAGTTACAGTCTCAATGTATTTCCCCACCAAATAGTTAAAAATTACAAAGAGGGGAATAATTACTTCACAGTGCAGAAACCTGGCAAACAACTCATAACCTAAATGATTTAACCTAAGTCATTGAAGTTTACATCATCAGTAATGTGATAAACCAACATTATGATCCTCCTAACATGGTACACTGAGAATAGCAAGATCATTTCTGTGATGTTCCAATCAAGAATACGGGGCCTGAGTCTAATCCTGAGGGAAACTAAAACTAAATTGGTAACAGTCTGCAAAACAGGCCTATACTCTTCAAAAATGTCAATGTTATCAAAGCCAAAGGAAGGCTGAGGAACTTTTCTAACAAAGATTTAAGAGATATTAAAACTACATGCCATGAATCTGGACCATCTTAGACCAGAATAGGAAAAACTGCTATAAACAATATTAACAAGACAACTAGCAAAATCTGCATGTCTTTAGATAGTAAACTATCACTGTTAAACTTCCTGATTTTGCCAATTATACTGTGGTTAGGAAAGTAAACCTCCTTGTTCTTTTAAAATACGCACTAAATCATCTAGAAGTAAAGGGCATGTCTGCCCCATACTTTCAAATAGTTTAGAAAGATAATAGAGTAATCTGTATACAGGTAGAGAGAGAAAGCAAATGTGCCCAACTGCTATGAGGTGGTGAAATTCAGGGAACGTTTCCAAGAATTCTTTGTACTTTCTTGAAGCTTTTCTGTGAGTCTGAAACTCTTTCTAAATTTAAAAAGCTAAATATGTGTTACATGTATTTATGTCCATTTTAGAAGTATTCCCATTATTTCTTACCTGCTTGAAATGCAAACTTCTAAAACATTCTTAATGACTTTAGAGCAGCTCCTCTACTAAGCTTGTCTTCAAACTCTAAAAATAACTCAAGGTCAAAGTCCTGGATAAGCCACAATAGAGGTTTGGAAACTGTCAATACTGGCCAATTGTGTGGATAGTAAGTTTCTTAAACTAACCATTTCCTTTTCTGTTAATTTTACAAAATTACTGAGTCCTAAATTTCCCCTACCACAACTACTCCAGACATGTAAACCTGCCCATGAAGGTAAGTGCCTTCCAACCTCTGCAGAGACAAGAATTCTCCTGCAAGTCTGACTTCAGTTCCTGGAATTTTCCCAAAAAACATGACTCTTAACTTGTTTATGTCTACATCTTCTAAAGGAAAAAAAAAAAAAACTCTCGGAGGAAAGACAGGACTCTGACACGAAGAATGTGACCTTGAACTTTCAGGGGGAAGGATAGCCAGGATTTTTTATGGAACAAGTACAAGAAAAAAAATCTCTACGAACATCCACAAAGACCTGTGGTGAATTGCAAAATACATGGCTCCCCCAAAAAGGGAGAAGCTGCAAAACAAAAGGAAAAATTTTACCCTAAGGTTGGCAGTCCTGTTTCTCACTTAACCAAAATGTAAATTAGAAAAATGTACAGAAGCCACAATGTAAATGATTGACTTGTAACTGGTCAGTCTCCACCTACTGTTCTTCCCCAGTATTTGCGTCCTGTGAGTCCACCCAAGAGAAGAGAGAATTGTGCTGGACTTGGGATCTGGCACTCCTGAAAGCATCAAGACACCTGCCACCGTCAACAGTGCCCTGGCTATTTAACCAAAAACCTGCTGCTCCAGAAGCAGGTCACCCGCCGCCCCCACGCTGGACATGGGTTGTCGGGGAGGACTCTCCGAGGTCCCGAGGACTAGGCTCTAACCCTGCGGGGGCGTCCCAACCCCTTGTCACCCAGCGCGGGCACCCCGGCGCCCGCTGGAGCCCAGAATGAACCGAGGGCGGGCGGGGACAGGGGAGGAGGGGCTGCGGGTGCGCGGTTCCCTCGGGGCTCCCGGACCCCAGATCCCAGACTTGCGCGGGCACCCGGAAGACGTTCCGAGCAGGTCCTAGAGCCTTTGGGCCCGCGCCCCACGCTGGGCAGGTGACCTTCGCGAGACCCTCACGGGGACTGCCAGCAAGGTCGGGACGTCCCCACTCGGCCTCCGTCTGGACTCACCGCCCGCTGAAGCCGTCCTGGAATCACCACCCGGAACATGATCTTTGCTGCTGCCGATCCAGTGATCCCTCACCCTGACCGCCGCGAGCCCAGCGGTGCTGCCCTCACCGATGATCGACTCTCGCGAGACGCGCGAACGAGAGTGGTTGGCTGGCTGGGGCTCGAGCTCGCCATTCCCACCTACCCATTGGGCGGCCGCGCAGCCAATGAGAATGGCGGAAAGCTAGGGGTGGGGTTTGGAAGTGGAGCAAAAATGAGGCGCTTCGAGGGGATCCTGCGGTGCATTCACGCAGCACTCAGGTGCAAGTGTCTGGGCTGAGCCGCTCTGGATTCCCAAGGGGCGTGGAGTTGGGCGCACCGGCCAGCCCGGCTGAGCCTGCCTTCCAGACTCTCGAAGGCCGCCCCTGCGCTCCATTCCCTTTTACTCGCAGTCCTGTGGAAGCGCTGCCCCTGTAATGTCCTACACTCTTCTCCAGGGTAGGGGAATTCAATAAGCGGATACAGATAATGGAGGGATGTGGAAAGTCTGAGGACTGTGGACACCGCCCCGCCCACCCTCCGAGATCTCTGCCTTGCCTTCTGCCCTAGCCCCCAGAGCTCAAACTGGGTCCCATGGAGGTGGAAAAAGAGGGAATGGTACTTAAGTAAAAACCAAAAAGAGTATTTTATTAGAAAACAGGTTAAAAAGTTGGGATATAAACTAACTTCCTTGCCTGCCTCCCCTCCCATGACAAAGCAAAACAACAGAGGAGAGGTTTCCCCACCATTGTCCCACCGGTATCATTGGCAGCTGCCAGGCCCCTGCTGTCACAACTGGGCAAGTGCTGAGAGGCACCCAAATGAGTCCTTTGGGCCAAGATGGTGACTCCTTCTTGCCTTTGAGTCCCCGGTATAAGGCACCCAAGTGTCCAGCTGGCAGCTGGAGCTGACAGCTCAGTAGGATTTTTGCTGAGTCCTCTGGTGGAAGATTCCCCACTTTGAAGAGGACAACCTCTAATCCTGCAGGGCTGAGTCACAGCGCCATGTAAAGGTGTTTGATTGAAGGTGTACATGGCATCCAGGAAGATGAACCCCATCTTAAAGTGCTGCCTCTAGGACACAGGTTCCAGTGGGCCCTCAGCAGACCATTCCAGTGCCTATTAGCCCAACATTGTCTGGATGACACAGTACATGACTCACTTAGACAATACTGTGATCATGGACTCGTCTCTGCACCTCCATTGCAGAAAGTAAATTGAGAGTATGAAAGTAAGTTGAATGTTGCTTAAGATTCAATGCTGGTGAATCAGATACTGGATGAATCCTAAACAGTGGTGCTGACCAAAGTGTAGTGGGAAGGAAAGGTAAACAGTACTCAGAATGTAGTTAGCCCTGTCAGGATGAAACATGGCTCTGCCAGGGTAGGGGAGGTTCACTGTAGTCAACTTGCCACCCCAAGACAGAGGCTCATTCAGCACAGCAGGAGCTAGCTAGATCAGCCTTTGTAGTGGGGCCCATGCTTCTAGGCTCATCTGCCTCTGTCTTTGCCACCATGTTCACTTGATGCACTGTGGCTGATGACAGACTAGTCGAGGTGAAGTGGTCAAGACATTTTTGCCTTCTTAATTATTGCTGCCTCTTCCATGGTAGATGCTTTCTGGTAGGCATTAACGTGTGATTCACAAAGATCTTCATACTTGGCACCCAATTCATATATCCAGCCTCATGCCTCTGTCCCACATCTCCTGTCCCCAAACTTTTTTCTTTCAGGCCACTTGTGAGCCAAGCAGGCCATTTATCACTGCGTCCATCATTATTACCTAATTGGTAAACTTCTCTGCTCACATGAAATGGATGACCAAGCACACCTCCTAAAGCTCTGCCCACAAGCTTTCCCTTCACCGTTGTCTTTCAAGGCTGCTGCCAAATGAGACTATAATGCAGCTGTTCTCTATTCTCAGCTTGAACTCACAGAACCTCTATAAACCGCATATGGGATTTTCCCTCCTCTGGTCAGCAGTTTGTAAGGCATCCTGCCTACAGCCATCGGTGTGAATTAGAGGAGTGGGGCTGGCATAGGAGTGGGTACAGGGTCCAGGCTGCCAGCCTGTGCAGCTTGTTGTGCCCTTTGGTCATAATTGTAGTCAGCCCTAGATGTACCAATTCACCCTAGGATGAACTGTTGCTACCTGTCTGATGTTGTGATGAGTTGCATTTGACAGAACCCAGCTCTTGATAGGTAATGTTGGATGTGTGGTCACTTGTCCTATGATCTAGCCCAGTAGGACACCAAGAGTGTTTTTCAAAAGGTCCATAAATCTCTACTTCATATGGTATGGTCCTGCTCTAATGGTGCAGGGGCGTGTATTAAGATTCTCCCAGGGGAGTTTGCCATAAACTTTACACAGCATCTTATAATACTGGTGGCACTGTGAAAGCACATATAGCCAAGTATCAGTACTACCTGTGCTACAGCCTGGACCTGTTGCAAACCTTTTCTGCTCTGATCTCCACTTACAGCTGACAGCCCTTTGTATCACCTGGTAGACAGGCTGGGGCAGTATTTTTAGGCATGGAAGATACTGTGTTTAGAACCCAAAGAGGCTTCTAGGGCCTCTGCTTCCTTCTTCATGGTAGGAGGTGCAAGATGCAATTATTTGTCCTTTTCTCTGCATGGAATGTCCTGGCGCGCCTCTGACTCTGGACCTGCAAACATCTTCCTGATGTGGCAGGCCCATCTGTGTGTCTCCCACCCTCTGAAGCATATGTGTCAGAGGCCTCTAATGTACCAGCCACTCTATGTCCATCCAGCTGAATCACTGTGATGTCACTGATACAATAGATCAACTCCACATTCTTCAGGGTGTCCAGCTGGCCCAGATCTCTGCAGGCTGTGTTATGACAGATGCTGACAGTTACCATAGTCCCAGGGCAAAACTGTAAATGTGCCGGGCGTGGTGGCGCACACCTGTAATCCCAGCACTCGGGAGGCTGAGGCAGGAGGATCACTGCAAGTTCGAGGCCATCCTGGGCTACATAGTGAGTTCAGGGCCAGCCTGAAGTACAAAGGGAGACCTTGACTCAAAAAAACCAAAAAATAAAAAAATCCTGTAAATGTATACTGTTGCTTGTTCCATGTGGACGCACGCTGTTTCAAACGTGCTTTTCTCATAGGGATAGAAAAGAACTCATTCACCAAGGAGCTGTCTACATAAAAGGTACTTGAGGCTGTATTCCTCCATTCTAGTAAAGACACCAGCACTGCAGCAGTGGCTGCAATAGGACGGTTGTGTGAGTTTGTGTACGCTACTATCTGCCACCTCCTCCAGGTTCCATCTGGTTTCTACAAGAACAATCCTGGTGAATTAAATTGGAAATGATACTTAAAGGCAAAATCCTTGAAGTTTTCCCTGTTGCATGTTGTCAAGGAGGTTTACTAACATTTATACATGGTTCTCAGTTGCCTGTCAATCATTCCTGGTATTGTATAATATTTCTCTAAAGCATCCTAGGGGACTTTAACAGTTGTCACCCAATGCCCTTATTTTTGCAGTTATTATTTCACCCATATTACTCGGTTGTCTCATACATTCCTTCCCAGAAGCAAACCATCTCAGTCCACTGCTAGTGAGACTTCTACCAACTGGATCATCACCTTGTGCTAAAGGATGCCTGTGTTCTAGCGCTGAGCAGTGATGGAGTCCTCAGTGCCAGTGTGGCAAAGTGTAACACTGCTTCCAAGTCCCATCACATCACCTGCTTTCTCAGGCCCCTCCTACACTCCTCCTTCTCTTGGAAGCAGGCTCTGTGACCCTTTGGAGTACATGGCCATTATTAGGGTGTGCTCTTAGTATCTATGCCTGTGTAAGGAAAGCAGCAGAAGCAGAATTGGGCAGAGGGAGAATCTACACCAATACGCAGTCTAATGGAACAGGAACTCTTCTGTTTAGTGCATTGGATAGTAAAGCATTGCATAGGCGTGCTAAAAAGTATGATATAAATCTACGCTAACAGATAAGCAGTCACCACAATATTCTAAAAACACAGAACCACTATCAAAACAATAGAAATTTTAAGTGAAATGTGTTAGCTAATGTGAGGCATTTAAAACAGAATAACTTATTGCATCCGAATTTCTTCACAGATTAAAGAATGAAAATGAAGCTGCAATAGAAGTAGGTTTCCAAGTGGTGAGTTAATTAATCTGTGCTTGATTGTAGTGGCTGACTAGATGTGTCCTGAGAAAAGCAACTTGTTCAGTACTGTGAGATTGTAGTGAGAAGTGTGGAAAACATGCGGAGAAACATTACTAAAAATTAGAAGCCAAGGGATATTATTTCAAGTTGTGTTCCATGGCGTTTCATGAATTCACAGATGTTGCCAATGCCGTTCAGTTAGTATTATTTATTCAAGGTCCTTAATGCCATATATTTGAAGTGACTATAGAATTGGCTTTGGTAATAGTCCAAAGGGAACAATGGAATGTTTCTAGAGAAACTGAGACAACACTAAGTCAGTATAATCTGAATCTGCTAAGATGTAGTACAATTGACATTGGAATAATCTGCATGGAACAGGAAGAGTCTTCATCAGGAAAAATTGAAAGCTTGTAAAAATGTAAGGTGTATAGGTTCTATAGTTCCATTCATCATATTATCCATCATCAGGTACTTGTTGAAAATAGTTTGAACCTCTTCTGTGTTATGTGTCACAGAATTAATGGTGAACTTTATTCATTCTCCTGGACTACTGTCAGTTCTCTGAATTTTTGTCAAAAATAGAAGCTGAATATTCTGATTTGTCCTACCACACAGCAGCTTGGTGGGTTAGCTATAGGCCTATGCTGAATTGTACTCACTTGGTCATAACAGCTTACTTTATCATAGCTGGAGCTTTGAAATAATCCAAACACCCATTTAAATGATAAATGAATTAACAAACTTCAGTCTATTGTATTCTGTTATATAACAATAATAAGGCACATGTTACTGATACATGCAACAATGTAGATGGATCTCAAAAACACTGCTAGAAGACAGACACCAACTACAACTCCTATAACTCCTACAACTCCTACAACTCCATTTATATGACATTCTTAAACTATAGGGACATGTGGCAAATGGGCAGAAGGGAAATTTCTAGAAAGATAAAAGTGTTCTGCATCATAAAGGTGGTACGTGCAGGCACTGTATACATTTACCAAATTCCACATTTATAATTGGTAAATTTTACTATATGTAAAATCACCTCAATAAAGCTGACTAAAACACATAGTTACAAAACACACATCACGTCACTAGCTTGAAACCTCTGCTTACACAATTTACAACAAGAATGTTGACAGAAGCATAAATGGAAACATTTGATTTCAAAATCAGATCCAGAGCCTACATTCAATCTATTGGCAAATCCTGCTAGCCCTAACTTCCTGCTTCCATCCATATCCAAGCCACTCTCATCTTTTTTTTTGGTACCAGGGATTAAATTTGGGACCTTGCACTTTCAAGGCAGGAGGTGGCACCCCTGAGCTACATCCCTGGCCCCTCCCTCATCTATTAATGGGCCTCTTGCAGTAGCCTCCCAGCTGGGCTCTGAGCCTGTACTCGACCTTCTACAGAACAAATAATGACCTTCTGAACACATAAATCACCTTCTCCGTCTCTGCTCAACACTCTCTCATCGGGCTGAGGGAAAAATCCAAAGTACTTTCCATGGCTTCAGCTCCAATCTTGGCCTGAATCCCCAGCGTATCTCCTCTCACTGGTCCTCAAATGTGTAGGTCTTCTACTGCCTGATGCTTTTGCACTTTCTCCACTTCCTGTTTGGAATGCTCTTCCTTCCGGTCTCCTACATGGTTTGTTTCCACTCTCTGTTCAGTCTTGGCTTAGGTGCTACCTCCTAGGACAGGCGAACTTTCCCTGACCGCCATGTCTGGCCCCTTTCCCATTTTTCCCATAAAACTATGCTTTATTCTTCACAGCAAGGTCTTTGTTCTGCTCACTATTGTGGATTGGCACTTAGAATAATGCCGGGCACATGTAAGTACTCAGCGCACACTTTCTGAATGAGCAATAAATGAATGAATAAACTACAGAGTGTTTGCTCATGCAACCTTCTCAGTCTACCTGGTCTGCAGTTATCTCTCCTTCTTGCTCCTCTTTCTGACATTTGCTATTTTTGTTTGATTGATTGTTTTTAGCAAAAGCTTTATTGAGATATAACTCGCACACCATTCCTTTTACCCATTTAATGTATCCAAATCAATGATTTTGGTAATTGACAACATTGAACAACCATCATCACCATCAATTTGGGTGTTCAAATCGCCTCATAAAAAGACCTCAGACCCTTCATCACACATCCCATCACCCATCCCCTCCCAGAGAAGTACTGATGGTGATGTAGAGAAATTGGGGCCCTTGTATACTGCTGCTGAGAATCCTTACAATGCCTTGGTAAATAGTCTGGTGATTCCTCAAAACATTAAACATCTACTCTATGAACCAAAAATTCCACACCTAGGCCTTTTCCCAAAAGAAATGAAACTGTGGTCCCACAAAAACTTGTATGCGAAAATTCATAGGAGTGTTATTCATAACAGCCAAAAAAGTAAAATAACCTGAACACATCAACTGATAAACAGCGTGGCATATCCACACCATTCAATGTTATTTGGTAATAAGGACTGACACAGTGACTACATGGTACAGCGTAGATGAGCCCTGAAAACATCATCCTAGGTGAAAGAAAACAGTTGTGGAAGATCACTATACTGTACTGTGTGATCCATTTATATGAAATATCCAGGATAGGCAAATCCAGAGACAGACAGTAGACTAGTATTTCTTAGGCTTGGGAAAGAGGAATGGAGAGGGACTGCTAGTGAATATGTACTTTGACAGTGGCTGTAGCTGCACAACTATAAGAATATACAAAAAAAATCAACCTTGAATTTTGCACTTTAAATAGGTAAATTCAGAGTATGTGAATTTTATCTCAATGAAATCCATGTACAATTCACACATACCCTGTGAGGATGAGGAAAGTTATTAAGTCCTCTATTTTCTCTTTGAAAAAATAAAAATAAAATATTTTTAAAACTCAGTCCTCTAACTTAGGAGTTACACAGAGCTGTCAGTCCCAACCTCTGCTCACCAGGGCTCCAGGACTCTGGGAACTCGAGCCACTGCTCTGCCCAGTTTAACCTGCTCATCTCCTGTCCGCCTGTATGGCCTGTGGCCACTGCTTCCCACAGCTGCTCCACAATGCCTCAGTAAGAGGGAGGGTGGGGAATTTGTCCAAAAGCTGGGTTCACACTATTTTTACTGAATGTTTGGAAGGTGGGATTGGGCCTGGGAGTCCTGCTTCTAAGGGGTCCCTCTCCCATTTCAGTGTGGACCTCAGAGAAATGGGCCAGTTTTTCTAGAACTTGCTTCATGTTTTCCAAGCTCATCTGTGTTCTCCACAAGCAATTACTTTGTAAGACATTCTGCCTTTCTAAATATCACACATGAAAAGGGATCTACCTTGTTAGCAATGTCTGCCAACAGGACTTGTTTTTCTGTACTAAAAATACCCACGGATGATTTTAGCTTTCAGATTCTCTTTTCAACTTCTCTGTTCCTCCCATGTGTTGTCATTTCTCTATTTGAAAACCATGACCGTAAAACCTCGAACATTTATGGGTTATGCAAACAGCTTCCCTTGGTATATTTTTAATAATTGCTACTATTATTATTACCAGATGTTGAAATCCCAAATGATAACAGAGTGACAGGCTTAAGGGTAAGCTTATTTGAGCAAGAGGAAAGCGATGAGTTTTGTTGTCTGTGAGATAGCAGGTGCCACCCTGGGTCCGTATCCCGTTTCTCTGTGTTTAGCTGAGGCATTTCTCACACACAACTTAATCACAGGGATCCTCTGACTCTTCCTTGGTAAAAGGAGAGGCTGATGCCTTCGTCACAGGGTTTGGGTGAGGAAGGTGTGGGATTATATGTTTTGTTAGTTTCCTAAATGCTGTGTAACAAATGACTCCCCAAAGGTAGCAGCTTGAAACATTTATTATCTTACCCTGTTTTTTTGAGGGTCAGGAGTCATGGAGCAGCTTGGCAGGGTAGTTCTGGCCCAAGGTCTCTCATTAGCTAGAATTCAAAGTAGTGGCCAGGGCTATGATCTGAGGGGCGGGGGGAGAGAGAGAGAGAGAGAGAGAGAGAGAGAGAGAGGGAGAGAGAGGGAGAGAGGGAGAGAGAGAGAGTATTTTATAACATCAACTTAGTAATGATATGCCATTATGATTGCTAAGTTCTCTGGTCACATTAATCAGTGTAGATGATGACCACCCAGGTGAAAATAACAGGATGCAGGGATCATTGTTGGAGGTACCCTGAAAGCTGGCTGCCACCTATGTAAAAAGCTTCCAGCGGGACACCTGGACACTATTAATTGAACAGTTTTGTTTTGTTTTTTTGATACAGGATCTCCTTACATAGTTCAGGCTGGCCTTTAACTCACTATGTAGCCCAGGCTGGCCTCAAACTCATAGCGATTCTCCTGCCTCAGCCTTCCAGGTGCTGGAATTACAGACATGCGCCACCATGCCTCATATTGAATAGCTACTTATTGAGCAGTGATTGTGTGTAGGCCTGTTCCAGGTCCAGGAATATAGGGATGGAACTTGCCCTCAAAGGTTTACATTCAGCTGGGTAGGGTGGTGCACTCCGGGAGGCTGGGGCAGGAGAGTCACAAGCTTGGACCCAGCTTGAAACATTTATTAGCAACTTAGCAACTTTGTGAGACCCTTTCTTAAAATATAAAAACAGAAAGGGCTCGGGGTGTAGTTCAGTATGAAGACCTTGGATTCAGTCCCCAGAATCACACACACACACACACACACACACACACACACACACACATCTTACATTTTTAGAAGGCAATAGGTTTCTAGAAATAGAAATTTACTCCCTATGAGAAAGATAAAAACTTCCTAAAAGGAGTTCTTGGTAATTAAAGGTACAGCCACCATCCAACTGCTTGGGAAAGTAGGGAATGCCCCCCTCTACCCCTGCCATGTGATAATTACAGGTTGGATGATTCTGCAACTTTTACTTTAGAAGCTGAGCATTTACACCAAGAATCTCAGCTGAAGTGCTGAGAGCCATTGTAATTGTGAAAAAGACGTGGTGAGTAGATTTGGTGGTGTCTACAGTTGTGCAGTGTGGTTTTGCTGATTTTCCAGATACATCTAGAGGCACAGTAGCACATATGCCTCCCAGTTCCTGAGCTCCTTACCTCTAGTGACAGCCATTAAGGGGAGACTTGTGTCCCGCAAGGTCCTTTTCCTGACTTTTTTTTTTTGGTATTGGGGATTGAACTCTGGTCCTTGCGCTTGCACAGCAGGCAGCGAAACCACTGAGCTAAATCCCTGGCCCCCTGACATTTAATGGAATATGCATATAAACATGGGTGGATAAAATGAAAAGGCAACCTTGAGATTAAAACTTTTAGGATGTGCTTGTCTCAGTTACTTTCCTGACACTTTACGTGGGCTAAAATATTCATATTTTTGGCTCTTAGAGGAGACACGTAGGATTTGCATCTTGCTAGGCTTTATAGTGCTGACGCCAAGTTTGAGATTCATATGTGAATATCGAAGTCTTATTCCATCTTTCCAAGACACCCAAGGGTGGAAATGCACACTGGAACTCTCTGTGCTCCCAAGGAGCCCTGAGGTCTCCAAGAGAGCTACTCAGGTTCCAGCGGCCAGCAGCTTTCTGTCTGTGGCCTTTGGCCGGGCTTCGGGGCCCCAAAAGCTTTGTGGCCCAGCAGTGCATCCTGAGCCTGTGTTCTCTGCCAGCTGTGCAGGCTGCAGGGGGGTGAAACCAGCTCTGGTCTCAAGGAGTTGGTGAAAGACACGTGTCACAGAGGTGTCTCCCCCCTGACCATGCCTGTCTTGCTCAGAGCATGGAGGAATCTCCACTGGGGGAGCCCTTGAGCCTAAATCGCGCTTGGCCTGGACATCTCCATCCACAGTTTGCTACCGTGCAAGTGTGATGAGGTCTCCGGGGCGAGGGCAGTGGCCAGGCCTTCCATGGTGCCCATCGTGTGGTCTCTGCAGTCTGCTTTACCTCCTCACTGCCGAACTCCATCCCCTGGTTCCCTGAGCAGAGCCCAAGTTTTCATTATTTTGCTGCCCAGAGAGAAAACCAAAAGCGGTGTAATGAGTTTCTCACACTGCTCGATGGGAAAGCATGCTTCTTCTGAGGCTGGGCTCCTCCTTCCTGGTGGTAATGAGTTGCTTCTTGTATGAAATGATCGTGCCTGTATTGTTTAAATATTGTGCTTGGCGTCACAGTCCTATGTGGCAGCCCTTTCGTTTTTCTCTTGGTTCCTGAATTCCAAAAATCTGAGAACCACTGTCAAAAACAAAGCCAGTTCTGTCATCCCTCACTCTTGAGGCCTTTGTCAGTCAATGGGGCTCACTTTTCTTATAAAAAATATCATTTTGGAGCCGGGGATTTAGCTCAGTGGTTGCACCACCTGCCTCGCAAGCACAAGGTCCCGAGTTCGATCCCCAATACCAAAAATAAAACAAACAAACAAACAAAAAATATCATTTTGGATATTTTCACCATAAAGTTACATATAGTATAAGACAATTGGTAAATTTAAAAAACTACGAGGAAGAAAATCCAAATCCCCTATAATCCCACCTCTCAGGTAAATTTAACAGTCTGTGAAATGACCTTCTATTCCATTTTCTTTCAATTTAACAAAAATAGATATTTATTTAATAAAATTTTATGCATGCTGTTTGATAGCGCCATGGTATCCCATTACATAATCCTCTTTCTTCTCACAGTTATTAAACACTGACCTGTGCCTCTATTTACACAGATAAACCATTCAATCCTCACAACTTAAAGACCTGGGTGCTGTTGTTTTTGTTTGTAAGTGAGGCTCAGGTAGCTACGAACCATGGCCACTTCACAGGGCAGCTGGGTAGAGAGCTGGACTCCCGTCGGGGTGTCTGATGCTGGAGCCCAGCTTCTCCGACAGCAAGGTGCAGGGCTCTCCCCTTACATGGATTCACCAAGATTCACTTCACCAGTCTTCTGCTTTTGTTCATCTTTATTGCCATGTTCTTGATATCATACAAGTTTCAAAGACTGGGGGTGTAGCTGAGCAGCAGAGCACTTGCCTAGCATGTTCAAAGCCCTGGGTTCAATTTCTAGCACTGCAATCAGTCAATGAATCAACCAATCGATAGAAATAAAGTTTCAATGTACAACCACATGGTAAAGTCTTTGTATGTATTATCTACAAGAATTTCATTAGGATAATTTATAGCAGAACGGTTGCTGGGTCAAAGAACTTAGAGTTTGAAGGACTTGACAGATATAGTCAAACTGCCCTCAGAATGTTGTACTATCACTTCCTCCATTGGGCTATCAGAAGACCAGTTTTCTGTACTTTGCCAACAGTGAGAAAATTTCAGGATTTTGTTTTAGCTTTTGTTTTTTCATTCTGTCAATGCAAGAGACCAAAAATGGCAACTCACAAGGCTTTAATTTGCTCTTCTGTGATTACTAATATGGCAGACACACTCTGATCCTCACTGGATCATGCTTTTGTCTGATACCCTCCTCTTGAATGTCTGTGACTTGTTTCTAATGAGTAGGATATGGCAAAAATGAAAGGATTTTGCAGATTAATAAATGTCCTTAATCAGTTGACTTTGAGTTAATCAAAAAAGAGATTTTCCTAGGTGGGCCTTATATAATCAGGTGAGTTCTTTTAATTTACTCCTTGAAGTTAGAGAAGCAGTGGAGGAGGAGAAGAGGAAGGAGACAAGGAAGGGGAAGAGGAGAGAAAGAAGAGGAGAAGGAAGAAGAGGAGGTAGAGGTGGCAGCTCAGGGAGATCATAAAATGAAGCTGCAGAGAAACAGATTCAGCCTCCAGACTGAAGGGATGTGGAACCCTTCCTTTATGAAGCCTTTATATGAAAATGAACATAGTTGGCACCTGGACCTCAGTGGGTGACACCCTGAGCAGAGAATGAAGTGGAGCCTGGCTTAGCGTTCTGATTTATGGAAACTGAGACAATACAGTGGACCTTTGACCTATGAATTCCATTGGTTCCCAAGGGCTGATTGGTTGTAACTCAATACAGCTGAGATCTGGATGTTTACCTGGGTACATGCTATAAATAACAAGAGGTAGATGAGTCTTCCATTAACTTAGTTAACTCAAATTGTTCATATGTCAGGCAGGTTGTAACTTGAGGGTCCACTATAAATGTGTGTTGTTTTAAGACACTGAATTTGTGGTAATTTTTTATGTGGCAAAACCCACCAGCAATACTACAGTGTTCCATGTGTTATTGATCAGATTCTTTTTCCTTTCTATCTCATTTTTCTGTTATCATTCATCATTTTCATATTGACATTTGCATCTTCAGGCATTGAGGTTTTTAAAGAGTATCAATCCCTTTGTGTGTCACAAACAAAAAGCATCCACTGCATTTTCCTGTGGTCCAATTCATGTCTTTCCATCCAGAGTCTCCTTCCTGCTGAACTTGGAAAGCCCATCCTTATCTTACAGGGAGAGTCACATATATTTTTACCTAGCAGCTTTGTAGTTTTAACATTACTTTGAATCTTTAACTCATGCAGAAGACTTTGGCAAATGATATGGCTCAGAGAAGTAAAACTTGAGTTGTCTTCAAATTCATTGATAATCCCTACCACTCTGGGGAGTGGCTCAGTGGTCAAACACACCCTTCATTCTCTTCTTTTATAAACTTTACTCACTATTGTCTTACATTCCTTTTAACATTGTCTTTAAAATTATTTTGTCAATTCCCATTGGCAGTTGAATTACAAGTGTGCCACGTTGATTTATATTTATAGATTTATATATTTCTAGATTACTAGGCGAAGAAATGGCCTGAACTCCTGCCAGAACACGTTTGTGGCATGCATTTTTCTATTTTTTTTGGTACGGGGGCTCGAACTCAGGATGTTGTGCTTGCAAGGCATGCACCAGAACCACTGAACTAAATCCCCGGCCCTGTGCCATGCATTTCATACATTTATTTGTCTTCTATAACATGGTCCCAGTCAAAGCGGTTTTCTTTTTATATACCTAATACATTTCTTTCTTTTCTTTTTTTTTTTTTTTTTTGGTACCAGGGATTGAACTCTACCTTGTTCTTGGGAGGCATGCAAGATGCCACTGAGCTGAATCCCAGGCCACGGGCCAGGACCAATCTTTACACTTCAGTAGCCCCCTCTGCCAAACCTTATGCAACCCTTCTACTCTGTAAAGTTCGGTCGGTCTTTACTGATGAACCTACAAGCCATTAATCTCCTCCTCTGCCTTCGCTCTTTGCAAGCTCCGGACACCAGCCTGAAGCTGAATGAGACTCCCACAGCAACAAGAGGAGCATGATTATTTTGTTCTGAAGGTCTTTACAAGTGTAAGGCATGTCTCAAGCAGCTATAAATAATTTATATTGTCCATAACTCATCTGATCAAAACAGACCTCATTGCAGTGTGGTGGCAAAATCTGGTACAAGCTGCTCTGCTGCCGCCTCCAAACCAATTACCCACTCAGAGCCGATGAGAATCTGACTGGGTTCCCTGCAGCAGAGTGAAGTCCCTTCCGCAATCACATTAATCACAATCTGTCCCTGATTAGACACTGGATAATCCCGTTGGACAAGGGGTGACAACCTAGATTCTATTATCTCTTCTAATATCTATTTTTGGAATTTACTGGTAACTCAAACCTCCAGGAGATGTTTTTTAGTGAAAGAGGATCCACTGTAGGTTCTTTTGAGAAAATGCTGCTGGCTTTGGCTAGAGCTACACATTCATTGTCATTTAATATTTCTTATTTTGTTGCAAGGTGATGAATAGACAAATGGGACAAGAAACTGCGGTCTTTGTTATGAGAAACACACATAGTTAGCTTCTTACGAAAGTGTGTTGGAAAGAATAAAAGACTTCCTTAAAATCTTTACAAGGATAAGAACTTTATGAAGAGATGTTCTCGTTAGTTTGAGACCATAGGATGAATTGTTTTGTTTGTTTTAGCAAAGGCAAGAAAGCACCCATGAATGGTAAAGGGGTTCTCACTGGCCCCCAATGTCTGCAAAACCTAAGCCTACACGCAGCTGTGCAGGACGAAGGAACTTAGAACAATATTACACTTTCTCGCGGGGGTTTAGGGGGAAGGCATCAAGTCGAACTGAGCTCTGACAGCTGACAGTTCCTCCAATTTGAAAGTAGAAATCCCATTAAAGGAACATACAAGGTCTTCTTCCCAAACCTGGCCCCTTTGGTGAGAAGTTCACCTCTGCCTAACAGCTGACAGTCCTGCTTTGGTGAACTGATTCCTTTGGATCTCAGTCTCCTTCCTTTCCTCTTCTTCTTTCTCAGTTTCCCCAGCACATGGATCTCACAACAGCAGAGGTGCTTTTAGAAGAAAAATGGTTCTAAAAGGCAGCCCCAGGAGGTTCCAGGCTGCACTGAGCCAGCCCAGATTCCCCCTTTGGAAAGCTGGGGAAATGCAACTTTCCCCAGAGCCACAGGCACAGCTCCTTCCCAAGGCCCCGTCCTCTCCCAAGACCTGGTTTGGTCTGCTCTCTTTGCAGCTATCTGTATGATATCATCTCAAAGGAAACAAAGGCTCTCATTTTTTTAAAGGCTCATTTACACTCATTTGGACCTGTAATCCCAGATGCTTGGGAGGCTGAGACAGGAAGATCTCAAGTTCCAGACCAGCCTGGGCATCTTAGCAAGACTCTGTCTTAAAATAAGAAAGGACTGGGGAGGTAGCTCAGTGTCACAGCACCCTTAGGTCTAATCCCCAGTACCGGACGGGTGGATGGATACATACATGCATACAAACATGGGGCTATTTTGTCTCCTCTTTCTATAATTTCTCTAATGACACCCTGTGGTCCTTTTAACCCAACTCTCACAGCCGTTCCCTTACCACTGATTCCCCAAGGGCAAGAGTGCTACAAAGGAGGGGTTGGTTTGTTTTTCTACAGGATGACCTTGGTAACCTTGGCTTATGTCTGACCACTCAAAACAAAGTAACCAACAAAACCACTTACATCTGGATAGAATCAAGTACAAGTTTATAGCTCCTCTCCTGGTGGTGTGGCTTTGAGTGTAAGTCCTCCTCTTACTAATGGAGGTTATTACTTATTGATTTCTGCTCTGTTGAAAGACGACAGGAGGATGACGACTGTCAGACCTGCCTCAATGCCTCAGAGGCAGGGCTGGCTTCTTGGAAACTCACCCTGGGCAGTAACATGGGCCTCGGGCGTTAGGAAGGTCCCACACTTAGTTTAATGCTGCCACAGCTATCTTCAGATTCTTAATAATTTTTGAGCAGCAGGCCTCCCAATTCCATTTTGCACTGGAACTTGCAAATTCTGTGGCCGAAACTGCTCAGGCCATCGGGCATTTTACCCGGGACCCCACGCAGCTGCTCAGCTCGGGTCTGTCTGGGGCAAGTGCTCTGCAGTGTCAGTGAGGAGAGGAGGTCTCCCTGTTCTCGTTGTTCCTGTTCCATGGATACCTGCATGCACAAAGAGAGTCCGGGGTGGGGAGACTGGCAAGGTGGAAGAGAGGACAGAGGCCCTCGGCCTTGGACAAAACAGAATCGATAGAGACTCTGGCAGGAAGAGCCCCAGTCTGGGCTGGGAACCTGGCTCTCAGCTTCCTTCCTTCCATGCTGGGTCACAGGGCACCCAGCCCCAGTGCCCTTCCTGATGGTCACACTAGGGACTGATCTCTTCCCTGTTGTCCCAGCTTCCTCTGGGTTGGCTGGAGACTGTGATGTGGCTGCAGCATTGTGAGTGACCCTGAGGTGATACAGGGCAGGAGGCAGAGCACTAGTTCAAATCCTTCCTCCACCAGCCCTGAGCTCTGGCAAGAGAACCACTTCCAGCCAGTTTCCCCAGCTGAGAATTTTCCTAGGACCTATGGGAGGACGGACAGGAAAGTGTTGAAGTAGAGCCCCCAGCAGAGCCCAGGGCGCGGACTGGTGTGATGGGGACACTGTGGGTGGGGTCGGGCCCGTGGGTGAGTCCATGAAAATAGGAGACAGAGATCTTCAAGTGAGTGAGAAGGGGAAGGCGGGGAGCAGGGAAAGAGGCTGAGTGCGCATGTGCGCGTGTGCACAGGAACTGCCCATTCCCCTGTATACTCTAAGCAGGAAGAGTATGGTGTGGTCTGGGACTGGCTCTTCCCTGCAGTTCTTGTCTGTCAAAAGAGAGCCTGGCAAGGAGTCTCTGACGCTCTTCCAGGCTCCTGATTCTGGAGTTCTAGAAGGAAAGAAGGGGAAAGGGAAGGACGGAGGACTGACTAATGAAAGGCCACCTGGTTTGGTTCCCTCCCAGCTGAGAGGTTTCCTGCTCTTTCTCTTGGGTCTTGTTCTCCGGCAGGAGAGATCACTGCTCTGTTCTCTCTCCAGGATCTTTGTAAGCAACCTTATGTTTGGGGGAACTGTGGACAGTGAGAGGCAGTGGAGATGGGGTAGGGGTGAGGGTTGGGGAGAAGGAATCCAGCAGACTTCTCTGCTCCTTCGATCTCCCAGGAGGTCGCCAGAACCAGTGCTCCATTCAGGAAACAAGGCAGAGCTGAGGATCTCAAGCTGCAGCTTCCAGTAAGGACTCAAGAGGAGAGGAGGCACCAAGGACTCCTGTGTGCTTCCACCTGGGGTGTCCCCAGAGGGGACGCTGGGAGCCACCAGGAGGCAGAGAACCAGGGCAGGCCCAAAGGCACCCTGGGACTTCAAGGCAGGGATGCTCCTCTCCTACCCTAATGGTTGACCGTGGCTGCGAGCAGAGACCCACATGGAGGGAACTTGGAACTGGTTTTACAGAAAGCAAAGGGGGTAAGTGGTAGACCACACTGTGTGGATCTTCAGTGGAACAGTGAGAAAAGCAAGAAGGGCCTGGGTTCAGTGCCAGCTCTGACCACCCTGGCAGGTCGGTGGCAGTCACTTTTCCCCTCTTGCTGTTCCCTCAAGACTGAATGCGTCTGACACCGCCCACCACAGCCTGTGGGAGGAAAGACCTGGGGCCTGAAGTAGAACAAATGTTAGTTCTGGACCTGACTCCCTGGGATCCCAAGAGAAGCCACCCTCTCCATGATCTCTGTACCATCCCACAGGTCTGGATTTTCTGGCCAGGAAGGAGCTTTGGGGGCAAAAGAGGCTTAAAAGTTACACTTCTGCCTGGAGCTGGCCACAGAGCACCTCAGTTCCTGATTCCCTCGCTCCTAGTGGGTGAGCAGGACCTGAGGTATGGTGGGAGCCAGGCCTGGCCCAGGGTCACCAGAGCGGGCAGAAGCCCAGCCAAGCCAACAGCACCCACACTTCCTGCAGGAGGGCACAGCACGTGTCCCCCGAGTCCAGAGCTGCACCCACATGCACAGGACACCCAAAGCACAGTGCAGTGCATCCCACAGTCCAGCAAACACAACTGGATCCACGCTGGGCTGGCACAGCACGCAGGGAAGGAACAGCCACAGCGATAAGGATCCAGGGTTACAGGCATTGGGCAGTTACTCACTCAGTGCCTGGTATTATCCAAAGCCTTGTTCTGGAATAGTTTATTGGATTCTTACGAAGTAGAAACAGCTATGAGGAGACTGAGGGAAGAACTCCAAGGAGATGCCCCTAGGTTACACCAGCGGTCTGGCGCTGGTACTGGCAGGGATGCCCTTCACTTACATTCGTTCAAGCGCAGCACTCTCCCTGCCCCTGACGCCCTCGGACTGGGGCCAGAGAAAAAAGGTAGAGGCTCCAGAGGTGACGGCTGTGGCCAAGGCCACGGGGTCGTACGTCAGTTCCACCCGACCCGCTCCAGGGAGCTCAGGGCGGCGCCGGACGCTCGGTGCCTGTGGACCTAGGCAGGAGCACACTTCGTCCTCCTCTGCCTTTCAGTGGGAAACAGCTGCACCCAGCGGGGTAGATGTGGTTTGTAACCGGTGGGTGGGCTTTGAACCCTTCCAAACAAAACCCACAGCGGGTTTTTTGTTTGTTTGTTTTTGTACCGGGGATCGAACTCAGGTCCCTGCGCTAGCAAGGCAGGCGCGGTGCCACTAAGCTAAATTCCCGGGTCCCAGAGCGGGTTTTTTGGTGTTAATTTTTGGTTTATGGGGTTTTTTTGGGTACCGGAGATCGAACTTGGGACCTTCGGCTTTCGAGACAGGCGGCGGAATCACAGAGCTAAATCCCCGGCCCTCAGAGAGGGTTTTAAAAAAAATTTTTGGGGGGAAGGAAAACACGCCAGGCCTCATTTCTAAAGTCCGAGAAGCCACTGCGCAGACTGTAAATCACCCCGCGACCACGTTCGTTTCTGGGGATCCGCGCTGCGCTTGTTTGTGAAAATGAAACAGCAGATTTGTGAAAACCGTTTATTCTGGATGGGGACCCACTCTGGATCCCAGCAATGCTCTGGAAGGAGCTGTGGGGTAGGGTGGGGAGTCAGTGCAAATTAAAAACGAAGACAGCACAGGACGAAGACGGAGGAGGAGGAGGAGGGGGGGGCAGGAGGGGGAGGAGGAGGAGGAAGAAGAGAAAGTGCAGCGGAGAGAGGAGCCTCAGCCCTGGGAGTGCAGGGCTTGTCCCTTAGGAGCTGGCTCTGCGTCCCGGGCCACCTACCTCCAGCTCCAGGCTTCCTAGGGCGGGGCGGCTGGGCACCCTGGACAGAGTCCATCCAGACCGGGTGGTCAACCCTACCTTCCTCTAGATTGGGTTCTGAGGACAAAAGCGCAGGGCAGGAGAAGGGTGCCCATCTGGACCAAGAGGGCCGTGTCCAGCGGATCCCCTTCTCCGCGCTCGCGTCTCGCAAGGGGATTTTTATTTTTGAAACGGGAGATTTAAAGCAGAGCGCGAGGCGCCCACCCATCCTCCATCCTCGCCCTAGGTAGCCTAGGACGCCTAGCGCGGGGACCGGCTTGCCAAGGGTCCTTGTAGATTTCGGGGGCGGGGCCGTGCTCCATTGTTCACGTCCAGCCAATCAGAGCTCCGCCATCTCGGGCCAGCCAATTCTGCTGCACTCTGGCCTCTCCCACCCCGCCCATCCGGGGGGGGTCCCCCACCCCCGGCCCCGGCGGGGGGGGGCGTGCGTGCTGACGTCACGCGCGTGCGGGCCGGTGCGGAGTCGCCTCCGGGAGGGCCGGGAGTCAGTGCGCGGGAGCCTAGCAGCGCGACCCTAGTCCTCGGCCCTTCCAAGGCGTTTGCCTCGCTCTGCATGGTGGATCTGCTTCTCCAGTGTCCTTTCCCGGGTGCTATGGGGGACCCCTCCAAGAGTAAGTCCCCTGTGTGCGGGGCGGGTGCGTGATACGCTGCATTCTGAATGCAGAAGAGTGATCGGCGGCGGATCCCACAAGTGGCTTCCGTCGGGCACCGGGGAGGAAACCCACGAACGCGCCTCTTCGCAGGCTGCTGCGCCCTGGGATCCAGATTTACGTTGGATGGGGCTTGGGTTCTGCTTCTGTCTTGCGCGGAGGCGATTGGGTATAGTTCAGAGTGCGGGTTTTGTTTGCTGGTGTTTTGGTTTGAAAGGCTGAGAGATTTCTCTGGTGTGGTCTGGGATGTTTAGATCGCGGGTTTCCGCGATGATGCGCGGGGCTGTCGTCCTCTTCAGCCCCCGCGTCCGGTTCGTGTGGTCGCAAACACAGCGGCCCCGCGCTGAGCCCCGCGCTTTGGAGACGAGGCCTTCACAGATCCCAGATTGGGGTTTTCGTTCCGGACATCCCGGGTCCATGGAAAGCTCGCCTTTCCCTTTGGTCGCGATGCTGAGCAAGGGAGGAGAATCGCAAGCGACCGGGCTGGGCCGTGGGACCAGGGCCGGGCCTGACCCGGCGCTGTGCACTCCTCGCAGAGAAGCCCGGGACGGCTATGTGCGTGGGCTGCGGGAGTCAGATCCACGACCAGTTCATCCTGCGGGTGTCGCCGGACCTCGAGTGGCACGCTGCCTGCCTCAAGTGCGCTGAGTGCAGCCAGTACCTGGATGAGACGTGCACGTGCTTCGTGCGAGACGGGAAGACCTACTGCAAGCGGGACTACGCGCGGTGAGCCGGGCGGGTGGAGGGAGGTCCTTGCTGCAGCAGCGCCACGGGGGCGGGGACCAGGACGCTCACCCGCGCCTGCCCGTCCACAGGCTCTTCGGCATCAAGTGCGCCAAGTGCCAGGTGGGCTTCAGCAGCAGCGACCTGGTGATGCGCGCGCGCGACAGCGTGTTCCATGTGGAGTGCTTCCGTTGCGCCGTGTGCAGCCGCCAGCTGCTGCCCGGGGATGAGTTCTCGCTGCGGGAGCACGAGCTACTGTGTCGGGCCGACCACGGGCTCCTACTCGAACGCGCGGCGGCCGGCAGCCCGCGCAGCCCCGGCCCGATCCCCGGAGCGCGCGCCCTTCACCTGCCAGGTGAGCCGGGCTGGGCTGAGCTCGAAGGCAGGGTGCGTAGGTCCAGCGCCGGCACCCTGCCTTCCATGCGGATGCAGAAGCTGCCAGTCGATTCCTGCGGTGACTCGCGTGTGCGGGGCGACGCCAGGGTGCAGGGGCTGGGGGTGGGGTGGGACTGGGGGCCGTAGCAACAGATGGATGAGGAGGAGTCTTGAATGCAGCCTGTCCTGGGGTCCTTTCGGGTCAGAAACGCAGCTCTCACCCGGGGAGCCCTGAGGCCATCGCCGCCCCGTGTTCGGGGTCAGGTCGGGTTTGGATCCCGCACCCAAGCTCGCCCTCCCCAGGGCGCGGCGTCTGCTTAGGAGTCGCCCAGAGATCGTAGAGTGGAGCCAGGTAGGCAGAACACAAGGACAGGACCTCGGGCCAGGTGGCCGCGCAGATTCGTAGGCCTAGTTGAGCCGCTCTGGGTCCTCCCTGAGGATCGAGGAAATCTGGCTGAACAGGCTGCTCATAGAAATTATTCAGACCCTGAAACGCCCACGGGAGACAGAGATCGACACTGTGCAGACCAGGGCCCGGCTGGAGCTGGGCACCGAGCGCACCCGACCTCAGCTCCTGAAGGCCCCTGTGCTGTTGACTGAAGACAGTGAAAGCCCCAAGAGAAGAGACCCAGCCCAGCCGGCCGGAAAGAGCCTATGTGGGCTTGGGAGCGGCCTGTCCGGGAACGCGGGAGCCGAGCGAGGGCAGAGGCCTTGCAGGCTCCGGGCCGGGACGAGGCCTCCATTCCTGGTCGCGCAGGCCGTGATCCCCCCAGAGTCCGGCCGCCTCCTGCCTTGTCCTCGGAAACCCCGAATTTTTCCGGGGGCTTTGAGGGCCAGGAGAGCGCGCCTGGGTCCGGCGGAGGAGGAGTCAAGACGGGGAGCGGGGAGGGGACGGAAACGCAGGCTCTGAAACGCGAAAGAAAGGGAACGAATAAAGGGGAACGAAGCTGGGCGCAGGGTCCCGGGCTCACTGGCCCCGCTGCTCCCTCCCCGGCTCTCCCTACCCGCAGATCCAGCGCCCGGCCGGCAGCCCGCGTTGCGCCCGCACGTGCACAAGCAGGCAGAGAAGACGACGCGTGTGCGGACCGTGCTGAACGAGAAGCAGCTGCACACGCTGCGGACCTGCTACGCCGCCAACCCGCGGCCCGATGCGCTCATGAAGGAGCAGCTGGTGGAGATGACCGGGCTGAGCCCGCGCGTCATCCGCGTCTGGTTCCAGAACAAGCGCTGCAAGGACAAGAAGAAGTCGATCCTGATGAAGCAGCTGCAGCAGCAGCAGCACAGCGACAAGACGGTAAGGGCGGCCCGGGCATCCGCACCCTTACCGGGGGAGGTCGGGCTCTGCACTCCCAGAGTGAGGTCCGGGCCTAGCGAGCAAGGCTTCCCCGGGCCCCTGGTGCCCTAACAACGCGGCGAAAGTGGCGACCCGGGCTCGGGATCCCAGGTGGCCGGGCCGCTTGGCATGGCTGGAGTTGGCCTGTGTCTCCTTGCGCGTGATTCAATGCCAATGCTTGGCCCCGCGCTCCGTGCGGGTCTCACCACCCTTCTTCGGGCCGTGCCCCTGCAGGTTTGGGGACCCTGGCCGGGCAGGGGGCCCTTTCGCGTGCGCCTCCCCAAGCACAGTCCAGGTCGCGCCTAGGGCTGGGGTCCCGGCCTCCAGGAGCAGAAAAGGCGTCACTAAGCCTTCTCCCGCAGAGCCTCCAGGGCCTGACCGGGACGCCACTGGTAGCCGGCAGCCCCATCCGCCACGACAGCGCCGTGCAGGGCAGCGCCGTGGAGGTGCAGACCTTCCAGCCTCCCTGGAAGGCGCTCAGCGAGTTCGCGCTGCAGAGCGACCTGGACCAGCCCGCCTTCCAGCAGCTGGTGAGGATCTGGGTGGGAACTCGGCCTCTTCCAGGCCCAGGGAGGAGGAAGGGGCTCGCGGTGGGGGAGGGGCTGGGTCCCAGGGTGAACGCGCCGGGACCCAGCCGTGGGGAACGGGACCTCGGCTCTGCGTCCTCACTGCCCCCCACGTCTCCTACCTCTCAGGTCTCCTTCTCCGAGTCCGGGTCCTTGGGCAACTCCTCCGGCAGCGACGTGACCTCCCTGTCCTCGCAGCTCCCGGACACCCCCAACAGTATGGTGCCGAGCCCCGTGGAGACGTGAGCGGACCCCCACCGGACCTCGCATGCTCCCCGCATGAGACCCAGCTCAGGCCGCGCCAGCTCGAGTCCTCGCCTTCGTCCGTCATTATTGAGAGCGGACCGAGGGGAAAACCCCGCGGTAAAGCCTGCAAAGCGCCAGGACATAGCCCGCCCACAGCGAGACAGAGATCCCGCTCCTAGGACTTTTATTTTTTCCAAAACCAGAACATGGGACCCACCAGGGTTAGCGCTGCCCCTCTCTCCCGGTGCTCCGCGAGGCCCCGCCCACACGCGGACAGCTTGCCGATTCTGCACTGGAGGAACGGACACACGGCCCACGCGCATGATTGCTGGAAAAGCAGGACTGGACTTTCCTTACACGCGTGTTAAATTATCGGTCGACGGAGGACGGAGTATGAGCCTTTGCCGAACAAACAAACGTAAGTTATTGTTATTTATTGTGAGAACAGCCAGTTCATAGTGGACGAATATTTTGATCTTAATAAAAAATGATAACCTGATGCCAGGCTGCTCCTGTGTGCTGTTGGCGCAGTAAACGGCTGGACAAATGCGGCTCAAGGGTTTGATTTGCTGCAACGAAATTCAGTCTCTGTGGGGTGGGTCTGGGCCTCCAGGTGCTTTGCGCCCCACGTGCTTGCAGGCGCCTTAGGGGGCGGGCCTGGCGGGGCTTAGGCGCCGCGCGGGGGGCGGGCTCAAAGGGGATTGGTCGCCGGTAGGGAGAGGCCGCTGGGGGCGGGGCCGTGCGGTTCAGAGCCCCGGGCCCCTAGCTGGAGGAAGCCCCCAGCACTCCCTGCCTGAGTGTTCTGGCGTCGGGCGGAGGAGGCCCGAGGTGTGACGATCGCGCTTTGGCGGGAAAGCCATAGCACGCGCGTGGCGGCAGCGCGATGGACTCCGGTCTGTGGTCAGGCTTGCGAGGCCCCGCTCTGTGTCCTGGTCCCTGCGCTGTGCTTCGTCACTAATCCCCACCGCCCACCCCCAGTCTAGACGGCGGGCAGCAGCGCCTTATCTCCCGGCATCACCTGCAGGAGACACTGGCCGGCCGCCGGGGAGGAGCGCCACAGAGCCAGCCTGGCGTGTCCTCCGTTTATTTTCTTTCCAGACCCGGAGCGGAGGGGGCAGGGATGGCCCCTGGATACCCGTGTCCAGGTCACTCGGTGTGACATTTCAAACCCTGCGACTTGTTTTCTTGAAAACTGGCTTTAGTGATCGCAGGAAATAACCAGGAGATACCGAATCTCTAGCAGGCCTCGGGCAAGCACAAAAAAACAGGAGGCTCAGGTTTTACCCTTTGCAAATATTTAACCCTTTGAAACCGGGGTCAGTCCTTTCCCAAAACCAGTCCTGGCAGGCGCACGGAGTTGCCAGCCTGGCCACTGCCCCTCAGGAGTCCTTGGCATTGTCTTTCCATTTCCTTGCCCCTGGAGCTAAACGACCCACAGAGCATCCTTCTTTGTTCAGGGTTTGTTTTAAAAGAGGGCACCGCCCAGACGGAGTAGGGGGCTAGTTGTCACCCTAGCTCAGGTGGAGGCGATAAGGAAAAACGTGTTCATCTCTGGGTGCAGGAATGGGCGCCTTCTGTCAGAGCCATGGCTGCTCGGACGGCGGGAGCCACCGGGGTCCCAGGCTCAGCTTTTGGCAGCATTGGGTCACACACCGGCCTGTAGCCTGGCTCCAAATAGGATGGAAGACTTGCTGGCAGTTATTGAAAGCCGGTGGGAAGAGCTGGGAACTGAGTCACCTTTATATTTACTTCCTGAAAGTCAAGGTGATGCTAGCGTAACTATTAAAAGGAACAGTCCCTTCCTTCAGGACTTAGGAAATCTTGCTGCAAACTTAAAAAGATAAGGGAAGAGATACGCTGGGTTAATGAGGACCAGCTTTACCTCTCAAGTGCCCAGAAACGGTTTTAATAACCAGGACTGGGTTCTTTGAGGCTTCGTTCCCTTAACTTAGACCATTTTCTCTGAAACAGACATAGAGATTTCTCCTTTTACCTTTTGGGTGGCTACTGGATAGGGGACTGAACTTCCAATTAAGTTTACTTTTTGAAAATTTTTGATTTATCTATGTTGAGGTTTCTCTTATTGAAAGGAAACAAGCTGGTTCTTGAATAATTTCATTAATCGTTGTTAATTACTTCTGCATTTTTGCTTTTGATGAGCTGCAGTATTTTAAAGCTATGAATAGAAACATCTACCTAATTACAATGATTGTTTCCCTCATCTCCCCTAGATCAAAAACCTAATTCCTCTTTTCAATATTTCCTGTGTCTTGTCTGTGTTATTGTAGCAAACATTCCAGGCTGTTTCTCCTATTAAGAAGCCTTTACCTTCCATCTATGTTACTATATCAAACACCTCAGCCACCCAAGGGCAGGCATCGTTTTCTATGTGGGTTTCCAAGGAAAGGGTTTAATTCTGAAGCCTGATCACTGTGGTCCCTGGTGAGGTGTCAGATCTATGGTTGGTTAGTTACATTAATAAATATCAGTTTTACTGCTTCCCAGGTCATCTTTAAACATCTTCCATAATACAGTAGGGATTTCCCTGTAAATTAAATTACCTGTAACAGTTACAAGTGTTGTATTTTCCGCTAACTGAACTTTTAACATGAGATACCCAGTTGGGTAGTAAAAACTCAATTCAAGAAAAGGGGGGACGGTCCAAATGAATTACTTAGCTAGATTCACTTCAGAATAAGATGTTTTCTCAGCAGACTTATCTAATAACTTGGATAGCTCTATTAAATTGAGTCAGAAAAGGGATTCCCAGAGATGGAAAAGTTTATGGCTATTATACCATACAATTTAATACACCCAAAAAGACTGCCTAATTCTGGGAAAGTCAGAGTCCTTGTGGCAGTATTCCCAATGAACTTTAATATTTAATGGGTATGAAACAAAAATCAGCCTTTTGGTTTTGAATATGGAATAACTTAAAGCTCAGTTTTTTTCAGAGCTGCAAAGACTAGGTTTAAACGAGACATTGACTAAGACTTTTCTAGAAAATTTGTGATTTTGCCACCGCTTTCTAAGGGAGGACTCAACCAGCACACATTTAGTTAGCTGTGTTTTCCCATGTGCGCATTCACTGAAGAGAGCAAGAGAATTAGCTGAGTGCAGCCTGGTGGAGAGAGAAAACAATAGATGAAAACTATTTGCAGAGAAGTTCCCAATGGAGTTGTGATAAAAGCAGGAAATTCAGAGTTTATTAAGCTGATTCAGGGAAGATTAGAGGCTTTTAAACATGGGTCTGATTGATGTAAAAGTAAACTTTCTTGAAAATACTGAGATTCACCACTGCCCGATTACCGCCTAGCACCTTGCTGCTGGAGCCTGCACGGAGGATGCAGATAAACAGAGGCGGACTGGGAGCAAGAGAGGGCGCGGGGTGCCCTTGGGACCCTTGCAGGCATGGCGAGAGCGGCTAGGTCGACCGCGCGCGTGGGGCCCGCGACCCTGGGGGCGGAGGTCGGGGAGGAAGGGGGCGGGAGGCAGGGGCTCCCCAGGGGAGCGAGCGCGGGCCTCGAGGAGTGGTTTCCTCCCGATTATCCGATTACCGGAGCCCGGGAGAAAGTGGTGCTGGAGGGGCAATGGTGAGGCCGGGACCTGAGGCCCTGGGCCGCGGAGTCAAGGCTAGAGAACCAGGAGGCCCGGAACCAGGGTGACGGTCAGGGCCTCAGCCGGTTCCCCGTTTCCCGCCCAAGTCCGGGTCCCGGTCCCACCGCACCCGCTCGCCTCGCCTGCGGTCGCCTGTCGCCTGCCTCAGTGCGGTCCCCATGGACGGACCGGGGATCAGGCTGGACTGGGTCGAACCTTCCGTAGCGGTTCCTCGGCTTTTGGGCTCGAGGCGCAGCGGCTCGGTGGTTTGTGCCCGGCGAACTTCCGACTAGATAAGGAGAGGGTCCCCCACCCCTCTGGGGAGGCAGCGCAGGGACCCCCGTGAATATCTCGACTCAGCTCGAGCTACGGAGCCCGCGCCGGGAGCTGCGCCCGGCCTCCTCCCGCCTCAACCTCCGCACCGTGGCCGGGCGACTCTGGGCCGAGTCGCGGATGAGGTCCCATCCGTGCACACGGGGAGGCCTTCGCCTTTCCCTTTGTTTTTATTTTCCTTTTTTAATCGGACCCCTTTCCTCCGGGTCGGAGACGCAGTGCACAGCACTCACAGCCGCGCCGCGATTCCCTGGCCCAGGTGAGTCAGCTCCGCAGAGCGGCGGGCCTCCTGCACCTCCCAGCTCCCGCGTTCTCGAGCTTAATAGTTTTTCAGATCAGTCCTTCCAGACCGGGTCTGCTTGCCTGGTAATGTTAGATGCTAATCCGACAGAAATTATTACTGATGTCAGTGACCGGTTTAGCCCCCGACCTGGGCTTAGGTGGAGCAGATGTGCAAAGGCCCGACCCAAGCAAGACAATAATTTAAAACTTGTTAGCCGCGGGGACTGCTGTTCTACCTGGCTTTGCTTCTCACAGTGATCTGAAGAAGTCCTCTGGGGTGACCGACGACTCCATTACTCCTCTATTCTGAGAGCGCTTCCACCCTGCGCGCGGGTGGGGGGCTCCGGGGCTTGGAGGGGGTTACTGCCCCAAGGCAGGGCCAGCGGCACATCTCGAAGCCACAATACAGTGCTGCGAACAGCTTGACTCCAAATCCCGGAAAAATCTCAGCGGGCCAACGTTTAATCTTTAATTAAGATGTGCCAGGAGCTGGAATGAACACTTCCCTTTCGAATTTGTATCACCTTATCAGAAAAAGTCAACACGGAAACTAGAATAAGTAATTTTATTACAAGAACAAAACAGACGTGCTAATTTTATTTCTAATTTTGCCCGTTATATATTGCCATAAGGTAGAAGTTAACAAACTCCAAAATACTGTTCATAAGTGAAATAAATTCAACTTGCAAAATTATGAAGGACACTGAAGTATCTACAGTCATTATAAATAGTGCAAAGTATATAGCATATCAACACTGGGGATATAAACAAGGCCAGAGGGTGTCATAAGGAACAGTGAAAATATTAACATGGGTACTCAAATTCAGAGCAGCTAGCACACTTAATTTTTCTCTTTTTTCAAGAAAAACTTTCTTGCTTCTTCCCAGGCCTGCTGAGGAAATCTGTTAGCCAGCTCTAGATAGTCTTGGGGACCAAGGCATCTTCCTGAGAGGAGCAGAAAGATTAAACAGTTAAAATAAAAAGACTTAAATTCTTTGATCTTTAGAAAATTATTTTCATATCTAAGAGTACCAGTTGGAGACATACTTCTAACAGATTATCCATTTTATGTAAATGAGGTGATTGACCTCTCAATACTGAATTATTGAAAGTATAAAACATAGAATATGTACTTTAACTACAACCCAGTTTGTGCTTCTCCCACATTCAGATACCAGTTCATATGTAAAACACAATGGAAACCACTGGTTGAGGAACTATCCAGGGAAAGTGTCTGGTGTGAGGATGACTGTGGCTGGAGATGGTGCCTAGGGCCTCGGGCTGAGCTGGGCCTGAGGGGCCATGCAGCCACACCCAGCTCTCAAATAGTCTGCTTAATGAAAAACGTGTTTAGCTTAAGTATAATGGAAAGTGCAGTGTTCCTCAGGGCAGAGGGACTGGCGAGGAGTCCTTGGCAGCTGAGCCGCCCTCCAGTTGAGTTCACCTGGGCGCAGCTCAGGACGTCTGGAGATGTAGTGGGGCCTCCTCTAAGCAAAAAGGGACAGATGTCAAGGTGCCCGCTGACTGGCTGTTAGGCATCTTTTCTTTAATCGAGTAAAGACAACATGAGCCCTCACTGATGGCTCTCTTGGAGCAAAGCAGAGGCTGCTGCCGGTTTGGACAGCGGAGAAGGCAGCCAGAGGAGAGGAGGGTGGAGCCACCCAATAGCCCCGTGCACAGGGGCAGCTCCCAGACTGCTCCTTCCACACGGGCAGAACACAGTGACTCCTCTTTTTTTGGGCAGGAGAAAGTGTAAGAAGAAAAAAATGTCTGTAAGTCTTACTGGCAAAAATAAACACAAAAACCCCAGAAAATCCCAATTGCTGTACAATTAAAAAGAAATACGTTAGAAGACTTTTAAAAGTATTTTCATATGTTTGAAATGTAAAAAAATTGTATGGTAATAAATAACAACTCATGCCGCTGTCTCCAAGAGCTGGGAAGGAGAGGCTGTGGCTGAGCCTGAGCCTGGCAGAGCTGGGCTGGCGTGTGAATCCAGGCCTAGGCCAATGGCACTGGCTGGGGCGTTGGCTTGAATGTCTGAAAAGCTACACAGCTTTCTGTTTACTTTTCTGAGTATCTAAGTCAATAAAACATGGCATTTCTTGTGACATTGTAACTTAGCTTCATTTCTTGCTACATAGTTTCAAATACCTACCCACCAGGCAGCATAGCCCTAGGAAGCTCCAAGAGGGGGCTTCTCAGTGGGAGTGGGCCTTGAATGCCACTTTAAACACCATCAAGCTAATGAGGAATTAGGGAACATCTGGAGCAGGGTATTAATCAGAGATGCTGCTGCAAGAGCCAAAGAAAAAACTATACTTTTCAACCTTAGTCTGAGGTCAGAATATTTAAAAATTAAAAGTTTGAGATTATAAATTTCTATTTCAGATCAGAGGAAATGCCTCCGCTGGAACACAAGGGGGAAAAGTTTGCAAACCCCACCCCCATACTGAGGACTGGACCCAGGGCCTCTGTACTGAGCTACACCCCTGGCCCTTTACATTTAAAAAAATTTTATTTTATTAGTACATATTTGTAGTACATGAAGTTTACATTCATCTTTGGGAGAAGGTGTATGCACATAACATAGATTCTTTTTTAATCTCCTTCCCTTCCCAACCACTTCCCTCCTTCTGTCTTTAAACCCCCCTTTCCCCTTTCCATTCTTATTATTCTTCTTAGTCATGTTTATGACACAGAATGCTCACACTCATTGTGGGTGTTTGGTATCTGTACTTGGTATCTGTATATGACACATCTTAAATCTCCCTCAGTCTCCTGGACCCTTTCCCATTTTCAGAAGTTCTATCTCCTTGTTTCCCTTTATCCATCCTTTATTTTGCCTTTTGTTTGTACTTTACCTTACTCAAATGAGAAATATCATTCTTTAAGCTTATGTGTCTGATTTCACTCAACATTATATTTTCCAGGTACATCCACTTTTCTACAAATGTCTCACATTTATCCTTCTTTATAGCCAAATAGTACTCCACTGTGCATAAATACCACATTTCTTTATTCATTTGTCTGCTGATGGACATACAGGCTGCTTCCAAGCTTTAGCTATTATGAATTGTGCTGCTATAAACATTGTTATAGATGTATCACTGTATTATGATGTCTTTAGTGCTTTGGGGAAGATACCTAGAAGGGGAATATCTGGGTCAAATGGAATTTCTAATTTTAGTTTTCTGAGGAATCTCCGTACTGATTTCCATAGTGATTGTACTACCTTATACTTCCACCAACAATGCAGCAAGTTCCTTTCACTGCAGCCTTGCCAGCATTTGTTACTCTTTGACTTCTGGTGTAAGATGAAATCTTAGTGTTGTTTAAACTTGCATTTCTCTGATAGCCAGACATCGAATATATTTTCATGTTTGCTGCCCATTTGTTCTTCTGTGAAATGTCTGTTCTTTCACTTGCCCATTTCTTGATTGGGCCTTTTCTTTTGAGTGACTTAAGTTTTTTGTGTTCTTTATATATTCTCAATGAATTTTAAAAAATATTTGGAGACAGAGTCACTAAATTGCCCTGGCTGGGTTCAAACTTTCAGTCCTCTTGCCTCAGACTACTAGAATGCTGGGATTACAAGTCTGTGCCACCATGCCTGGTTAAACAAATTATTTTCAATAAAAAGTTCAAATATTTCAATTTGGGGAGAAAATTTGGGCTACTATTATTATTATTATTATTTTTTGGTACCAGGGACCGAACTCGGGTCCTTGCGCTTGCGCAGCAGGTGGCGAAACCACTGAGCTCGGCCCAAGGGCTACTATTATTAAAAATTTTAATCTGAACATGGACAGGGAACTAAACCTTTTTTTCAACATTGTTATGAGTGCCACAGGCCAATGTCCACGACCTGCCACCCTCTGCACTCCAGAGCGGCTCCTAGTGATTACGCCTCTGCTCTGACCTTATGAGGCCGGAGCAGAGAGGGTCTGTGCTTTTCTTCACTGCCACAGACTTCTCTGTACATTCAGATGCTTTGTGCTTCAGGACAAAAATGAAAGAAACATGAATTTCTCTAACGCTTCCCAAAGGGGGGGTACAAACGTGGATTTGGCTATGACAGACACGGAGTCTGCTTTTTGGAGACCTACCTCTGGGCTGGTGCGGCTGGGGCTCCGCCTGGTTTGGCGTCTGTGTGAAGTCCTGTGTGGGAAGAGAGGTGTTTTATGGCATCTCTGAACAGAGCGCTCCGCTGAAGGGGTAGTAAATCCCCGGATCCACACAACCACTGTGCATGAGTAATCTGGAGCCCAGGTATGAAAGCTGAAGGCAGTGGTGTTACAAAGCTTGGGTTCTCATGTATTTCATAAAGCAAACAGCGATGATTTAAGTCTTGCTAAATACACCAGAGCCAGTTGCTTTGTACTCTGGAAACTAAAACTTTATTTTGTATCTAATAAAACCAAAGCTGAAGCCAAATTTATTATTTTAAACTAACAAGACTTTTAAGATTTTGAAAAAGTACAAATATAACAGCCTATAATAAAGATTATAGGTTTTCTGCTGCTAAATCTTAAAGACTGATAGTTTTACTTTTAGATGGAAAGTAAAAAATGTAGTATACAATATATAAATCTTCAGAAATCTATGCCAAACCATCAGGTCCTATTTTAGTATCATTTTCTACTGAATATTAGTAATTTAATACATGGAGACCTTCAAGAACCATTTTATAAAGTAAAATCCAATGTGTATTCCCTTGACAATTATTTATAGGAAAAAACCTTGATTTAACATCACTATTCTAACATGCTATCCCAAGTAGACAATGTCAGAAATTTCTGTAGGATTTACATATGAATTTTTTTGGAATGGAGGAAGGGAGATTTAGAAGTACTTTGGCTCATTAGCAGATAAAATCAGGAAGTGCATTTGACCTCTAGATTGTGGTATTATCTGCATTTTTATAAGTCGTTTTCTGAGTACCTGAAGACAGAAGGAGCCATGCTGGTTTGGATACGAGCTGATCTCTCTCCGCTCAGCACCACTGCCCTGGTTTGGTCTCCTCTGCCCACGCCATGCGAGCTGTGCCACCCCTGCCTTGCTGCTCACCCTCAGGGCTCACTGCCTCTGATGTGCTATTGCTTTTACTTTTTTTGTTGATGTTTAGTGAAAGATCTGTAAAAGGTTATCTGTTTTCATTCATTGGTGTAGTTCTAGTGCCTCGCCTAGTGCCCACTCACTGTACACACTCAAAAAATAACCTGCTGAATGCAAAGATGAGCAATCAGAATGGAAAAGATCATGGTTTTCAGATTTTCTATAATGTATTTTCTATTTAATTCAATACTGAGACTGTAAGAATATATGAAGGAACCTGTGTTGATATGATGGCTATATACTACAAAATTTATTAAGATTTTAATTTATTATAAGACGGTTTGGAAACTCATACTTGTAGATCTGAATATCTGATTTGAAAACATTTTCAGAAAATGAAACCCAGACTTAAATGTAGCAACTAGGCTGAAAACAAACATGTCTATATATGGTTGATGCAGCTGGTTTATTAATCATCTAATAGAGAGCAGTTTAGAAAACATGAACTACTAATTGTCCAAGGTAAAGAGGCTTGGGATTCACTCTGGCTGTCCTCTGCTCCCAGCCAGTAGGGTGTGGTCACACCCTCTAGACAGTGACCGCTGCTGAGGAGGCAGAGTGAAGAACAATGCTACACAGGACCCTGCTTTCTGTTTCACTATTACGAAGAACAGAAAGCACAGTCTATCGACCACGTTTGTCAAGAGGTAAAAACAGTGATTTTATGGTAGAACATTTGAAAGAAAATGAGAAATTTTCAGAAAGTAAAGATCTACAATGACAAAAAATTAGTTAACAGACGTTAAAGAATAATCAACGTGATTTTTCTATTGTGTTGACTGAAAAAATTTAGATTTGTCATTATTACTTTGCTACAGCACTAATTCTGATTCCAGTCCTGTAGAGTTTAACTGAATCAGAAAAACATAAGGCTGTTAGTATCATTTTTCTAATGAACAATAATAATTTAATACATGGGAACCTTAAAGGATCATTTTATAAAGTACTTAAAAAGTTTTAGGTTTTTAAAAATAAAAGCAATGTAACAGCCCTCCCCAACATGCATGTACATATATGAAAATCATATTTAAAAATTTACAAATAAACTGAAATTTAATAGATTTTTTTTCAGCAGTTATTGCCCATTCCCATAGTTAGACTAAAAGCAAGGTATATGTAGCGGGCAAAGCCCTGAAGTTTGGTGCTCTCTGAAGCACATTTCTTGAGTGCAGGTTTCTATTTCATTAACAGCAAAAACTTCCTTTCTTTGAAGCCCTTTAGGTAGAAAGACTGTAACACTCAACCTCAGAAAGAATGTAACACTCAATCTCCTTTCTATGAGTGGTATTTTAGGAACTACTCTTGATACTTCAGAAACTAAGTTTTAAGCACAGAAGTAGATGAAGTTTTTAAGAAGTAGTACAGGGGACCAGAGTGATCAGTTGGTTCACTTTTACTTTATTTTCAGTGGCATTCATTCATACACACAGGCAGAGAACAGGGCATAGCTGGGGGTTACCTGGATGAACGAGGCCAGGAGGACACAGCTCATCTCCTGCTCCAAGATGACCTTGTTCTGGCAGTTGTTGTAGCAGGCGGCAATCAATGAGGGGAACAGTACTTTGATCAGCCTCGGGTCACTGAAGTACTGGAAGGGCAGCTGGCATAGCTTCTGCAGCACAGTGGGGTGGCGGCCTGACTGCACGATCACCTAGAACAGAGGGGGTCAGAACCACAGAGCACAGCACCAGGGTGTAAGGAAGAGGCCCTGACTCCTATTGGAGCTTCCTGAATTATATTTGAAGAGAGCAGAAAATAAAAATAAATTATTTCCCAATATATGGAAAATACTCCAAAACCTGGATAGATATTTTAAAATTATTATAATCCATAAAGGGTGCAGCTTCCAACTCAGAACCCACAGGCTTTAACAAAGCACGGTCCTTAAACCTGCAGAGTTCCCTGGCCCTCCCACTGCAACCCTCCTGTGGCCCCTCACTGGATGCCCTGCATGCAGACAGATCGATTCCGTATGTAGGCCAGGCCTGGAAAGAAGAGGGACTAACTCAGGAATGGGAACAGTTTCAGCCAGCACAGGCTCCAAAGACCCTTCCTCCAATCCATACTCCTTATCTTTGTTTCCATCAGTGCCATTGAATCTAAAAGGAGAATTGTTTAGATAAATGAGACCGTTGTCTTGAAACAGTCTAGGTTTACAACTGTGTACATTTTAAGAAATAGAGCAACGCAATTAATGGGCTTGCAGGGAAGCCCTCTTAATTTACTCCCGAGGTCTACATGATAAACTAAAAATGCCAGAATCAGATCTGTTTCGAGTAACTTTGATTAGACAGTTCTAATATGAAAGAGCTGAGTGACCCAAAGCCCACTTCATGCCACAGGAGGAAGCTCCGAAAAGGTTAGGAACACTGTAAAACCCAAGGTCAGGACTGTAAATTGTACTTGGAAAAACACAATTTTACAGGTACACACCCAGACAGGACTGCATTCAAATTAAAACCAGAAGGACAGAATGAAATAGCAGAGGCAGGAGAAACATAAATTACAGGGATTTACAAGTTTTCAAGGTACTTTTAACAATACTTTAAGAACACACTCTCCGATGATAATGCAGTTTGGTTTAAGAACAAAATCAACAAAGTAATAGTTCACATATTTTCGTTCAATAGCTAAAATGACATCAAAAACCTTTAGAGAATGTTGATAGGGACTTGTTAATACCTTCAAATCCAAAAGGAATTTTAAAGACTTGCACTGTGTGACAATTCTGCACATGGCTATGTGGTGCCATTTCTGACAGGGCTGAGGAAAATATGCCTATCACTTACTTTATTGATAAAGCATTGACTTAGATCTTTATTTTTTATTTTATTTTAGTACCAGGGATCGAACTCAGGACCTTGCACTTGCAGGGCAGGCAGCGGCACCACTGAGCTAAATCCTTGGCCCCTGACTTAGATCTTTAATTACCAGCTACAGTTTGTCAGGCAACCAAATGGTCAGCACATTAGAATTTATAATGCCACTACTATTAGAAGTCTTTTTTTCCCTCTTTGGACAAAAATTAAGAACATCTTTTTTCCTTCAAAATTTCATTGTTAAAATGCTATTATTGGAAGGTCTGCTAACTGAAAAATCATTAAACTGCCCAATCTGGCTGGCACAGGTTTGGTGTTAATTCAAAGATGTCATTCCTGGCTCCTGGTAAACCAGTGTGGAATGTGAGAATGTCATCAGAACGTCCTCCTGGTCTTCAGAAGCAGAGCCTGTAGGGGCTCATGAGTCCCTTCAAAGAACAGAGCAGATTGTCCGATGCCTGTTTACAGGGTGACTTTATCAAGATCCCCAGCAGTGTAGTGAGATGACTGGGAGAAGATGCAAAGGGATGGAGGCAGTGTGGATGGTGTGGGCTAAGAGGTCCCACTCATAGGCCCACCCCGACAGGACCAAACCAGGGTACACAGAGCAGTCCACAAAGGCTGGGGAAGAGCCGAGGCGTTGCTGTGAACCAGGGTGAGACATCCAGTTGATAATGTTTTCCTAACCACATTTCAGACCCTATGGGGAGATGGGATGAGGAGGTCCAAGGAGGGGCTGGCCTGTAGCAGTGAGACTTGAAGGGCTAATTCAGATGGGTTTGTGGCACAGGTGGCAGGTAGATGTATGTTATGAGCCTGACGTCAGCTGAATTAGTTAAGCACCTCCCTTTGGGGCAGGGAAGCAGCTGGGAATGCAAACATCCTGGCTTTGAACTCAGGCCTTTGAGAATCAGGAGAAAGTTGTCTGAGGGGGTTCTGACAGATGAGGTGGTGGTGGTGAGGCCAGGCTCAGCTTTATTCCATCTGGCTATTTCCTATCTGGCCACGGCTGATCAAATGTCATCTTGGTCTGCTTAAGCTTTCCCAACTCTGTAGGAAGTCAGTGGTCTTCAAGGACTCTGAGACTCTCTGAATGAATGCAGAGTGCATAGTGTATCGTCGCAGACTTGGAATATGGTGTGGTGTTTCACTGCCTTCCTGATGGGGCTGTGAGTCAGTCCCTGCAGCTGGTCTGTCACCTTTGTCCAAAGACAGGAGCTCTTAGTGGGCACTGCCCTGAGCCTGGCCTGGACACCTGACCCACTTTTGAGGCCAGTGATACAGAGGGACTCCACAGAGTTTCCTTCTGGCGAGGGCAGCCTACTGTGTCTGTGGTGGCCACTATCATCAGCTAGAGGCAGCAAGCTGGGAGTGGGGATGGCTCAGACATCATGAGAAACAGCCTTTCAACATGGTGGACATTTTCAGATGCAGAGGAGGGCTCCGAAGAGCTAAGGGAATTTTAAGAAACACTGGTATTAGAAAGGAATGAGACTGGGCCTGGCCCTGTGGTGCAGCTGTAAATGCAGGACTAGCAGGATAGCAGGGAGAGCGGGAGCCTGCCTGTTTATCATGAGCTGAGTGGCCCCAGCAAGCTGCTGTATTGCTCTGGCTTTTAAGGTGGTCAACTTAAAAAAGTAAACATTTATTCACATAACATACCCACTAAGTGAACAGCTCATTTTCATAAGGTGAACACAGCAGTGTCACATGCATCCTGATAAAGAGACTATGATTTAAAAAATGCTGGATCTTTAAATATATTCCTTCTCACTGAAAATTAGACTCCTATATTCTGAATTTGAAAAATATCCAATGGAAATGATTTGACTATACCAGGAGGCAGACGATGCCTCCCAGGCAGGCTGAGCCGTTCCTGGTCACTCTGGAGAGGGGAAGAGGGCAGCCCTATTGCTCTCTGGCCTTCTAAGCACAGGCCAGGCACCTCCTCCATGTGGGCTGCACTGGTGAGCAGTCAGGGAGCGGCAGAAGGAAGCACACAGACTCCATGACCACTCCTCCTCCATTTTTGGAACTGTTGATTCTGGAAACTGGCTATAGAAAAGGAAGCCTGCACCCTGTTGACGTGTGCTACAACCAGGTGGAGAGAGGGCCAGGAAGATATGGCTGCTGGGGAAAAAAAAGAAACTCATTTTAAAAAAGGAACCCGAAGGCTGGGGATTTAGCTCAGTGGTGCCGCCACCTGCCTTGCAAGTGCAAGGGCCTGAGTTCGATCCCCGGTATCCCCCCACCCCCCAAAAAAAGGAACCTGAAAAAAAAAAAAGAACCTGAGTAGACAAATGGACGCACTGCAACTGCAGTGTGCCAACATCAGCAGACATTTCCTGAGTGTCTCTTATGCCAAGGGCCACTTTTTTTTTTTTAAACCCAGAACCTTTGGACTGAACTACATCCCAAGCCCTTTAAAAAATTTATTTTGAGACAGGGTCTTAATAAATCACTAAATTGCCCAAGCTGGGCTTGATCCTCCTGGCTAAACCTCCCACAGTGCCAGGAGTACAGGTAGGTATCATGGTGTACAGCCCAAATGTTACATTAATGCTGTAGGACATAGAGAACAAGGAAAGTTCTCTCAACACACAAGTGACAATGCATCAGGCAGCCCGTGTCAGGAGCCAAGCAGGTGGAGGGCAGCGGGGCAGGGCACGTGGGACTTGGGAGGGCTGGATCAGAGCTGGGTACCTGGAAGATACAGGTGAAGGAATTGGTTGGGGGAGCTTGTGGATTCAGGATTTACTAATACCAGACAGTCTTAGATGGCTTCAGCTGCATAATAAATGCCACAGCCCAGGGTAAACAACACAGTCTCCTGTAGCTCTGGGCTTAGGTCTGAGATTGGCACCAGTGTGGAAGGTTTTGGAGGGGACTCCCCCTGGCTTTAGATGGCCACCCGCTTGCTGGTGCCCATGTGGCCTTGCCTTTCCCTCCAGATGGCTCCCTCTCTTCCTCTAAGAGGGCCACCATCCTATTGGGCTAGGCACCCACCGGTATCATCTCACCTCACTCTAACTCACTCCTAACAGCCCCATCTCCAAATATAGTCATAGGGCTGGGGCAATTTGAGAGAACACAGCTAAGTTCAAGGCACAGCCCCGACTCCTTGCCACTAGGCACAGTGGTGTCTGTCATAGTGGCACCAACCTGGTGCATCACAGAAAGGCTTTTCCTGGGCAAATGTCTCTCAGTGGCCACATGGTGTAAAGTCCCAGGCTCCAAAGTGCTAGCCTCGGGTAGCCACAGGCTCTAGTCTGGCTCTACCCCTGACCTAGGGTCACTTTACAGATTTGAGTCCCAGTGTCCTTTTCGTAGATGTGGTGGCTGGAGGCCTTCAAGAGTCACATAAAGATCCAGGAAGTATTCTGTGTGACCATGTGTGCTCGGTTAGTGTCCTTCCTCAGCTCTGTGGCCCTGAACAAGTCTCTCCTGCTGAACTGCGGGAGCAGAAGACCCTCCCAAGCTGGGGCCCAGTGAGTGCTTTCTCCCAATCCCACCGTCTATGTGGAACAGGGTGCTGGTGGGGCAGGACCTGCTCTCTGGCTGGGACTTGTTAACAAGCTCCATGGCACAGGGAAGCTATTGCTCATTCCTCCCAGCCCTGCCCACATGGACATAGCTATGCAAACAGTGCTGGGGTGCCAGCCAGGATCTTGTGGTGGCCAAGTAGGAAATGCATCCTGACAGGTCTGAAAAGAAAATCCCGGCATAAGCATGAGTCAAGAAATAGGTAGAGTGGTGCAGAGACAGAAGCTCAGCTTGCTGGGTGTGAGTGCATTTAGACAATGTGACGTGAGGTGCCAGCCAGAAAGATGGGATAGGCTGGGGCTGGGGCCTGATTCATACCAGGATGAGACACCGTCAAAGAACTCCACAACATGCTCCAGGCAGCATAGAGACGGCTTTCCCTTTTCAACTCAAAGACATTACAATTAATAGCACCTATTAATTTTACACAGCTTCATTCTCAGTTTCAGGAAGGCGGAAACTACTACCCTTGTCCTCTGCATTCCTCTACGGGAGGGCAAAGCACAGAGGAGTCCTCAGAGCTCCTGGAGTGAAGGACAAAACAATGACAGAGGCTCTGGTTGACAAAATCCTTTAGTGGTTTGGGGAATCACACACGTGGAGGCCTCCGTCCTGTCCACATCCTGTGTTTGAGCTCTGTGCAGCAAGTCCCTGAACAATGGCTTTTGTGATGTGCTGTCTCCTCTAGAAGGAAGATGGGATTGGAGTTCTCAAGGTTCTAGGCACCAACATGGATCCCTGACCTGTTAGAAGAGAGGTCTGGAAAAGATCACTCCATGTCTTGTGAGTGTCAGTGACCCTTGTGTCTCAGGTGGTGTGACTTCCAGGACACCACTCTGCTAGGACCTCATGACATCCAATATTTCTGAGAGACCATTACTGGCAGAGACCACTCAGGAGGCACCAGGGCCCCTTCCTACCAACATCCTCTGAATGGTTGAGCTCCGAGGGGACAGATGGGAAAGACTACGCTCTTGTAGAAGGAAGCAATGCTCAGGGAGTTCAGGCAATTCGTCCCAGGTCCCCAGCAGAACTGGTGGAGCTGAGCCTGGAAACTCCTGACTGCATCCTGGCTTCCTCTCAGGTCCAAGGTGACCTAGGCAGAGGGGCTCCCTGACCCCCAGGTCTGAGCTGACTCCCATGACTACTTCTTACAGGGTGCTGCCAGCACAGATGAGGATGAGGATGACACCCTGCCACTCTGAGCAGACAAACCAACCAACACACACACCTGACACAGAGGGCCTTTCTTCAAAAACACATAGTTTTCTTCGCTTGGTGTCAAATAACCCATCCTGGGTTCTGTACTGAGCTGTACCCAGGGTTTATCTCACAAGGTCAGATAGAACCTGAGAGGGAGGGATGGCTTAGAAGGGCTCTCTGGGTGAACTGTGCAGCATGCAAGGTCCCAAGGGGCACCTGGCTGCAGATGGCCTTAGTCAACTGCCCCCAGGGGGTTCTGAGTGCCCACAGACCTGGCCTTCTGTGCACATCGGGACTTAAGTATACTGTAATGAAAATACTTTTTCATCTTTAAAGAAAAAAATCTGTACTTTGTCATCAGAAGCTGCAGTGCCTCCTTCCCAGGTGCTTCTGAGGCACAAGGCATGTGATGGGCCTGTCCAGTGTGGCAAATCCTTGGGTGACTTCAGGGCCCAACTCTCCTCAATGTCTACCCTCTGAGGTCTGTAGTCACTGATGGGCAAGTGCTTTTCTGCATCCGAGCACCTTTACTAAGTCTTCTCTGTGATGTGACCATTATCGTTTTGTGCTTTTAATTCTGCTAACAATATGGAGTTTGTGAGGGTTCTGTGGCCACCACCGTGTGTCAAGGCTGACACGCTTTACCTGGAATTCTTGACTAGGTAAACTTGTAACAAATTTGGTGGTTCAAACAGGGATCTTACACCTTTTATCAGTGTGTGGTTGGCCTTGCGGCCTCTGAACTACTCAGAACAAAACCCCCTGCCATAAGAGCAGTGATTGTTCTGTTGAAAGAGAGTGCTCATTAAACATCCAGCTTCTGGCTTTCAATTTTTGAAGCAAATGCTGTCATATAAAATATATTTATGCTGAGTCTGGTGGTACTCACCTATAATCCTAGCACTCTCATAGGCTAAGGCAGGAGGATTGCAAGTTTGAGCCCAACCCAGGCAACTTAGTGACTTGTTGAGTCCCGGTCTCAAAATTTAAAAAAAGGGCTGGGGATGTAGCTCATTGTGAAGGGCCTGGGTTTAATCCCCAGTCACACACACACACACACACACACACATACACACACATGTACACAATGCACACATAAATATGTAAAAGGGATAAAAGGGAAAGTGGAAGCAAGGTACTGAGTGGTCCTAAGTCTGGTCTAGAAGTTAACTGTGGAGAAAGTTTGCAGGTTCCCATCTGTCAGGAGAGCGGCTGGTTAGACCCAGAGTCATCATGTTCTGTAAATGACTCTCCTCTCCCCAGGGAGGCCCCGTCCTCTGGGCTGTGACCACTTGGAATGCAGCCAAGGCTAAGGCAGGATCCAGCACCCTCTAAGCAGAAATCCTCCTCTCCATTGTTCAGCATTCACAGAGCTTCTATTCTGACCAGCGGGGCAAAGGCTTTGACAAGCAAGGCTGCCTGCCCTCATGGCGTGTGTCCCTGTCCTGGACAGGGCTATTACAGGAGAGTTATGCAAACCCTGGTACAGTCTAACAATTCCATTGCAGAAATGAGTCCTGTGAAAGTGGGCTTCTGGCCCCTAGTATATTGGAATCGGCAAAGCAGAATGGAGAGTGTGGAAGTAAACTGGTAAACTGGTAAGAGGAAGAAACAGAAGCTGACACAAGTGAGTCAAGGGTGAGAATAAAAATTCTTTCAAGCAGAAATCAGTTCAGAGTTGCTTGGACCCACTCTACTTTTCCAGTTGATTCTGAGAGCATGGCTGTTCTGTAGTCAAATGTCTTATTAATTATAAGCAGTTACCTGGTTTTAGAAAGCTCTGTGTTTTGTATTAATTAGTTTTTCCCCCAAGAAGCCTCTTTGGCAAGTTTTTGAATACTTATGTCCCTGGGACCCCAGCCCCACATCTGTCATTGTCTAGAAGACAGGACCTCAACTGGCTTCATTCCTGATACTGAAGAGTAGTTTAGACCAAGTCTCCAGGGTGCATGCTGGATGAGGACAGGGGTGTCTGTCCCTTTCTCCACTGCCTTATGACCAGCATGTATCTCAGTGTCTAGCACAGTGCTTGCTCAATGAGAGATGTTACTGTCTGGGGACTGAATGAGCAAATAAGCTTTGTTTGGTCCCCACATTGGGTTCCACCACACTAGAACCCAGGGCCTGTTCATCCCAGGGCTTCCAAGGCCCCCAGACAATGCAGTCTCTGAATTTATAAGAACAGTGGACTGGGTTCTTTGGCCAGGCCCTCTCTGGTCCACTGGCTTCCTGGCAAATGGTCCAGGGAGCCAAGGTGGGCGGGGTGGCTTCTCCCAGCCTGCCCTAAATGCAGGTCTGTCCAATCTGGGGCCAGGGTGGCAGGTGAGTGAGGTCCAGAGCACATAGAAATGAATACAAATAGTTAAATTGCACTGGGGAAATTCTTTGGCCTAAGAATTCCTGATTTGTTTTTTTCTTCTTCTTGACAGAGACAAGATGTCCTCAACAGAGGGGCCAGAATAGGTGTCTAGACATCTAAATTCATTAAAAGAGACAACTAAAAGTCTGTAAATCATTGGAACAAAGAATATTTTTTTTTAGCAGAGTAGAAACAAAGTTGTCTTTGCATTCTTCTCTGCAAACTGGCCTTGCTACAACATGGGAGTAGGGAGGAGGCCACGGCAGTGGCCAGGCTCCCAGGATCCACAGGGCACAGCCAAGCGTGGCTTCTGTGCTGCTCTCACCAAGTGTGTCACCCTGGAGCCTGGGCCAGCATCGGAGCAGTATGACAGAACAGTCCTTGAAGCAGTGACCTCTCCACATCATATGAAGAAATTAGCACACCCCAGGCATGCACAGCTTCTTTAATTTGAGGCCTTGGGGGAAGGGGAAGAAGTACTGGTTTTATTTCAATCTCAAGAGAACAACTTGAAGCGTCTGTCCATATATATAATCAAATCAAAATTGGAGCAAAGAAATAAATGTCTCCTTGGCTAGCACTGCAAACACCTTTCTCTCCTTTTGTATGTTGTAGTTTTGAGGCCGAGAACCATGCATAGATCTTGCAGACATGTGGGGGGAGGCCTTGGAATGGCTGCCTCCTTCTGGTGGACACAGTGTCCAACACAGTAGAACATCAGGAAAAGGAGCAGATAGAGGGCAGAAAAGTAGCAGGGAGATGCTGCAGCAGTGGTTGAGGGTTTGGAAACCAGGTGACCCCACAGGGACAGCCCTGTCCTTAAGCAGGGAAAGGCAAGTGGCTGTCCTGTTGTGTTCGTCCAGGGAAATTGAGTACTACTTAGCCATAAAAAATGAGAAATTAGAGACATTTATAGCTAAATGGATGCATATAGAGGCCATACTCTTAAGTGAAATAAACAGGACACACGTGTATAAATACTGAATAGCTTCTCTAGTGTGAGAAACTGAAAGTGTAAATAAGGACTAAAAGGTATAATAGATAATGTAAAATAGGAAGAAAAGGGGCAAAGGGAAAGGGAAAGTGGGAGGGGTAGGGGAAAGGAAAGAAGGAAATGGAATCAATATGAGAAAATGTAAAAATGGAAACAAAGTCTTTATAAATAGGGAGGGATGGAGGGGTTGAAGGGAGGGCAGGAGAATGGGGAAAAAATAAGAACCAAGAGAGATTATGTAAAGGTGCAAATTTCCAATTAAAAAAAAAAAGAAATTGAGTAGAAGCCTTGAACAACCTCCTGTAGAAAGGAGCTATGTGCAAGCTCCCTTCACTCCACTCCTGCAGGGGAAGCACTTCTGAACCAGGGCAGCTGCTCTCAGAGCTAGGCTCCAATGTGGAAGTCTGGTGCCCATCATATGTTCCCCACATCCTGGAGAAAACTCCTAGACACGTTTTGTCATGTCCTCCTTCTGACTGTTAACATTTAGGCTTCTGACCTGGAGGACAGGCCCCAAGTCCTGGGGCTGACCTGGCCTGGCCTGCCCTTAAGTCTCAGCTCCTGTCTCTTCCCCCACTCAGTGCTAGGCTCCAGCTGGGACAAACTGTTTGCAGCCCTGTACCCACCAGGCCATCTTTCATCATGGTGCCTTTGCTGTGCTCTTCTTCAGCCCCATGTAATAGTTTCCACCTGGTTACCCAGGAAGTCTGGCCACATTCAGGTGTCAGTGTCTGTACCACCTCTACCATAAAACATTTTCAAGAGGAGCCTCTAGCATACATCCAGGCTTGTTACTGTCTGTTTTCCCCTCACTTCAGCAACTTAAGGGTAGGGGTTTTGTCTGCTTCCTTCTACTGTCCCAGGTGTCTAGAACAGTGTGCGGTGTCTCTCAGAAGCCGACATCTCCTGCCTAAGCAGGAACTGCCCAGAACAAGGCTGGAGGTATTCATCACCTCCTCTCCCAGCACTGCTGAGACAGTGAGTATTTAGGACCAGCTGGTGATTGAGAGCAGGAGTGAGGAGTGAATGCTTGTATAGAAACAAAGCTCATGGTTCTGGCCTTCCCCAAGAACAAATCCCCTCCAACCTCTGTGCTGGAGCCTCTTCCTTCCTTCTCTAAAGTTGTCTATTCTGTGAGAAACAGTTACTGTTTAAAAGAAGCATGTTATAAATTTCCTTCCCAGGCATCCTGAAGCACGAGGAGGTTGAACAACATTATTCCACACAATTAGCCAACCCTAAAAATCATGGGTTCTATAATTTGCCAGAACTACAGAACTGTATACCCCAAAGAGCTGCTTCCATCTTTTGGTACTGAGGATCAAGCTTGGGTCCTTGCGCTTGTGCAGCAGGCAGCAAAACCACTGAGCTAAATCCCTGGCCCAAGAGCTGTTTCCATCTTAATTGAGAAAGAGCCCTGTTGCTAGATCACTGGTCTTGGCAATGATACAGATTCACCATATCACCACACATTTGAAGGCTACTCTATTTTGGGTTTTCTATGCATTTGCAATAACTCTGCCTCTACTGCCACTGGGGTTGGGGGTGTAGGAGAGAAGGCTGGTCACACAAAGCTCTGGATAATACACTAGGGGCCCGGTTCCAATGACCCAGAGCAAGTCCTATCTTCTCTGGCACATCCCTGAAGGCCTGTGAGTGTGAAGGCATCATATAATCCTGTGCTACAAGCATTCACTTGTGGACAAACCCTGTGCTTCCAAAACTGCAGATACTACATTTAAGTAAGGTAAATAGAGGAAGAATGCAAAATACACTTTTTTTTTAAAGGAATATAAGAAGTCATTACATAAAACATTCCAACTCAAAATTGTCAACTAGTATCTATTCTGATTTTCCAATCCAGCTTATTTAACTGGTGTCTGTGTCACACACACACACACACACACACACACAAAGTACTAGAAAGACTGGGTCCTTTACAGGCTAGCAGAACATATGGAGGAGGTGGCAGGGACGTGGGGATAAATGAACAGACAGTATTTAACTGCCCCGAAACACAAATATTCTAGCTGGCTCCTGGACCTTGCCTGTAGGAGAACTGTAACAAACTCTCCTCGCTGTGGAGCTCCTGGGTGGTGTGAGAACTGCAGGCTCAGAAATGCAGAGCAGAGGCTGATAGGTTTTCTGGCGTTAGCTAAGCAGCTGCCAGAGAGCAGGGATGCATTCCACAGAGCGTTTATGGGCTCACCAGCACTAGTCTATGACAATTTTATTTAATCATAAAAATATAATAGTAGCCAAATCTTTTTGTAGTTTCAGTTTACTGCTTTCTCAAGTGAAATAAATGGTCTCTCAGATTTCTTCTGCTTTCATCTCTCTGCTCTAAGTACAGTAGGATAAGGTTCCAATTAAGGCCCATTAAATGTTCACATTGATTCATGCGAGCCATTTTCCAGTTTCTCTGTCTATCTCTGGTGTGTCTTCAGTCTGGCCACTGCCTGTGCAGAAGAGAACTCTTTGGGTGTGAGGCCTCCTGTCTCTGCACCAGGTGGTGAGTGGAGATTCCCCTCACTGTCCTCCAGATGGCATGTGTTTAATACTGCCGGGGTGGCTGGCAGAACTGGACTGTCTCTTGGGAAGGGAGCCACAGTGACCCTCTCAAGGTCCCTGGTGGTTGTATCTTAGTAGTATGTTGAGTGACAGCTTGGAGACCCAGCAATGCATGGGAAACTCCCACTCCCCCACCCCTTGCTTCTATATCTTTTGGCTCCACAGAGGAACCCTTTGGGCAGGGAACAGCAGAGCTCTTTCCAGTTTTTCAGCAGATGGGGGAACCTGCTCTGCCAGCAGTGATAGCCCATTTGAGGTGGTATCAAGTGTCACAGATGTTCTCATTCAGAGCAGGGAATCTGGAGGGGATGAGGATCATTTCAACATCACTGTGACCTGCCATTTGTCCAGGGTTAGAGAATGTGCTAATCCCTAGACGATGGACTTAACTTACTCTGTGCAGCAGTCCCACAAGGTGTTATTAACATGACTCCTATTTCGCAGATGAGGAATTAGGCCCCACGAAGGACAGTGGCTTTCCAGGCTCATAGAGCCAGTGCTTGGTACAGCTGGGCCTAGGACTTCTGTCTGCCTGGCTCCAGAGCCCAGGTTCCTCTCCTCAAGCAGAAAGGCACACTAGCAGTGCCTAAAAGACGAACTGGGCTCTGTGGGCAGGTGGGGGCCTCTGATGGGAGCCTGAAGGTGCCATGTTCCCCAAGGAGCACTATAGGAAGAGATTAAGGAAAAATGTTTTAAAATGCCCTCAGGAAACTTGCTCTTACAATGAACACTATTGTGATTTTACAGATGTAAAAGTACTTTCCTATTGCATATGGTCTTAAGAGTGGGCATACCTGTCAAAAAGCTTTTTCCTAAACTAACTTCTAGTAAGTCAGAGTGGATTTGTTGTGATAATGCACCACTCTGGGGGTGGAAACCTCAAAGGTGTCCGTTCTCATAGCATGAGTCACATAAGTTTGGGCCCTGAGTAAGGACAGCATTTAATCTTCATAACAGTCTGATGATCTGGGACCTTGTCTGTATCATAGCTAAGGAAAGCGATGCTTAGGATAATCCACCCAATGCCAGATATGGCCTGGATGACAGAAGGCCCAGGAGGTAAATGGGACTCTGCCTCCAAAGTTTCCTTCACAAACACAGAATTAGTCAAACCTTAAACCCAGTAGTTTCCTTTGGATCTCAAAGTTACTGGCCCCAGCAATAACAAAATGACATTTTAGAATACATTCAAAGATAAATACATTGTAGTGCCAAAGAAAGAGCTAAAGAACTCAATAGACTTTTAGCCAAAAGTCCATTCAGGAGATTAGACAGTAAAAGAGAAGGGACGGAGTTTTCAAAATCTGGGGCCACTGTAACCTTTTCTGTAGGATCATATACAGAAGATTCAAGTCTCAACCTTCATTCGACACACATCTATTCATATCTACTAGGTAGCTGCCTTGTACCCAGCACTGTTACAGGCAGTGGTGACCACCATCCAGGTACATTTCATCATGTCCATTTCTAGATACAGTGTCACAGATACTCTGCTCACACTGGCCTACCTGTTTGACACCAGTGGTCTGACCTATTCATCTCAGAACTAGAAATTCATCCTCTGTCAGAGATGGACGAACTCTCAGAGCACTCAGCCCTGTTCTCTCTACAGGCAGGAACTAAAGCCCAGGGTCACAGAGCTGCACAGCTGCAACAGGATCCAGCTACTCTGATTCAGTGCCAGGATTTGTTCCACAGGATGGGCTTTCTATGATAGCCACATAAAACCTCCTAATTCAGGGTGTGTGTTTTCTCTGATTACAGATCAGGTCTTCACAATCATCTCAGAATGGCTGATTTAAAAAGTCCTTTCATGACTGAAGACCTAGGTACATTTAAAAAATTAATCAGCAGTCACGAGTTAAACTTGACAAAAGGTTCCTCTATCCTCTTTTGCCTGTGTATCTGACGGCCCAGGAGAAGGTGCACCCTGACCACTCTGGGCAGAGGTTGAGCATCGTCCAAGGAGGCTATGGAGGGAGGGTCGAGTACCTGGCTTCCCTTTGCATGTCTTCTGTTGCTCTGGGTGGAGCTTGGAGAGGATGATGAACTTCATGTTGCCTATGGCTAAATTAAGCCTGTGCCCATGTCTTGTGGCCACTCTCAAAGGAGCTCAGTGGAGTCTCAGTTTCTAAGGGTCCATGAGAAGAGGCCATGGCTAGCTTTTGACTTTGAAGCTGTGATATTAAGAGTTTATGACAGTTATTTTACTGGGACGTTGCATATCTGAATTTCCTGAAAGACTGGCAAAGGAAGAACAGTTTATCTGTATAGTTCTGTTTTCAGATCACTGCACCAGTCATGAAATCAACCTCTTGTTAGGATTTCCAGGCAATGAGACCCAGTGCTGTGAAGATGAGGCTAACAGGGTAAGCAGGGATGGGAATCACTGCCTCTCTCTCTTTTTTTTTTTGGTACCGGGGAATGAACTTGGGTCCTTGCACTTGCGAGGCAGGCAGCAGAACCACTGAGCTAAATCCTGGCCCTACTGCCTCTCTTGAACATGTGTGGAGCCAAGCCTGTGCTGTCTTCCCTGATTCACACAACCACCAGGAGGTGGTAGCATCATGACCTTCACAGTATGCAAGCAGAGCAACTTGCCCAAGTCACAGTGCCAGGAAAGAGCAGGACAGGGATTTCAAGGCTAGCTGACTTTATTTTGAGCCTATGCGGTTTCCTTTTTTTTGTGGGACTGGGGTCCAACCCAGGGGTGCTCTACCACTGAGTTACATTTCCCCCACTTTGAGTTTCTTTACTTTGAGATATGGTCTCTCTAAGTTGGCCTCCAGCTTGTGATCCTCTGGCCTTGCTCTGCGCTGGACTGGAGCCTGTGCTCTGAATCACCTGACATTTGACTTCAGTGCCATCAGAGTGGAGGTTCAGCTGCAGACTGATTCTGATTCTGAGAATCCATTCATTGTCTCTTTCACTGCTAGCACAGCAGCTACAGCAGGAGAAATTCGTGGGAGTGATTCTCTGTAGAGGGGAGCACAGTCCTTGCTCATCTTAGTGCTGGAAAGTATTAAGACCTGGGTTTTAAGGCAACTCAGCCTTGAGGCCCAGTGCAGGTTCCTAGGATAGCCGCTGTCTATTCCAGGTGACCCCTGCCAATGCAGCCACTCATGAAAGCTAAGAGTCCTTATGTCTTCTCAGGTAGTTTGAAGGGTAAAGCACTGTATACACCATGAGCATGTTGCACTTCCCACTAACTGTGTAGAAAAATTCACAAGATGATGAAGGAAGTAAAAGGTACTTTTGTTTGGCTTCTGTGAAGGTGGTGGGAACTGAGCCCAAGGCCTCATGTGTGCTAGGCAAGCACCTGGCCACTGTGCTGAGCCCCAGACAAGATGGTGACTTTGAATACAACTGGCCAAAACTGCTCACTAGAAAACTTCTCCATTCTAACACCAGCCCAGTTGCTTACTAGAAATCTTTAAGTGTTTTGGGCAGAAGTTATTTTTAATTAGAAACTTTCTGTTCTCTTTTGGCCTCCAAACCTCACATTTTTCTTTGGTGCTATGATAATGAGAATAACTTGGCTCCAGGATGGTTATATTGCTGAAATTTTTAGGGTTTTCCCTAGACAAGACGCATTTCTATTTTATGAAAGAAACTATATCTGACCCACAAAGAAAAAAACACAGAAAGTTGAATGTTGTATGACAACTAGAGAATGAGTGGCCAATCCTGGAGGAATCCTGGCTGGCGTTTCTACTGTGCACAACCCCCACAGCCCTCCTCGGACGATGGAGGACAGAGGATGAAGGATGGAGGATGGAGGACAGGGTGGGGGAGTTTACCAATGGGTGTGACCCAGACCGGTCATCTGCCCTGGGGAAAGACCAGAGCACACACAGTAAGTATATCTGAGTAGGATGTGGGCCACTCTGGAAGGCCTAAAAGCTGGATTGGAATGGTGGAGAATTACCACTTTTTTCCTGGTGCTGAGGATTAAACCAGGGCCTTGGGGGTGGTATGCAAGTGGTCTGCCACTCACTGAACTGCAACCCCAGCCTTAGTGTCACTCTTTTTTTTTTTTTTTTGGTACCGGGGATCGAACTCGGGTCCTTGAGCTTGTGCACCAGGTGGCGAAACCACTGAGGTAAATCCCCAGCCCCCCTTAGTGCCACTCTTAAGACATAACTGTGTCCCCGTCCCCTGCAGATGGGATAAACACTAGGAAGCTGTTCCTATTTCTGTGTACAGGTTGATACCTGAGTGCAGCAAACTTAATTTAGGAACACTTGGTTGAATTAATGCTTTGTTGTTTTCCCCACTAAGTCATTAATTACCTAGACAGGCCTGGAAAATATGAGCTACACAGCCTCAGGCAGCACCTCATTGCCTGCTTGCCTGCCTATCCATGTCTGAAGCCCTGGCACCGCATACAGCAGATGACAGGATCAGCATGGGCTTCATTATAGTGAAGCTTCATGGGACAGGGGTGGGCAAGGGACCCCTTCTTTCAACTGCCACAGACTGCAGCTCAACAGTTGGAACCTGGAGGAGGCAGTCACTAACCAGAATGGATATGCAAAGATGCTTATTCCCAGTGCAGTAATACGCGGGTTGTCAAATAATCTGTCATTCCAGTTAATTTAATTATCAGACCACATTTAATTAGCCAATACAAAATGTAAATAAACTGAAGGGCTGACAGCACATACTAATTATGTTCATTATAATAATTAAATGGCAAGGAATTCAGAAAGAGTCATGAAAATACCATAAAATATAGGGAGGCTTTTGATTGAAACAATAACATTTTAATTAGAAACTGCTACCCTATAGGAAAGAGATGATTGGTTCCATCAAGGATGGGGCATTACTTTTATTATCTAGGTTTCTCTTCTGAAGTCATCCTTGGTATCAAGGGGCTCAACCCTTCCAGCTAATAGACTAAGTGGTGGCAAATAAAAAATGCCAATCCTTTATGCAAAGTGGTTACCTAATTAAACTGATTAGGGCTGCAGCAGCATTTTTGGATTCCCTGTCTCAGGGACACAAGCTCTTTCCTCAGTAGGAAATTAACGAATCCCTGCTGAAAACAGATCCTTTGAATTAATCTGATTCCTGACTAATGATACAGAAACATTAAATGAACTAAGCATCAAAAACTCCCCATGAAATTCCTCTGATTAGAAAGAGTAGGACAGCTAAATAAATCACTTCCATGAATGGAAGTGGGTAGCAAAGGTGGTGCCACCTGATTGCCTGTGTTGAGCTGGGTGAGGCTAGAGCCCTTCCAGGATGAGTGTGTGATGGAAGCTGGGGTAACTACACTGACTGTATCCCCTCAGCAAATATTCTCTTAGAAAATTGCTGGGGACTCTGAGAAAACTGTTTTTTGTTTTTTTTTGGGTACCGGGGATAGAACTTGGGTCCTTGTGCTTGCAAGGCAGGCAGCATAACCACTGAGCTAAATCCCCGGCCCCAGTAAAACTGGTTTTTTGAAAATTTTTAGTTATAGGAACCTTGCTGATTCTGCTGGCTGTTGTAACCTCAGCAAGCTCATGGCTACTTCCCACACCCTGCCCGTGCCATGCAGCCTGCTTGGCGAGTATGCAGAGATGGATACAGTGTCACAGAGCAAGAAGCCCCTGTTGTGTCTGCCAATGGGTTCCTGCAATTCCTATCAGGAGAGCCAAGGTATCCTGAGCTTTGAATGCTAAGCATAGTGGACAGGCAGCTTATCAAGGTGCCTGGTCTGTCAGGATTTGGAGCAGAGCAAGGAGGATCTGAAACTGAATCCCCATGTGGTCCAGAGTGCTGCTCTGTGGGTGGTTCCAGTCTCAGCCTTTAAAGTGTCAGACCCTGAGCTCACAGGGAGATTCAGTATAATCCTCTTGCTCCTCTCCTTCTTTTTATTTTCTAAAGTATTCATAACATATAATTTTCCTGTTTAAACTTTTTTTGTGTGTGGTATTGGGATCAAACCCAGGGCCTCATGCAAAGCACTCTACACCCTCTGTTCAAACATTTTTAACCCCACAATTCAGCAGCATGAAGTCACTGACAGTGCTATGGAACCCTCACCACTATCCCTTCCCAGAACCAATCAGCTTCTCTATAGTCAAAGATGCTCCAATCTTGAGAAGAGAAAGGACTCATCTAAGGTCACACTCTAGTGGCAGAGCTAGGGCTAGAATCCAGGATTTTGATTTGTAAACTGTGGCCCACTTGTGCACAGGAAACATGTTTACTTACACCATCCCAGAATCTTTGAGTCACCTGTGTGAGGCACAAAAACATACCCCAGAGACTTCTGCATCAGCATCCAGAGGGCAGAGCACCTGCTTCTCAGAGAACTGTCTTGGTGAGTGTGCACCATTGTCCATTATACACTTCAGTGAGGTGAGCAGGGCACCCTGACTTTAAGCAATGTGAGAGATGGAAAGTGCACTGGGTGAGCTCTGCAAGCCTGTCTTGTAGTTTGTTCTCCCAGAGAACCTCTAAGACATTTCACGAGGCTTACGGCACCTCTTGGAGCCTTGAGTCCTCATCTGTCAGAGGTAGGAATAACCTCTGTTTCACACCTTCCCTGAAGTTCTCATGAGGTAAAAGGTAACAGAGGGGAAGGGCCAGGGATTTAGCTCAGTGGTTCTGCTGCCTGCCTCGTAAGCCCAAGGACCTGAGTTTGATCCCCGGTACCAAAAAACAAAAGATAACAGAGGGGAGAGCAATATGAAGAACTCAGCACACACAGGGGTAATGCTTAGAAACAGCATCTCCATAAGGCATGGTGTCTCAGATTTTAGCAATTACTATTTTTTCTATCAGTTTCTTATTTCTTTTTACTTTCTATCATACTCTTTCTTCTCATAGATTTGTTGTATTTCAGCAATTGCCCTAGGCCTGAACCAAGTTTCCCCTACCTCAGAAAGTGGATGTCCAGTTTAGAATTCAGTCCTTCTGGGAGGCAAGGTTTTGAAACAGAAGGCCTGGCTTTTTCACTTTTCTGGTTCTTCCTAAGAGTGAGGTTACCTCTCAGTAATGACCTCCAAACCTTACTGCATCCTCTTCATCCTCAATGGACAAGTGTTAGGGTTTCAGTCTCCTCCTATTGCCTAATGTTCCCTCTGCCCATTTCATCTGCTTTTTTCCAACCAAACATGTTCAGCCTCCCCTTTCCCACCTGGCCATTGAGAAACACACATCCCATGACTCCCATCTCTGTTCATGGTGATGAGACCAAAGACACTTTTATGTTTTATCTAAATCCCACCACTGTGGGATGCAGAGACAGGAGGATCACAGGCTCTGAAATCACATATAATTCTGAGTCCTGTCAGCTTATCATAATGGAATTGGTTTATGCAAAAAGTTTCAAACATCCCTACCATTAAATATGCTAGACAGACAAACCTTTTGCTGTAGAATCGCACACAGCCAATATTATCACACATGCAAATTCCTTAATTCTTTACAAGTGTAGCCGAGTGTCATGATATAGTGAACCACTTCAGCATAAAACAGGAAGCGGTTAGGTAAACTGTGAATGTCCACACAAGATAGAGCTGTGCAGCCATTAAAATGACTCCCAGAGAGAGACTCTGATCTGGTATGAAGACCAGGACATGGGCAAGTGTGTAGTCTGTAAAGCTGTTCCAGGGAAAGTGCCAGAAAGGGAGCCTGGCTCTCTCAGGTGGTGCGAGCAAAAATAGCTATGATTCCATTTCATTTTTTTATACTTACTCTGTCTTTTTCACAATAAGGAAGAGTTTTATAACCAGAAAAAGAAACTTCTAAAGGGAAATAAAATGTAATTTAGTAGCTTGAATGAACTCACAGGAAGGACAGAAATCTACCAGGAGATTCCCCGTTCCCTAAGCAGCTTGCAGGAGACTGGGGATCTGCTGGGCCTGGCCTACAGAAAGGATGGTACACCTCTACCTAGAAGGCCTGCAGGGTCAGGGGGTGCTGCTGATGGCTCAGGGGTGGGGGATGAGGCAGAGCTGCTGCCTGATTTCCTGCAACAAGGTCTGAGAAGTAGAGATTTCTATTTGATACTCATTTTGGGAAGGCCCTAGATTACCTATATTTTAACCATGGAAATACCATTTTAAAATGGACTACATATTCCTTAACCCTGTATAGGGACCATGCAGGAGACATGTTTACCTGTGTTACACAGGGTCAGCATGGTTGGCATCTGCAATGCAGGGAAACATAGCACAGGGCTTAGTGTCCTTTGCCCCTGAAAGGCTGGGATTCTGAGTTCCTGGGCCTGCCTTATTTTCTGTGCTCCTCCTGTCAGTCAGGCGGGCAGTGTCAACCTCTCAATGAGCAATTTCTTGCCTTGCACTTGGCTCTGGAAAACCCCTCTCTTCCTGCCCTGGTCTGGTTTGCTGCAGGCTAATATGAGCCTAGAAAGCCCAATGGTCTGAAACTTGCCTAAAGTAAAAGTTAGTAAGCTCAGAGTGAGACTAAGGGGAGTCCAGAGTTCTGTTTCTTAGCTCCAATCTACAGACGTAGGGGGTTTCAGATAAAACTGGCTGTCAGGAATTCTCACCCTTTTTGATATGTTAGTTATGCCAGACTCTGGTTTCAAAAACAAAGAAATAAGGCATCTTATTATTATTATTTTACAAAGTTTGTAACAGATTTTCCACCTTCATAAAGCAGAAGAATCCTATTTACACATGAAATCTTACTTAGAAACCAAGCAAAGCAGTTGAAAGCAAAACTTGTCTAGAACTCAACTAGGAAAGGAGCAAGTCCTGCCTCTCAGACTCCTGTCCAACACTATTCTAGGCAGAAGCCAAGAGCCAAGAATAGCTTCAGATGCAAAAGCTACCTTATCAAAACCAAACCAAACAACAACAACAAAAACAACTGGTGACCAGAGCATCAGAATCTATGTGCTAAGGGAACAGATGGTGAAGTTTACCTGCTAAGGGAGGAGGTTCTGTGAAACTTAAGACGATTTCATTAAAATACTTTCTAGCTCTGAGAGGAGACCTTAATGCTACCTGGTACTGATCAAGTCTCCGGAGAGGTGAGGCCAGACACACCTCCAGAGCCAGGGCAAAGGGCCCTGCCCAGGGCAGATGGGCTCCAGCAGGCCACCCTGCCTTCTGTCACTCAAGCAGTTCGCACTCAGCCCTGGGAGTGGGCCAGCAACCTTCCGGGCCTCTTACCTGGTTATCTGGGTGGTTGACAGTGAAGTAGCCCACACAGACGATGACCTCATGAAGGAGGCTTTCACAGGAGACGTGGCTGCAGTGGCCCAGCAGGGAGCTGGCCATGTGCCGGAATGCAAGGGACAAGCCCTCTGCCCCTACAATAGACTGACAGTGACAGGAGTGGTTAGGACTCCCAGCCCCAGGAGAGATGGACTACAAATCACACAGTGAGCCAGGCCTGTGTACTCTCTGCAAGACTGGGCAGCACAGGACGGTTCTGCAGGACTATGCTTAGCAGTGCAGCTAGCAGGTGGTTATTCTGTTAGTGACATCACACCTGGGATGTTTGCCCTGATGAGGGACAGGAAATAGAGCACAGCAGACAAAATGCTGGGACCATGTAAGACATAGTCTCTGAAAGCATGGTTATCAATTCCATTTTAATAACTTAATTTTTCTCATTATATATATTTTAATTGTAGAAAATTTAGAAAAGTATACAAATATTAAAATGCATGTAAATATATCACTTAACTAACTTCCAATACTTCTTTTCTGAAGGACAGAATATTTTCTTGTACAAAGAGATAAACGTACATATCTAGTTAGTCATCTATATTCAAACAGAAAAGAAATAAAAATAAGAACTAGTGATTATTCAAATAAATAGCTCTATAAACCACAAGCTTCCAAAAGAATGTGAAAAACCAAAGCCCCCCACTCCCCTAACCAGGAAGCCCCTCAGCTCTGGGCTCCTGGGATCCTTTCTGCAGACAGGCCAAGGCTGCCAGCGGGGGCTCGGGGAGCCACGGCTGCCTGTGTAGCCTAGAGCTTCTATTTAATAAACATGTCAAACAGACAGAGCGACAGGAGGCCAAAGGGGAGAGGCGAGGCCCACAGAACACACTGCGGCCCACATTGGAATGAAGCTCCGCTGCAGGCTGTGGGAAAAGGCTGCGTTTGAAACTCATCTCCTAATTTGAGGTCTGGCTGGGCTTGAACCAAGGCAGATGTGCTGCAGCTTGGAAATTTCAGTGACTTCACTTTGCAGAGCAGAGGGTGAAACGGAGCCCTTCAAGTGGGTATCACTGAAACAAAATGGGAGCCAAATTTTAAGAGTGGCTTTAGTCTCCATTTCATTGCCCCAAGGTAGAAAAATGCTTTTCAAGCCCCAAAGAGGCTTTGGGATAGCTTTGTTCCTCTAAATCAAGCAGTGACACCTTCTCACTCAGCCCTTATTTAATTAGCTGCATCCAGCATGCTGTGACCCGGTGTTCTCTGTTTAACCTTCACTGATAAGAGCAGGTCAAGGAGCATGTAAGTTTGAATATAAAAATTAAAGCAATTTTTCATGGAAACTATATTTCCTTTTTTAGCCAGAACTAATTACCAAGTCAGTACATTGATTTGTTTCTCAGGACCACCTTCAACTGTAAAAACTGTCAGTGTGAATGCAATCTACAATGTCCCTGGTCTCAGGGCCAGCTGTGCCAATATGATTTCAGAGTGAACTTACACTCTGTGTATAGGGAGAATATCCTAACAGCCTTATTAGTGTACAATGAGATGGAGCCCGCTAAGAAAATATCCTAGTGGCTCCCCTCATATTCCTGTTGTACACTGCAGCTTGCATATAGCAGTGGTCAGGTTGTGGCCCAGGAAGGGTGGGACACACTGGAAACACTTCCTGCACCCCTGATTTTCTGACTCTACATCTTACAGATAGTCTGGGAGAACTCTTCATCTGAGGAGGCTGAGTCAGTCCAACATTCTGAGTGTCTACTGTGTACCAAAATCTTATTTATTTATTTATTTTTGGTACTGGGGGTTGAACTTGGGACCTTGCCCTTGTGAGGCAAGCGGTACAACCACTGAGCTAAATCCCTGGCCTCCAAAATCTTTTTATTTAGAGAGATGGGGATCAAATGCAGGACCTCAGGCATGCTAGGCAAGTGCTCTGCCACTGAGTGGTACCTCTTGCTCTGCAATTCTATCTAATCCTCAGTTTTGTGAAGTAGATGTTTTTCTGTTTGTCTTTTTGGTGTTTTGAGACGGTCTCACTGTGTAGCCCAACTGGTCTTAAACTCACAATCCTCCTGCCTCAGACTCCAGGTATGTGCCACCCTACACAGTGGAGACAGGTGTTTCTGATCAGATTTACAGATGGGGATACTGAGCCCTAGGAGTTTAGATGACTTGTCTAAGTGGGTCATAGACCCAGGCTCTGCTGAGGGTGCCTCCCTGAGATGGCTCTGTGTTCCTGTGATGTTGGGGTGGCTCGTGTCGATCAGTTTCCTTCTCCATGTTCCTCTGTGAACCCCAGGGTTGTCTCTCAGGTCACTTTCCTGTTGAGATGCACGTCCTCCTCTTTCCACCTGAAATCTCTTTTCTTGCCCTTCACAAACATAACTCCTAACATCTCACTCATGACATATAAGTTGTTTCGATGAACTAGAACATGAGTTTCTCTGACAACATCTATCATAAAAATAGTCCTTTTCTTCCAAACATACCCACTGGTATATTGTGCACACAATGTGTGTTTACTGAGCATTTCATGCTTGCTCACATAATTTACACTCATGGTGGCTGTGTGGAGAGAGGTATCACTTTAGCTTGCTGACTAGTGTGGCAGTTCACAAATGGCCACAGATCACTGACATTTCTCCCATGGAAAGGGGAGCCTCTTTCTCCCTCCTCTTCAGTCTAGAAGGCTGAGGCTCATTCAAACAACAGGGTGATTGACATGTAACTGTATGACCAAAAGGATGGCAGCCAGGACCTTATGAAGTCGGAAGAACAGAGGCCCAGCAGGAGTCCTGCTTATGCTCTGCTCCAGGGTAGGGGTACCTGGAGCTAGGGCTGAGGACAGAATGAGTAAAAATGACAGCAAGATTGAGTAAAATAAATGAACGTAGGAGAGACAGAACAGGGACAAAAAGGAAGAAAAACCGGGAAGGAAAGAAGAAGGAAATGGATTTGCATGAGAAATAGAGAAGAAAGAAGCCAAGGTACTGGAGCCCTGCAAGAACCAGCCAGGAGAGGCCACTCCACTCTGAGGGGAGGACATCTGATTCTGAGGACAGCTGAACACTTCTGGCAACCTGGTGCCTTCTCCCTGATGTTTCTGGTAAAAGTGGCTCAAGTAGGGACACCCTTTGGGATGTAATGGCAAGGCTCTGGAGAGAAGAAACCTTGGTTTTTATCTTGGTTAGGCATGAAGGGTTCCAGAAATATGCTTTGGATTTTTCTAACATTACTAGCCATCATGCTTCAAGGCCAGCAGGGAGCAGGCTGGAGCTCAGCGGTGCTCCCGGGTGAGGGAGGAACGTAGCAGAACAGGGCAGGGATCAAAGTTCCTGACAAGCAATGACTTACTCCAGACAATAGTGCACAGTGGGGCACAACCTGTGGCAGTATGGATTTAATCCTGGCCAGAAGGCACAGGAAACTAGAAGCTGAGAGAGTTTCTAGATACCTGTCTCTTCATAATCTCTGGATCAACCTGATGGGTAGAATGCTGGACACACCTGAAGACAAACTCTGAGGACAAAATTAGGGTCCCCTGATTTCTAAAATGTTTCTAGACCGAAGACAGTGGATTTGGATCTTCATAAAACACAGATGTTACTGTGAACAGAGGCAAAAAATCACTGGCTTTTTCTGGGGAGCTATCTCCCCTTTAGGTATCGCTGTAAACTCCCAGAACTCCACATGTCATGTGTTTACCCCCTAAGGCTGGTTCAGATGCTCTGGAAACAGAAACACCCAACTCTGAGGGAGGGATTTCTGTTCTTGGTACAGATAAAACAATTATACAAAGCTGAATGATTCTAGATGCAATGATACAGCTTATTAATTTCCTCTTTTGAACAGAATGACAGGAAGATATGAATTATAGAACTGCCCATTTGTCAGCAGCTGCAAAACAAAAGTGTTTCTTCCACCTCAGGATGGCAAAGAGCACCATTTTCATACGTTTGCATCTCTATAACCTTTTCCCTCTGAGCAAAGTTATTTATCTAAATTACGGGTTCATCACCTGCCACGTTTTTCTTTTTTAATGAAATCACTTGACAGTTAATAAACTGAAAGAGAAAGTCTACTCCTTGGGGCTTGTTCTGTTCCAAAGGTTTGGTGTTTTTGAAAGTTAAATATCCTATATGAAAAAAAGTCTGCTTTTAAACTGACAGTCTAGTATTATAGCACAAAGCAATTTTTCTCTCTTTAGCTATAATAATTTAATTTACAGGGGTTTATAATTTAACTGTGCATGTACTTTACATTGTATACAAATCAGTTAAATCACTCATTGACAGTCATTTCAATCAAAATAATGTATCTAACTTTGGTTCTGTTTATGTAAGAAACCATTACTTTCCTTCATATTTAAAAGTTGATGGGAAGATAATACCTTTATCTAAAGAACTCAGGTCAGAAGGCTTGTAAGAGCCCTATGGCACAGGATGAGCTTTGGCGGTCCTGGGGTCCTGGTTCGGCCATGTGGAACTCTGTGCAAAGTACTAATTGCCAATGTCTCAATCTGTGTGGTCATTATGAGAACAAAAGAGGAAGACATGCAGAGGAACTAGTACAGTTCCCAGAAAACAGTAGCTTAATAAATGGTAGATATATTATAATTCTATTGATTGTAGTTTGTTTCTTATGCCTCAATGTACCTCACATTATATCCACATTAAAATATTAACTGCCTGGCTGGATAACAGCAACGGAAACCAATGCTTGGTACCTGAAAAGCCGGCAGATCCAGCACTGCAAAGCTGTTGAAGAAACGCAAACTCTGAATGGCGACTTGGACAGTGTTCTGAGCGTAGCTCTCCTTAGGGCTGGCCGAGCTGGGGTCCGAGATGGTGCCATGGAAGAGGATGCAGTAGAGCATGTGGAGAACTCCAGCCAGGTCTGTGGTCTGAAGAGCAGCTGTCAGCCCCGTGGGGTCCTGGCGATTACTGTCAAATATACTATACGACCTGACAAAGAAACATTCAAGTCTCTCAGAGGAATCTAGTTAAGGGATGTTAGCATTTTTATAGGTCAAATGGAACAAGACAAGCAGACCGTTAAAAGCAAACCATCTGAGTTGTGTAATGAGGTAACAAGAAACCTCCAGGAACCAATGCAGCCCTCCCCACCAAGTGTACAGGGCTTCCCTTTTTTTCCCCAGGGATATTGGGTTGCTGTAGCAAGGTCCACTGTGCCTGCTGTAGCTAGGGCTGGGCTGCCACCACCACCCTACACTCTGCAGCCTTGGCAGCCCCACTTTGTTTAATGCCTCAGTTGGGCAAACTGCACAGAACAGTGAGAACTTCTGAGGCCAACACCACAAATGTTTCCTTTTAGATACACAAAGAGCATCTTCTCACGGAAGGCAGGTACCAGGAAAGCATGCAGCCTCAAAAGCCTGGTAATGCGTTGGTACACAGGGATGGAGACCCTCCAACTGCTTTTGCAGGTACTGTTTCAGCATTGAGGAATATGTTGAGATGGATTGTAGAGACCAGAGTCACAAGAACAAGCAAGTGCCGGATTACATCGATGTAAATCACTGTGACTGAGGCAGGGAGTGCTCTAGATGAGCAAGAAGAAGCAATTGTGGTAGGAAACAAAGTCTTAAAATCAAGATTACTGCAGCAAGGGTTTGCTGAATCCACCTTGTTTCTGAACTCAGGCATCACAGAGCACTGGGAGCAAGAGCAGACAGCCACAGTGAACACGGCTGCCAAGCATTCAATTACCTTCTTTCCCTCCTAAAAACTAGAAAGACTCCTTTCTGGGCTGGGGATTTAGCTCAGTGGTTCCAGCACCTGCACAAGGTCCTGAGTTCGATCCCCGGTACCAAAAAAAAAGAAAGTCTCCTTTCTGAGGAGCCTCCCTCACTCTACTTCCCTCCCTCACTGCCAGTGTGCTTCAAGTGCCCCCTCCTCATTTGCTCTGGGTTCTGGGTGCCCAGGCCCATGGCTGAGCTGCATACTTTGTGCCCCTGGCTCCTCAGTGTGGTTCAGAAGAGCATATGTCATGCTCATAAGTAATAGGATGGATGGAGGACTTCTGCTGAGAGGCCTAGAAAGAAGCCCTTGCTTTTCCTCTGTGGGGTATGAATCTGAGGAGATACAAGGTCTGGAGTGGTGACAGACACTTGATCCAGGCATCATATAAACTCTCAGGTCCCTCGGTACTGTTCCAAGAGGGCCTTACAGTTAGGTTACAGACTCAGCTTTTTTTCAGGAAGGGAAGTGGTGATACCCCAGTGTCCTCCTTTTATCTGGCATGATCTGTACTGTATGACACTGAGCAGTACTGTCCACTGTTACCCACATGGGATGGCAACTTTCCCTGGTATTTAACTTAAATACAGGTTTTCCTCTATGGTCTGTCATCCTTCCAGCTGGAACCTGGGCTGGGAGGCAGGCATTAAAGACCTATGCTCACCTCATGTATTGCCCAGGTGCACTTGAAAGACACCAGTAACTAAGAATCAGGATATGGTGGTTGGCAAGTTTCTACTATTTTGTCTCCTTTTAAAAATTCTAACTTATTTTTCGGACTATTTTATTCATTTTAATTTCATGTTGTAGTAAAGTAGTTTTGTCCATAACCACCCACAGTTAGCATTTATTTCTTGAATGTATCCTGTTTCTTTTTCTTTTTTTTTTGGTACAGGGGGTCGAACTCAGGACCTTGCGCTTGCGAGGCAGGGCCACTGAGCTAAATCCCTGGCCCCATATCCTGTTTCTGATGTTTCTAAGAATGCAATCATGTAGTCTGACATCTTTGTCTACTTGTTCTTTTCTCCAGAAAGCAGCTCTCTTATGAAATACTGGCATCTTGTTAATATGCAGGCTCTGCTGGTTACTTTCACATTTTCCACCTCTTTTCATTCTTACCAGTTTCCCACAGTTGGTAGGGAAGCTATTTTTCTTCTCAGTGACACACGACCTGGGCAGATCTGGTGAGACGCTTCTGGTCACACAAATTTGCTAGCAGCAGACACAGGGGACTATGCCTGGCTCTTTAAAGGCAGTGCTTTGTCCAGAGACCAAACAGAAGGGAACCTTTTGTTTTCTCACTGGTTTCTCTTATGTCAGGTTTCACAGTTAGCTCAATACTATTCAAGTACATACAGACCACAACACAATCTTACATGGTATGATACGGAGACATTTTTGACTTACAAAACTCAATAAAAGCATGACTTTAGGAAGGACATTTATTCGATTATAGGCACATCTGAACCTTTACACAAACTTTGGCTAATGTCAGTGGGCTCTCACTTCCTTCCATTAAGGCTGAGAGAGTTAGAGGTCAGACCCTAACTAGAGACACGAGTGGAGATTAATGTGTCTGAGTTTATTATACAGGTTCCCAAAAGGGGCCTGTGTTTGTTTAAAATTGACTGCCTTTTAGAACCAATGACAAGTCAAAGGACATTTCTCCCTAAAACTAATTTCTAATGGGCTTTCATAATCTTAGGGACAAGTGACACCACTGCTGGTGTGACAAGTTTTACTGCTCTGTGGCTCAGAATACTGATTTCCTTTCTCTCACTGTTTGTAACTACTGCTAAATTATCAGCATCTTCTCACACAGATATTCAGGAATACAGCCCTATCATTTAAAACACTTTGCAAGATTTAATCTTTCCAAGCATTTATTAAATGACACAAACTTACCATTTCCTCTTCCTAAGAATGCAAAAAACTGAATAAATAAATAGAGGGAAGGTCATTAGAACAGCTCCCGTCTTGTACCATCATTTAGCACAACACTAATCTGACAGATTACAAAACAACACAGCCTCAGTCTTTTGCAAATACACGTCTAATAAAGTCAGTGTTAAGATCAATAGAATTCAGATGTGAAAATGGTTCAAAAATACATATTTTATTGGTTTGGAAAAATATTTATTGTAAAGTGAGAGAATGCAAGGGGCTGGGGAGGCCTGTGTGCTGCTCTTGGCTTCCTCAAGGACTAATGCAGACATGAAGGGACTGTAAAGGATGTTTACTTTTGATCCAGCCTGAAATATGGATAATCTGTCCATGAATAGGCTACTGACTCCTGTTGGTCTTAACTGTCAGTTATAATCACTTTAACCCTAAATGTTTATAATAAAAAAAGGTCTTATTCACATCAGGCATGAGTTATAGAGTTTTCTTTAAAAAATACATGGAAGATGGAAAAAATCAGATCTGAAGTTCTGTATACTACCCTCTGAGATCTTCATTTTACCAGATTTCAAGGTGTTTTTGTTTGGACTCTAATACTACAGATCTTAGTGGGATATTCATTTTTGTTCATTAAAGTTAGATTCCTTTCAGAAAAACTGTAACTATAGCTAATACTTCTGCACTGTGCCTGAAAACACTCTTTGCCTTACAGGAGAGTATGGCTGCGACAGAAGAGTATGGCTGAGCAAAAAAGCAGTGATTTGTGTGGGCATGAAGTATTCCATCTCTGGTATTAAACCATTGTATACCCTGCCTTGCTTGGCCTAAAAAGGCAGTTGAGGCAGCTCCTGACTCTATAATCCCTCCTGTGTTCCTGGCTTATTTTCTCTCAATTTGGTCCCAATTTCTAGCTTGGTAACATTCAGTCTGATCTCCTCTAGCATTGGTGATTTTCTAGCCTGTTCTCCTAGCTCCATGTGTTTTTGGCTTTGCTCATGCCTTCAGCTCTGGGACCCCTGAGATAACTTGTAAGAACATTTAACAGAAGCCCCTGAAACTAGAGCTGCAGTAAGTCTGCACGGTGTTGAAGTGGTGGTGAAGTTATTATCTTTCTCAATAATGGATGAGAATCTCACACATAGGAGAGGTGAACTGTTTCTCGATAGATCTCCAGTATTTGGCTCTTGTCTTGGATACTCCAAGAAAGCCACCTGCGTCCAGTAACGTCCGCATTCACCAGGCCTTGTGGTGAGCACAAAGAGGAACGATGCTCTGTCAGAAACCTCATGTAAAAGCCAAGATACTGTGCTCCAAGAACAATGAGCTCTTGTGATACGCAAGGTCAAGGAAGACCAGGCCCCTGTTCAGAGGATGGCGCCGTCCAGCAAGGGCAGGGAGATGTATCAGTTTTCTACTGCTACTAGAACAACTTACCATAAGTAAGTGGCTCACAACAATATAGATTATCCTATGGTCTGGAGGTTAGAAATTGAAATTATCTCACTGGGTAAATCTAGGTGTCACAGACCTGTGAAGAAGGGGGGAAGCTATTTCCTTGCCTTTGCTAGCTTCCCAAGTGCATGCATTCATTGCCTTACAGCCCCATACTCCATGTCAAAGCCAACCGCAGATCATCTTCAAATCGCTCCTTAACACTGACTTTCCTACCTCCCTCTACTTCTGAGGACCCTTGTGATTACTTGGATCTGCCTATATAATCTAAGACAATTCCCTCTTCTCAAGATCCTTAGTGATACCTGCAAAATCCCTTCTGCCTTGCAATATACACAGGTTCTGGGGATAAGCATATAGATATCTTTGGAGAGGTGTTATTCTGCCTACCACAGTGGGCTCATTCATTCATTCAACAGATATTTATGGACAGCAAGCACTTTTCTAGGCACTGGGATCCAGCCATAAAACCTGTGCTCTTATGCTCATGATGCTACATTTTAGTTCAAGAAAACAAATTAGCAAATATATAAATCAAATACTGTATATGGTATGTCAGGTGTGATAAATGCTGTAGATGGGCAGGGGACACAGCCAGGAATTGAAAAAGTAGGGATCTGTGTGAGGCTACTTTATGTAGGGTGGTCAGGATCTGACATATTAAATATAAGTTCCTGGTAGAAACTGTGAGTAGGAATTCTAAGAGGAAATGTCTGTCAGTGCCTTGTTATGAATATGACTTGTGCCTTAACCTTACTTGCCTGGCTTGATTTACTTTTTTCCAAACTATTTTGTTTTGTTCTAATTTTCTATCTTTTTTTCTCCAAGTTAAAAAAATGTGCATAGTTCTGTAACCAATCTCAGGTCATTTTTGAAACCAGGTGAAATATAAGTCAGCATGACAACCAGCCCCCATTTGCCCCTGCCATGTCTAACCCTGAAAGGAAGAATTGCCAATTTGCTATTATATATGAGCAAACCAGCTCTAAAAAGCTAGCGAACCTGCCACATGCCACAGAACTTGGAGAGCAGTGACTGAACAGACATCTTTCTGAAGCTCCATATACTGGCCAGCTTTTCATTGTTTGGGACTAAATATCTGGCATACACAACTTAAAGGAGAAAGGGTTTTTTTCCCTTGTGGTTTCAGAAGGTTCAGATTACAGTTGGCTGGGTCCAAAGTAGAAACATCATAGTGGAAGGGTTTGGAGGAGAAATGCTGCTCACTTCATGGCAGCCAGAAGCATAGGATGGGGAAAAGCACCAGCAAGAGTCACTCAGTCCTGTCAGGGTGAAAAACTTAACTATCACCCCAAGCCTGTGCTTCTTTATGTAATACTACAGCAGCGTTTTCCTCTTGAGATTCTTCCCCTCAAAGTCCTTGAGCCAGTGGGGGACTGACTACAAGTACATCCTGGACACAGGTTGCTACCTGCAGCCTGACAAACCTGTACATGTATCTGGGGCTTACTTTCACCCTCATCTGCCATGAGAATGGAAAACCAGTGGAGAGACTGTCCCTGAACTCTGGCCTTGGGGGCTGGGGCCAAGCCACCTCCCCTTTCTCTCCCTCATACTGAGCACACTGGTGGGCACTCAATTTGAATTGTACCAAACAAAATGGTCCTCTTTGGTCTCTGTAAGTCAACCAGGGCTTTCTATAAGTTCGGGGTGGTGGTGGTGGTAGAATCTTTCAGAAATCTCTACATTTGCACATGACCAGTCGTGAGTTCAGGTATAGCCTAGAAGTCCCTGCTTCCGGATTCTTTTCATACAGATAGCTACTCCTCCTTGTCCTTCCAGAGGTTGTGGGAGCTGCCTGGACAGTGTGAACAGAACTGCTGAGTGCTTCCAGGGAGATAACTTACAGCACACTCAGCTCAGGGCACATGAAGGTGCTCAGCAAATGTCACTTCTCTCAGTTCCACTTGCCTGGGCAGTGACATTCACTTTGAGGCCCACTTTCCAATCCCAGTGAGCCTTTTGTCCAAGTATTCTGACAGCTAAAGATTTAGGAGTTAATAGAAAGGATGCCAAGAAATAGGGTGACAACAGCAAATAAGACACTGCAAAGAGAGTAGAAGATAGCTGAGCACAGGACACCGGGGACTCATTTATCATGGGGCAAGTTGGAGTGTGGTAGGCTGTACTTTCAAACCTAACTCATAGCAGTATTTCTGGTCTCACACACTCCTCCAGGAGCTTCATATTCCCCTTCAAGGGGCCAAATCTATTTCTTCTACCAGTGAAACTTCAGTGGAAAGAATGCAGTAGAAGTGATGCTATGTAACTCCTAAGGCTCGGCCACAAACACAACGTGGCTTTTACTGGCATTTCTACTACCGGGAGGATTGTTCTCAGAACCCAGCACCATATTGTGAAGATGCTCAAACCGTCCTGTTCTGTGGCCCCATCTGGAAAGGCCCCCACCACAGCCATGGGCAAAAAATTGCTCAGATTTCTCCAACCTGCAGCCTCCAAGGCTTCTGCAGCCCCCGACAATGTAACAGAGATAACCTATCCTCTCCGTATCGTGACAGAATTCCTGATGCACAGAATAAGAGAGATTAGTCAATGGCTGTTTTATGTCACTAAATTTTGGGGTAATTTGTTATACAGCCATCATAACTGGAACAAGGAGACGAGAAAGAAAGGCAGATGTAAGGTAGGGGAGATAAGAGTAATCGGAGGAGAATGGTGTTGGATAGTCTCCCATGTTGCAATGGGACAAGGAAGAATTGTAAGAACAGAAGAGTTTAGTTTGGTGTAAAGAGATTTTTTTTTTAACAGTGGGAAGAATTTATTGAGAAAAAGCTTCTATCTAAGAGAGACTGAAGGGGGACTGGAAAGTGGTTGTCCCCAGGAGAGATTTTTTTTTTAAGCATCAAAAATTCTCCAGTGACAGAATAGGCTTCTTAGTAAGTAGTGAGTTTCCTGTCACTGGATATATTTAAATAGAAACTGGTAGGATTATTGAAAAGATTTAGACCTGAAAGGAGACTAAGATTGCTTTCAGTTAGCAGAGAGTGGCAGCAGCTTAGGACTGGATTATGAGACATGGACAGAGTGGATGCAGTCTGGAGCCGATGTCTGAGAGACTGGTGATGCCATCCACTCCAAGGGATGGTGTGGCTTTCAGAGCACACTTCCTTCTATCCCTTTTGTCTCTTGCTCAGATGACTGCTAGCACTCTTCCCACTCTCCACCACCTCTCTAACACATGCTTCACACGATGCCTGTCTCACATAGTTCCTAACAGGTCACTTCCCTGCTTCATGGCTTTTAGTGCCACTACTGCCACTACCACATCTCAGCAAGTCATTTCACATAGCTCACATAGTATTTTTACATTTATGATCTCATTTGAACTTCATAATAATCTGGGAGGCCTTGAAGTCACCACCATATACATCTCAAAGTTCAGCTAAAGCACTCTATTTATTCTTCTTATTTTTCTGGTTTGATATCTTTGCTTATGCTATTTTCTTGGTTCACCTTCTTAACCCTAAATATTCCAATCCTTCCCAGCTTTCAAGGCCCAGGTGAAATTCTAGCTGCTCTAGAAAAAAACTAATCCTTATAAACAAACGAGTGCTCTCTTCCCAGTTGAACTCCATCAATGACAGTGACAACAGTACCAACATTAAGCATGTACATGTGTCAGGTGGCATGCTAAGTGCTTTTTATGTGTGACATTCTATCTTTGTCACTCTCTGCCTGCAGACACTACATATGCATCTTCTTTCTCCTACTGACTTCACAGGCCCTAGAGGACATGATCCATGCCTGAGTCATTTCTGCTTTTTCCCATGCCTAGCACAGGGCCTGGCACAGAATAAGTGCTACATAAATATTTGTTCAACAGATGAATGGATAGGCAGGCAGGCAGAATTAAAGTTTACCTTTACTTGAACAAATGGTTTGGAAGCATCCTTAAGCACTTGAGAAGTACTCCTTTATAGCCACATAATTAATGGGCTAAATTATAAGCCATTCTAATCTTTTTACAACACAGGTTTCCAGACTTTGACTAGAGTAGTTTATGAATGTGAAAATGAGAAACAGAAATACATATAAAACAAACATCCTTTTGTGTAAAAATATTCTAGAATTCAGAAGTTTTCTCCAACCAATCATAATTAGCAGGGTTTTGCAAGCTTCTCTTTCTCCCCACAGTCATAAAGATCACAAATTCTTTCACCGTGGGTCCACAGACTCCTTGTCCTCTTGCTATTGTGCCTGGTACAGTTGTGAATACAGTGGATGACTGTTGATTAGGCGAGAAGATTATGTTGGTAGAATTCAGAATTGCCCATCACTGTTCTGATCCTATTAGTTTGTTAAGAGTCAACACCTTAAGGGGGATTCTAAGCCTTGCCAGTTAAGAAGTTGAGCTGATGCTCTGAGATTTGAAAACTATCTATTTCTTTTTACTTTTTGTAAGTCCAAGAATGGAAAACTGATAAGAGTAAAGAAACAGGCACTTCTGAAAGTCGAAGTTCAGTCTGTTCAATATTGTTTTATTAAGAATTATAGTTTGTAAACAATTCTCATATTAAAATAAAATCAAGGGGCCAGGGATTTAGCTCAGTGGTTCCGCTGCCTGCCTTGCAAATGCAAGGTCCCGAGTTCGATCCCTGATACCAAAAAAAAAAATCAATCCTTTCACCAGGGGATCACAATTTCACTTTTTACTTAAAGAAATGCAAGTTTATTGTTCAAAACCAATCCTGATTACAGAAGCCATAGCTAGCACCTTTCTCCCCCAGGATGAAGCAAAGATTAGCAACACTAATTCTGACACCCAAATTGTCTTTCAGAACACCTAGGGAAAAATTAGAAGATTAGGGACATAATAGAAGGGCGGTGTGAAGTAGACCTGCTGTAATCACAGCACAAAGGCCTGGCCACCAGGGCAGACTCAGAGTGTTTACTCAGAGCTGCGCTATCAATTAGTCTGCTTAATTATCTCAGGCTCTGCCAGCTCAAAAGCAATTTTTGAAGGCCTCCCTGCCTGCTCTTTGTCTTTTATTCTTGCTAGTCACAAAGGACTTTAAGGACAAGTCTTCCTCGACTCTCTGGCTGTAGCTGGATTCTGGTAGCCAAAGCAGGCATTACATGATTACTCCTATAAAGCAAACACGCAGGACCTTTCTTCTTAGATGTGGCTGTGACCTAGTGCAAAAACTCTAGTGCATGTAACAAAATGCTTGGGCAGGTCACTATAGTTCATAACTTAGAAATTTAATTCCCATGAAGAAATGGGAAGCAGTACAAAACAATCTGTCAATATTAGAGGTAAACAAATCTGAAGTGATAGAAAAAACTCACTGTACTCTTGTGACCTGGTGGTGTTCACAAAATGCTAGGAAAATGAAGGGTAAGAGAAGAACAATTAGGAGCCATTTTTCTTACTTCTTTCAGAGTAGGAGGTTTACATGGCTACTGCCACAATTTCCCAGGTAAATTAAGCCAGGAAACCATCTGGACTTTTTTTTTTCTAGAATAATCTGTTTTTGTATTAAGTCCTACTAATAGAAATTTGCTAAGCAATTGAGGTTGGATAAAGCAATAATACTGGGGAAAATGGATTAAGAATTCTTAAAAACCACTAGAAGTAAATCACTGATTTATTTTAAAATCAGTTACATATGTATACAGAAACAATTGTATTATACATTCTGATATATATGGACTTAGATCTACTTGGATAATCTTTTGGGATTTCTGATCTCCTCTATGAAAAACTGCTTTTCTTCCCTCATCTGGAGACAATATCATCTACCACTTAACATTTTCATGTCAAAGACCTGGGAGTCATTTTGGATTCCTCCCACCTTTCTCTCCCTACATCATAGGCCCTACATTCTCTCCCTCACATTTACTCCAGCTCCTCTTAAGGTCTTTGCTTTTTTCTATGTCCTGAGCATTTTTCCCTTGGAGCATGCAAGAGCCCTTTTGCTAATCCTTCTGCCTGGTAGCCACTCCAGTCACTTATGTTTTTCAGAAGTGCTCATTCTACAACAGAAAGAAGACCCTTCTTAAACAACTTCTGTGGATTCCACAGCTCGAGTCTAGCTCTTGTCTTCCTCTCAGCCTCCCAGAACTAACACTTATGGAGCTCATTTAAGACCTCATCTCCTGCTCCTAACCACAACTACATCAATCTGAATAGGACACAAAGTCTTACAGACCCATCTCTCTCGGTGTGGGCTACCCCAAAGCAAAGTCTGCAAGGAGGATATGGATTATTGTGGTGAAGCAGGGAAGGGGCAAAGTGGGTCAAGGATGTCTTTATGGCTGGGTTCCTGTTAGGTCTTCTGAGCAGCTGTACAGAACTATCTCTGAACTGTCCTGCTGAGGGCGAGGGAAGCTTTATTGTCTGAGGTCACCCCTGGAAATGTTAGATCCTTGCTCTTTGACAAACAGCTCCTTGTCCAGATAACATCCACTGGAAGAGAAATTCAGGAAGCTGTTGGCAGGTGAACACCAGGTGGGCCAAAGGCACTGATAACATCTGTCATACCATAAAGTACACTATTCTTTTTTTTTAAACCTCATTTAAAAAACTTTCATTTTAGAATTTGTTATTGATGGTTATCAAATGCTTAATGAACTCTAAACTTTATTTTTCAAAAGTTCCAATCTTTTTTTTTTTTGGTACTGGGGATCGAACTCAGGACCTTGCACTTGAGAGGCAGGTGTCGGAACCACTGAGCTAAATCCCTGGCCCAAATTGCACTATTCTTTATTTATTTACTTTTATTTTGTTACCAGAGATTGAAATTCCCAGCCCAAAGTACAATATTCTTTTTTTTTTTTTTTTTTTTTGGTACCGGAGATCGAACTCGGGACCTTGCGCTTGCGAGGCAGGCGCTGGAACCACTGAGCTAAATCCCCGGCCCTAAAGTACACTATTCTTAACAGCACTTTCTTTCCACTTGTCCTGGATCCTTTGAGGTTCAGCCTATGGAAGCTTTTTGATCTCTTCTGGGAGTGCTGAAGTTGTGAGGCTTTAAGTCCTATCCCATACTGGTGACAATAGGAGAGTTGGCATTGAGCTGTGCTGCCACAGGGCAGGTGCTCAGTGAGTGTCTCTGGGAGAAGAGCATGCCTCCTTAGACAAGAGGATCCTGTTTCCCATACAGTTAACTAAGAAAATCTTCAAACAAATGCAACATATGCTCCCACATTCTGAAGAGTATAAGTCAAGTGGATAGGCAGAACATCTCACTATGGATATTGGTCCTAATTCAAGTCAAGTTTTCCTCAGTGGCTTTCCCTATGAACATGAGGGGCTACAGATAGCTTTTAGACTTCAAGTGACTGAATCTGTCTGTACAGGAAAACCACAGTCCACAGACTAACTATACAAAAATCACATATGCAAACATGAGGGGCTACAGATAGCTTTTAGACTTCAAGTGACTGAATCTGTGTGTACAGAAAAACCACAGCCCACAAACTAACTATACAAAAGTTACATATGCAAATGCTGATATTTGTGACACACATCTGGCTTCAAGAAAAAAACAGGTTCTACAGACTTGAGATACTGGTAGGTTTGTAATGCTTTGTACACAAAAGAGCCAGGGCCAGAAGGGGCTCTTGTATGAGGACACCAAAAGGAGGGCCATGTGTAGGTAGCATGGTGGCCTCTACACAGGCAAGTGCCAATGTTTCAGAAAGAGCCCTGTAACTAATGCCTGCCTCTGTGGAGCATAGCATTACCCAATCCAACTTAGGTCACAGCCCCACAAAGTCACCCCCCCAGCTCTCATTTCCTCCTTGGGTTTCATCCACATCTCTAGGTGGGAAGAGATTGACTTGGAAAACTGAATACAGGCCATGCATGGCTTTCCTGACATCTCAGATAGTTATCTGTGACCAGTGCTGAGAAACTGGGTAAAGGTAAGGAAGGGTAGGTGGGTTTAGGAATCCTATGCATAATGGACCCAAAATGATGAGGATGTATGTTCATTTTACAGAACAGATTCTTTCTCATAAAATACTTTGTACATAGTCACTAGCATTCTCTGTACACTGAACAAAGATGCATCGTATTTCTTTAAGAAGCTAGACTTTATAAGCTTCAAATATTAATTTTCTTCTTGAAAAGTCCCTAAAATACATGATAGATGATAAAAATACAAAAAAAATGCTATTTAGAATTTATTGTGAGAAAATTATTTGCTTGAACATTTCCAGTATACTTGAGAGATGATAAATTCTATTGGAAACATGGAGTCACTATCATAAGTGATCCTTACCTGGTGGGGAGAGGAGAGAAAAGGTTTCTTTTGTCCTTTCTAGAGGATTATGATTTTTAAGGACAGTCAGTGTGAGATTGGCTGGGGTCGTTAATCAGGCCAGTAAGAGTCCCTGGCCTCTGGCTTTAGTCAGGCCCTGAGTTATGGGTGACTTCTAGGAGCTACTGTTTTTGGATGGCTCCCTCCCTTTTTTTTTTTTTTTCCCAGTAGTGTCATTTTTTGTTTTATTTTTTATTCTTTTATTTTTCCTCTTTTTATTTTATTGGCACATTTTAGATATATATAACTTTCAACATAAGGACTTTATACCTGTATATGATGTATCTTGCTTCTTTTTTTTCCCTTCCCCCTCACCTCCCTTCATCCCCTCTTCCCCTCTTTATTTATAAAAGCTTTGCTTCCTTATTTTTCCTATTCTTTTTTTTTCTTGTCTCTTCTTTCCTTTCCTCTTCCCCTCTCCCTGGATCCCTATCTCATTTGGACATTTTGTTCTTCCCATTTCCCAATATCTACTGTACATTTTGGTCCTTATTTACACTTTTGGTTTCTCACACCAGAGAAACAATGCAGTTTTTGAACATGTGTGTTTGATTTATTTCACTTAAGAATATGGTCTCAAGGAGCATCCATTTATTTAGAAATGTGTCAAGTTTATCCTTCTCTGTGCCAGACTAGTACTCCATTGTAAAAAAAAACCCCACACACATCTTTCTTCATTCATCAGATGATGATGGGCATTTGGGTTGTTTCCAAGATTTAGCTATTACAAACTGTGCCACTATAAAAAGAGTGTGCATATATTGCTGTAGTATGACGCTGTTAATTCTTCCAGGGAGATACCAAGAAGGGGAACAGCTGGGTCGAATGGAACCTATAGTTTTAGTGTTTTGTTTTGTTTGTTTTTGGTACTGGGGATCGAACTGAGGACCTTGTGCTTGCAAGGCAGGCGCCAGAACCACTCAGCTGAATCCCCGGCCCTAGTTTTAGTGTTTTGAGGAATCTCCACACAGTGGTTGCACCAGTCTACACTCCCACCAACAGTAGAGAAGGGTTCCTTTTTCCCCACAGCCCCACCAGCATTTGTTATTGGTTGTTTTCTTAATAGCCATTCTTTCTGGAGTGAGGTAGACTCTCAGCATTGTTTTAATTTGCATTCCTTAAATGACTAGTAATGTCAAACTTTTTTTATATATTTATTTGCTGTTTCTACTTCTTCATTTGAGAAGTGTCTATTCATTTCAGATGCCTATTTTTGGATTGGGTCTTTAAATTTGGGTGGTCTGATTTTTTTGAGTTTATATATTTTAGATATTAGTCCTTTGTCTGAGGAACAGCTGGCAAAAATTTTTTCCACACCATGGGTTGTCTCTTCATTCTGTTGGTGGTTTATTTTGCTTGAAAAAGCTTTCTTTTTGTACCGGGGATTGAACTCATGTCCTTGTGCTTGAGGGGCAGGAGGCAGAACTACTGAGCTAAATCCCTGGCCCGTTGAAAAAGCTTTATAATAAGATGAGATCCCAGTTATTGATTCTTTGTGATTATTTTCTGTGTGACTGGGGTTTTGTTCATAAAGTCTTTGCCTGCTACAATGTCTTCCAGCAGATTCAGTATTTCTATTTTCTGTTTTAATATTTAGATCTTTGATTCATTTGGATTTGAATTTAGTGCATGGTAAAAGATATGAATCTAATTTTAATCTTTAGCATGTGGAAAGCCAGTTTTTCCAGCACCATTTATTAAAGAGGCTATTTTTCTTCCAGTGACAGTGTTTGGCTCCTTTGTCTAAGATAAGGTTTCTGAGTATGTTTGAAGTTGTTTCTGCATCTTCTAGTCTGTTCCACTGATCTTCGAGTCTGTTTTTTTTTTAAAATCAGTACCATGCTGTTTTTATCACAGTAGTTTTGTAGTATAATTTCAAGTCAGTGATTGTGATGCTCCCTGCCTTGACATTGTTGCCCAGAATTACTTTTGGTATTCTAGGTCTCTATTAGTTCCAAATGAATTCTAGGATTGTTTTCTCTAATTCTGTGAGATATGCTACTGATGTATTTTTTTTTTTTTTGGTACTGAGGATTGAACTTGGGTCCTTGCGCTTGTGCAGCAGGTGACGAAACCATTGAGCTAAATCCCCGGCCCTGCTATTGATATTTTGATTGGGATTACATTAAATCTGTATAACTATTTTGGGAGTATGGCCATTTTCACTATACTGGTTCTTCCTACCCAAGTACAAGCAAAATCTGTCCCTTTTCCAATATCCTCTTTGAATTCCTTTTTCAGAGCACTGTAGTTTTAAGTGTGGAGATCTTTTACTTCCTTCATTAAATTAATTCCTAGGTATTTCATTTTTTTAGATGCTATTGTGAAAGGTGTTGTTTCCCTAATCTCTCTCTCAGTGAGTTTGTTATTCAAGTACTGGAAGGCTATTTTTTAAAAATTAATTTTATTGGTACATTTTAGGTATATAATATAATGACGTTCATCAATGGAGATTTGCACCTTTACATAATATATCTTTTTTAAAAATTTAATTTTATTGGTACATTTTAGGTTTACAATATAATGACATTCATCATTGGAAATTTGCAGCTTTACATAATCTCTCTTGGTTCTTATTTTTTCACCCATCCCTTGTCCTCCCTTCAACCCCTCCATCCCTCCCTATTTACAAAGACTTTGTTTCCATTTTTTCATTTTCTCATATTAATTCCATTCCCTTCTTTCCTTTCCCATACCCCTCTCACTTCCCCTTTCCCTTTGCCCCTTTTCTTCCTATTTCACATTATTATATATTTTGATCCTTATTTACACTTTCAGTTTCTCACACCAGAGAAACTATTCGGTATTTACACATGTGTAAATTTATTTCACGTAAGAGTATCGCCTCAATGTGCATCCATTAGCTATAAATGCCTCTAATTTCTCATATTCTTTATGGCTGAGTAGTACTCCATTTTATTAAAAAATTCACATTTGCTTTATCCAGTCTCCAGCTGATGGGCAACTGGGCTGTTTCCAAGTTTTAGCTATTACAAACTGTGCTGCTATGAGCATGGGTGGACATATATTGCTGTGATATGATTCTTTTTAATTCTTTTGGGAAGATAGCCAGCAGGGGAATAGCTGGGTCAAATGGGACCTCTAATCCTAGTTCTTTTTTGGTACCAGGGATCGAACTTGCATCCTTGTGCTTGTGCAGCAGGCAGTGAAAATACTGAGCTAAATTCCTGGCCCAAATCCTAGTTCTTCGAGGTATCTCCAAACTGATTTCCACAGTGGCTGCACCAGTCTACACTCCCACCAACAACAGAGAAGGGTTCCTTTTTTCCCACAGCCCCTTCAGCATTTGTTATTGGTTGATTTCATGATAGCAGGCTATTGATTTTTGAGTGCTGACTTTGTATCCAGCTATGCCACTGAATTTGGTTATTAAATCTAGAAGTCTTCTGGTAGAGCTTTTGGGGTCTTCTATGTAGAGTATCATGTCATCTGCAAATAATGACAATTTGACTTCTTCGTTTCCTATCTTCATTCCTTTTATTTCTTTCTCTTGTCTAATTGCTGTGGCTAATGTTTCCAATACTATATTGGGCAGGAGTGGTGATAGTGGATATCCTTGTCTTGTTCCTGATTTTAGTGTGAAGGATTTCAGTTTTTGACCATTTAGTATGATATTGGCTGTTGGC
>NW_004624894.1:1777202-1799199 GCF_000247695.1 Heterocephalus glaber | reverse complement strand
GTTCATTAGTGAGATTGGCCTATAGTTGTCTTTTTTGGTTGGGTCTTTCTCTGCTTTGGGGATCAAGGTGATGCTTGCTTCCAGGAATGAATTTGAGAGTATTGCTTCCCTTCAACTTCATTAAAGAGTTTGAGAATTATCATCATAAGGTCTTCTCTAAATTTCTTGTAGAATCTGTTAGAACCTGGGCTTTTCTTTGTTGGTAGGTTTTTAATTACATCTTCAATTTCATCAACTGATACTGGTTTATTTAGAATTTTTCTATCTTTTTTATTCAACTTTGGTAATTTGTATGTACTGGGGAATCTGTCCATTTCTTTTGTGTTTTCCAGCCTATTAGAACACAGGTTCTTGAAGCAGGTATTGATGATGATCTGGATTTCTGCAAGATCTGTTGTGATTTCACCCTTTTCATTGCTAACTGTATGGATCTGAGTCTTTTCTTTCCTTTTTTTTTTGGATAAGGTTGGCTAAGGGTTTATCAATTTTATTTAATCTTTTAAAGAACCAAATCTTTGATTCACTAATTCTTTGTATTGTTTTCTTAGTCTCCATTGCATTAATTTCTGTTCTGATCCTTATAATTTCCTCCCTCATACAAGCTTTGGGTTTGACTTGCTCTTCTTTTTCTAAAAGCTTGAGGTTTAACATTAGGCTATTTGAGGTCACTTTATTTTTCTGATAAGGGAATTTACTGCTATAAATTTCCCTCATAGGATTGTTTTCATTGCATTCTGTAAGTTCGTGTATGTTGTACTGGCATTATCATTTAATTGTAGAAACTGTCTAATTTCTTCTTTAATTTCATCTGTGACCCATTGCTTGTTCAGGAGGGTGTTATTTAATTTCCATGGTTTGTGTGGTTTTGCCACTGATTTCCAATTTCAATGCACTACAGTCCAATAATATGCACTGGATAATTTCAATTCCTTTGCATTTACTTAAGTATGTTCTATGAGTTAATATGTGGTCTATGTAGAGAACTTCCCATGTGCGGCTAAGAATAATGTGTATTCTGGTGTTGTGGGGTGAAACACTGTATGTATCTACTAAGTCCATTTGTGAAAAAGTTTGGTTCATTCTGATATTTCATTGTTGATTTTTTGTCTAGTTGATCTGTCTATTTGTGCCAGTGGAGTATTAAGGTCCCCCATTACAATTGTATTAGTGCTTATTTGATTTTTCATGTCTGTTAATATTTGTCTTATATAATTGGGTGTGCTAGTATTTGGTGCATATATATTTGTGATTGTTATCTCTTCCTCTTGTATTGTTACCTTTACAAGGATGTAGTAACCTTCTTTGTCTCTCTTAATCAGTCTTGGCTTGAAATCCACTTTGTCTGCAAATAGAATATAGCTACCCCTGCTTTTTTCCAGGTTCCTGTTGCATGAAAAATTGTTTTCCATCTTTTGGCTTTCAAATAATTTTTTTGAATTAAATGTATTTCTTATATGTAACATATTGTCAGATCTTTCTTCTTGATCCATTCTGCCTGTCTGTTTCTTTTGATTGGTGAATTGAGACCATTAAAATTGATGGTTATAACTGATATTTACTGACTTTTCCTTGTCATGTTATTTTCCTGTTGTTGGTTCCCTTTTTTCCTGTTTAATTGCTATCCTTGCCTGGTGGAGTCATTCTGTTCATGGAGTTTTAGTCCTTGTTATCTCTTTCTAGAATGTCCTTCAGAACATTTTTGAGTGCTGGTTTGGTGGTTATGAATTTCCTCAGGTGTTCTTTATCACGGAAATATCTTATTTCTCCCATCAATTTTGAAAGATAGTTTTGTGGGGTATATCAATCTGGGATGGAGTTTGTTTTCTTTTAGGGCTTCAAATACTTTACTCTAAGCTCTTCTCTTTTTTGGTACCAGGGATCGAACTTGGGACCTTGTGCTTGCGAGGCAGGTGGTAGAACCACTGAGCTAAATCCCCAGCCCACTCCAGCTCTTCTTGACTTGAAGGTTTGTGTTGAGAAGTCTGCTGTGATTCTGATGGGGTTTCCTTTATAGGTGATTTGTTTCTTTTCTCTAACAGTTTTTAATATTCAGTACTTGTGTTGAATTTCTTAAGTCTTCACTATTATTATATGTCTTGGTGTAGATATTTAATTTTTGAATCATCACTAATTGGAGCTCTATATGCCTTACTTATCTGTATGTCAAATTCTTTTTCTCTGCTTGGTAAGTTTTCTCCCACTACTTCTGTGAACAGGTTTTTTTGTGTTCTTTGTGCTATCTCCTGCTTTTTCATTGAATCTCATCAATCATATGTTATTCTTCTTTGCATCATCTAGCAGCTGTTGGATTGACTTCTTATAGTCCCTTGCTATTTTTAAGAAATCTTTCTTTTCATGATTGCTTACTGCAATACTGTCTTCTATATATGATATTCTGTCCTTAAATGAGCTTATTCTTCTGCATATACTTTCAATAGAGTTTTAAATCTCCTGGATATCTGTTTGAATCTATTTCATGGATTTCATTTCTTTCCTATGTTGGGCATTCATGGTTTCCATCATTTTCCTAAGCTCTTCTATTTTTAAAAAATCTGTATCTGCTCTAAAGTCACTAAGCATGTCTTTCACTGTGGTCATCATTTCTGTGGTTTCCTGAGAAATTACTTCTAATTTGATTTTTTCCTAGAACCTCATTCATCTGCTTTGTTACTTCTGCTGTTAACACTTCAGAGAGTCCAGGTGGGTGGTTTTCAACTTGCTCCACCTCATTGCCCCCCAGGTGTACCTTTGGTGAGCTTGAAGTCTGGGGTTGCATCTTGTCTTCTCATTTTTAAAAAAAATTTAATCCCTATCTTGATGCTTGGAAATTCCTTATGGTGAGTAGCTTTATTACTAGTATTTAGAACCCCCAGGAAATAAGTACTTCTCAGACATGTCTTCCAGGTGTGGCTAGCTTTTGAGTTTTGAGTCTTTCTCAAGATCCTACCTCTTCAATTTATTGGCAGTTAGTTGCTGCCTACTTGGCCTAGCCCCTAGTTCTTTGGCACTGGGCTATAGAATTGTTTATGACCCTTAGGCAATCTCAGTTTTGGCACAGCAGAAAGAACAACTGATTAGAACAATTATGTCATCTTGGATAAAGTAGTACAATCAGCAATAACAACAGTATCACACACAGCCTAGAAAATGACAAGCTGTGAGAGCTATTAATTTGCCACCTTTAACCATATGAACTAGATTTATGTTTATATAACAAATTCTAAAACAAACTAGAAAACTGTATACAGTAAATAAGTCCTCAGTATGGTGATTTCACCTTCAAGGGAGAGAATTTAAAAGGGTTTAGGGGGAAAATAGAGAAATAAAAGAGGAGGGAGAAATTAGAAGCAAGCAAGAAATTAGAAATTAGGAGGAAGATTATGCAAACTTTGGGGAACTGGTGAAGATAGGACAGAAAGAGAGAAGGAAAAAATAAAAACAAGAACAGAGCAGAACATCACCAAAAAACTAGAAACTATTTTCATACTCATCAAAACAAGAACAAACAAGAAAAAAACAAAACAAAAACAAAGAGAAGAGAAAAAAAAAGGAAAGAAAAAAGTAGCCACTTCAAGGTGTGTCTCTATTCTCACTGGTACAGAAAGTGGTCAGAGTCCAGATCTGTGTTGATTAATTGCAGCAGGCCAGCAGTAGCTTTACAGCAAGGTAGTGGATAATCTCAGTAAGCCTATACCTTTAGTTCCACTGAAGTTTAGGCTGGCTTCCAGCTGTGAGAATGGAACCAGATTTGTTCAGTCTGTAACACTCTGTGCATCTCCTGCTGGCTTGAACTCAACTCCTTGGCCTCCTGCTGACTTGAACTTGGCTGTTTCACCCCTGACACTGGGAGCCAATAGATAAAGCCAGCAGTTGATCTGAGTTCTGAGCTCAGTTGGCCCTCTCCAAGACAGCTACCAGTCCTCTCCTAGGGGATGTCTGAACCTTACTAACTCAGTAGACACTGCAGTCCAATGAGTCTAATGCTCTGTTCCACTAGTGCATTTCTCTGTGGAGGCCTCTGGGCTCACCAGTAGTCACTGGATCTACAGGTTTAAGGCACTCCTCCCAAGTAGTGAGTCAGAGTTCAGGGAGAAAGTATCACTTGCCACCTCCTTCTGTATTGATATCTCACTTTTTGCTCTCCCAATGGGCTTCAATTCTCACTTCAGATCCTTCCCTCCTTCTCTTCCTCACATTGCTGTATTCCAGCAACTGGACACTAAATCTCAGAAAGGCTATTTCTCTGTTGCTCACCACTTACCATCTTGACTGGAACTTCTCACTTCCTTTATTCACTGAGAACTTTGGAAGAGGGGACCCAAGCGAGACTAAGAGTCAGGAACTGAGAGCAGGTGAACACGATGAACAATGAACATGACTACTGTGAGGATGTGTTGTCCTGTAGACTTTGTTACTGACATGTGGGCTCAAGGAGAACAAATCACCTGACTCCTGGATCTCAGTGGAAGAGGGGCTGGATGAACTCTGAGGTCTCTTGATAGTCAATTTTATGACATCAAAAAGAAAAACAGAGGGCTGGGGATTTAGCTCAGTGGTTCCGCCGCCTGCCTCACAAGCGCAATGTCCCGAGTTCAATCCCCGGTACCAAAAAAAAAAAGCTGGGGATTTAGCTCAGTGGTTTCAACACCTGCTACGCAAGCGCAAGGACCCGAGTTCGATCCCCAGTACCAAAAAAAAAAAAAAAAAAAAAGAAAAACAGTCTCTAGAAGGAGCATGTGGCCTCCAAAAATGAGAAATGTGGTACATATCTCAGTGTAGAAAACCAATGACAAAGAAAGGACAAAGAGGAATGGGGGCTAAGTGATGACCTACATTCCTATGAAATGACCCAAAGATGGGCAAAAGTCAAGAGATAGTCCAAAAGTTGAGTCTTACCTTCTGGTGACAGCAAAGCAGAGTGTGCACATCCCATGGAGGAGTTCTGCAGCATGCTGCAGAAATGTGGCCATCTTGGGGTTCTCATCCACTGGGCCTTGCACCGAAAGGAAGCAGCCACACAGTTTGTCAATTAGGCCCATGCTCACAACATAGCTGGAAGCAGGGGAGAAATGTGTCTTATTGATCTGCATGGGCTATAGCATCTCCATATCCACAATGAACCTTACTCTACTCAGGCTTGGAGTCCTCCAGCAAGCAGACACCACACAGGTTTAAGTAACGCATCTCAAATACCAATTTCCTTAGATTTAGTCCTGAATAGTAACTATGTCTACAGTTTTTTTCTCTTTCCCCCTTTTTGGTTATTCTGATATTATTTTTCAAGAAAAAGACATGAAAATGATCATTCTTCCTGGTCTAAAGAATCTGACAGTAGGTGAAACAATTTGTATAGTTACTTCTACATTCTTATAATGTAATACTTCTTGCAGTATTAAGGAGCCAAATTTGCCAGAAAGCAGGGATTTAGATGTGTTGTGCTATCCAGATGCTTTTATTACAACTCAGACCTTTAATGCCAACTGTGGGTTCCATTTTGAAAAACTCCATCCCCACCAAGAGTGAGCATTACAAACAATGAGAATCTAATTGCCTTATGTTATGAAAAATACCAGTCTTGAGGGTTGACAATACCATTTAAGAAGTCACTTTCATCTTTTTGATTCAATAAACAGTTTTCTAGAGCTTTTTATTAAACCTAACTGAAAATAGTAGCTCTTTTATTGGTCCACAAAGCAGCAATCATTGAAAGATATTTTCAGACTACAAATGACCTTGCAGAAATATTAAACTCGGCTGAGAGATTTTGTACAGATTCAGTGCCTGCATTTACATGTATGAAAAGGGGAGGACTGAAATAAGAGCAGTTCTGAAAACCAGCATGTTACATGTACATTTCAGCAATATGTATAAAGGAGTCAATATTTCTGTAATCCCCATCACTATTTTTTTAGCAACACATCTTTGTGCAAAAGGAAAGAGGACACAATGAATAATTCACGCTTGGCATCTCCTCCAAATTCACTTTTTAGAAGCTACAAAATAATGTATCTGGTTGGGCTACTAAGCATATTCTACAGTATAAAATGATAATCACCAGCCTTATTCTAAGGAAATGGATATGTTTCATTGGTACACATCGAGGATATTAATAGAATCTGACTTAATAATCATATCTTCAAAAATTAGCTTTTACACTGCATAGAACTTTTCAATTTAGAAAGTGTTTTACACGAATTATTCCAAGGAGCTACCCCAAGAACACAATAAGGGAGCAGACAGTGAAAACTTTGGTTTTTGTCTGCCTAGCATATTCTCCTTTCCTGTTCAGTTGCTTCTTGGGGATTGTTAAACATAGTGTCTTGAAACCAGGAGTGAGCATATGGTCCAGGACAGCCAGATGACTTATCTCCTTGACCAAAATAAGTGGTCAGGATGGGGACATGACCTGACAAGGATCACTTTGTTATCGACTGTATGATTAATGCCTGACCACAGCAGGAACTTCTTTCCATTGGGATATCTAAATGGAAATACACAAGTCTAGGAGTTGTTGTTGGTCAACTTATTTGTTACATGGAGAACATCTGCTGAAAAAAATGAATGCACACAGAATTGAGAGTGAAACAAAGTTCCTAATGGCATACTTTTAGCCCTGGTGTTTAGCGCCAACCTTTTGCTCTCTGCATAGTCACTGTATAGGTGTCAAATCAGGAAACTTAACATGGAAAAAGTACTGATTAATCTATAGTCAATATTCTCATTTCACTGATTGTTACAGTTACATTCTTCACAGATTTCTTTTTTCCTTGTCTATAATCCTATCCAGGACCAAATGTTGACTTTACTTGCTAGATCTCTTTAGTCTTTAAACAGTTTTTCATTCTTTTTCTGTCTTTCATGATACTGACTTTTTTTAAGAGTACCAAGCCACTTGTTTTGCAGAATATTCCTGTAAGTCTGATTTTTCTTCATGATCAGGTCAAAGTAATGCATGCTTTTTTTTTTTTTTAATAAACAGGTAAGAGGAATCTATTCTTTTTTTTTTTTTTTGGTACTAGGGATTGAACTTGGGATCTTCCACTTGTGAGGCAGGCGGCAGAACCACTGAGCTAAATCCCCAGCCCGAGGAATCTATTCTTAAATGTAGCTTCTGTAACTCTTGACCAAGAGTAAACTTAACAAAACTTGATTTTATAATTTTGAAAATTAAACATTTATTCCTTGACATATAAAATTGTATGTTTATGAAATATTGTTTTGATAGATTTATACATTGTACAATCTTTAAATCAAGGTAAGCATATTTATCTTCTCAAACACCACTTTCCTATGGTCAAAATATTCACAATCTTCTTTTCTAGCTTTTTTGAAACATGCAACACATTATCATTACCTATAATCACCCTATTATATAATAGAGTGCCAGAACTTATTTCTCTTATTTAACTAGAACTTGGTTCCTACTGATTGACCTTTCTCTCCACCCTCAGGTAACCATTATTCTTTTTCTTTTTCTTTTGGTACTGGGGATCAAACTCAGGTCCTTGCACTTGCGAGGTAGGCGGTGGAACCACTGAGCTAAATCCCCAGCCTGGTAACCACTATTCTACTCTCAACTTCTGTGAAACCAAATTTTAAAAATTTCCTCAATCCTATCCTAATTGTGTCATTTTATTGCCAGACTATTTTGGTGGGGCCTAGGTTTCAAAGTTTAATGGACAGATAAAGAGTAAGCATATCTGGGCCGGGGATTTAGCTCAGTGGTTTCAATGCCTGCTGCACAAGCACAAGGACCCAAGTTTGATCCCCGGTACCAAAAAAAAAAAAAAAAAAAAGAGTAAGCATATCTGCCCTTGTTCCCCACCTTAAGGAGAAAGCATTGTATCTTCTCCATTCATATAAGGCGTTCTCGCTGGAAGTATGGAGTACATGTCTTTAATCTGTTGAGATGGTTCTGTTCTACTTCTAGTCTCCTGATAGCTTTTACCATGAACAGCTGTAGAATTTAGTCCAATACTTTTTCTCCAACTAGTGACAGGATCATATGGCTTTTTCCTTTCCTCTGTTAAAATGATGACTTTTGGGGGTGGATCTTCCAATGTGGAACCAACACTGCCATCCCTATAACAAAACCACTTTCTACATACTGCCAGATCTGACTTCTAACAGTTTGTTTTGGTAAACAAATTTCTATCTATGTTCATACTTTTTTCTTCTGTTATCTTTATCCAGTTTTAGGATTAGCACAATGTTGAGTTCCTAAAATGAGGAGAGAAGTGTTCCTTTTTTCTGCTTTAATTGTTTGATATAATTTATCAGTTAAAATATACATGAGCCTGCTGTTGTCATATAGGTAGGTTTTCAAGCTAGGAATATACTTTCTTTAATAGGTGTTATTCAAATTTTATATTTCCTCCAGAGTTAGTTTCATTAATTTGTTTTCCAAGGTACTTCTTAGAAGTTGTCAAATTTATTTCAAAAAAGATTTTTGTAATATGCTTTCTATATCCTTTTAAATTCTGTAAAATCTGTGGTAATGTCTCCTAGATCTTGATACTGTAATTTAAAAAATGTATAACTGATATTGTGTAACAGGAAGAAAAGGTCTAAAGGAGCAGGGGAAGTGGGAGGGGCAGGGGAAAGGAAAAAAGGGAAAAGAAAAAATATGAGAAAAGGAAAAAAATGGAAACAAAGTCTTTGCAAATAGGGAAGGGTGGAGGGGGTGAAGGGAGGGCAAGGGAAGGGGAACAAAAATAAGAACCAAGATACTCAAGTACTCACGTAAATGGTACAAGATCCCAATGATGAATGTAACTGTATTTTATACCTAAAATGTACCAATAAAGTTAATGGGAAAAAAAAATTCCCAAATAAGTGAGATAATGTGGTATTTGTTTTTCTATGTTCCACTCATTTCACTTAACATAATGATCTCTAGTTATGTCCATGTTATTGTAAATGATAGGATTTCATCATTTTTTAATGGCTAAATAGTGTTTCACTGTGTACATGTACCACATTTTCTTTATCCATTTATCAGTCGGTGGACATTTAGGTTGGTTCCATTTCTTGGTTATGATGAATAGTGTTCCAATAAACATGGAAATATAGATGAATCTTCAACATACTGATTTTATTTTCTTTGTATATGTAACAAGTAGTGGGATTGGTGGATTACACGTTAGTTCCATTTTTAATTTTTTAAGGAATCTCTGTACCACTTTCTATAATGGCTGTATAAATTTATATTCCCAACAACATTGTGTGAGTGCTGTCTTATCTCCCCATCTTTGCTAGTACTTACTTTTGATCTCTTTGATGATAGCATTCTAACTGGGGTAAGGTGATATCCTATTGTGGTTTTAATTTGTATTTCTCTCAAGATTAGTGATTTTGAGCATTTTTTTTTCATGTAACTGTTGGTCACTTCTTTTAAGAAATTTCCATTCAGGTCTACACCTACTTTAAAAATGGATTATTTGCTTGTTTGCTACCAAGTTCCTCATACATTGTAGATATCAATCCCTTGTCAGAGTTTACAAATATTTTCTCCTATTCTCTAGGAGAACGTACGGCAAGGATGCTGCAGCAGGCTGTTTCTATTACTGAAAACTCTAAAAGCTTTGCTCTAGGTTGGCTCTATGTTATCCCTTCACTGTTGATCTTTACTTTTGCTGAGAAATGTACTGTCTATTTTTGGTTTTGTTTCCTTTTATGCTTTGGATCTAAAATATCTCAAGTCTCATGTGCTTGGAAGGTGACTGGATCATGGAGCACTAGACTGATCAGTGGATTAGTATTATTCCTTTGGCTACACAGGATTTGTCCACTGATGAGTTCATAGCTGATTTGCTGTTAGGAGGTGGGGCCTGGTTAGATACGAGGCAGGTCACTGAGGGTATGATCAGGAAGGGGTATTCTAGACCTTGGCTCCTTTCTTCTCTCCCTGCTTCCTGGCTGCCATGGACTGAACAGCTTTCCTCCTTTTTCCCTGTCTACCATGTCACTTCTGCTGTGGAGCCAGCTGACCCTGTACCTGAAACCTAAATAAACCTCTCTTCCTTTAAATTGTGGGTGCTGGGTATTGCATTTCAGCAATGATAAAGTGACTAAAACATTGCCTGTGGTTTTGGGGTCTTATCCAGAAAACCTTTGCCTATTTCAATGTCTAAAGCATTACCCTTAAGCATTCCTCCAGTAGTTTAAGTTCTTATATGTAAGTATTCTGATTTGATTTTTGTATATGGTGAGATAACAGAGGTCTAGTTTCACTGTCCAGTGTATGTTCTCAGCCCCTTTGTCAAAGATCAGTTGGCTTTAGAAGCATAGATGTAATTCTGGGTTTTCCATTCTGTTCCATTGGTCTAAATGTCCGTTTCATGCCAATACCATGTTGTTCTGATTACTACAGCATTGTAGTATATTTCGAGGTTAGGTAGTGTAATATACCTTTTGCTTTGTTCTTTTTTGCTCAAGATCACTTTGGCTATTTTTTTCTGTGGCTCCATATAAATTTTAGGATTACGTTTTCTAGTTTTGTGGAAGAACGTCACTGGTATTTTGACAGGGACAACTAGGTTCAAATCTTGACCTTTCCCTGTATATGTGCCAATTTATTATCCTTTTTTGTTTACATTATTTCAAGTTAGGTTTTAAAAATTGTTTTAGTCATAGAAAGTGGAACAACTCTTACTATGAAAATACAGTAATAGGTTTGCTGGGCATGTGGCACACACCTATAATCTCAGCACTTGGAAGGCTGAGGCAGGAGGATTATTGAGAGCACCAGGCCAGTCTAGGCTACATAGTGACTTCAAGGCCAGCCTGAACTACATAGTGAGACCTTCTCTTGAAAAACAAAAACAAAATAAAACAAAAATATAATAAGCTCATTACAGAAATTTATGTATCTTTGTAAATATCATATTTTATTTCTTTAAAACTGAAAAGCTTTAAAATAAATCAAAAATAGAGAAGATAAGAAATTTCCATGCATTCATTGCCCAGATGTGGCCACTATTACCCTACAGCAATCTCACCTACCCCCACCCATCTTGCTGATTATTTCAGCAAATTCAAGGCATAACATTACTACATTTGCAAGTGTCGTGGTATGGTTCTCTAAAACAAACCTTCAAAAACATGACTATGATATCATTATTACATCTGAAAAATCACAATAATTTCTTAATATCAATAACTAGTGTTCAAATTTCCAAATGATCATAAAGTCAGCATTTTTAATAGTTTTTAAAAAATTAGTACCAGGGCTGGGGATTTAGCTCAGTGGTTCTGCCACCTGTCTTGCAAGTGCAAGGTCTTGAGTTCGATCCCCAGTACAAAAAAAAAAATTAGCACTAAAATAGGAATCATATATTGTGACTAGTTAATATGTCTTAAGTCTCTTTAAACTGCTTGTTACCTCTCCATTCTCTCTCTGACCTCTTTTATAAATTTATTTGTTGAAGAAACTTCACTGTGTATTCTATATACAAAATCCACAAATTGAATTTTGCTGATTATATTCCTGTGGTATCATATAACATGGTTTTTTGTATGATGCATTTCCTGTAAAATGATCTAGATTCTAGAGGCTAAAAACATTTGTAATGGTTGAATAATATCCTACTAGTAGAATATTTTTGGAACTTCTAGTTGTTTTCAATATTCACTACTATAAACCATGTTGTGATAAACATTTATTTGTGTACAAATCCTTACCAGATTTCAGATTACTTTCCAGAAGTGGAATTATGGAGTTAAAGGGTACACACATTATTGAGATCTTGATACAGACAGCCACATTACATTACATAAACTCTGAATAACTTACAGTCCAATCAGCAGGGTCTGAGTAAACCATGTTCATCATGTGGGAATTATACTACTACCCTCATGTGATAGAGAAGGAAACTGAGGCTCAAGGAGGGCAAAGCACCAGCTTAGGCAAGAGAAGTAGAACACTGAAGGTCTACTGACTCCTACTGCCATAGGACTGTCCTTGCCACTAAATATGCTCTTTCTTTGTGGCATCAGTGTGTATGTGGGTGCTCTCTGAGGTTCCAATTTTCAATAAGAATGTAAATTATTTGAGACTATTCCTGAGACTAACAGTGACCACAATAGCTTCAAAATCACCAAGTCTCAAGATAAAAATGGTTTAAATGGTATCTATAATTTTGTTTTTGTGTATGTTAGTATATTTTGTAATAAAGTAATAGTACATTAAAACAATGAAAAAGATATATTTCTGCCTTTTCTATGCCAAATGAGGAAATGGATGGGATGTATGTCAGGATCTGGTCCAGCTTTACCTTGGAAGTATGGACCAGAGAATATAGCCACAGACACTGGGGTGGAACCCTTTCTTCTCAACTTCACAATTGACAAAAGTACCCACACAGTAGCAGAGAGTACAGTGAGATTTCTGGTCAGTTCATATTTGGGAAGGTGAGAAAACAAGTATGGAACTGATTACACATGCTCTGTGTGCAATGCCAGGGGAAACTTGAGATGGGCTTGTGGTTCTACACATAGGAATCATCAATCCAACTGACAACATATTATCTGTAAGAAAATAACATTTAGTAAATGTGATTCAAATCAGAGGAGGACTGGCAAAGAACTGTTCTGAAGCACTGTGGTTGTCAATCATCTTTTGTTGAATCACATGAGTTAACTGATTTGGCAGGTATCACTGTTGTTTTTTTCCCATAATACCCTCTTCCTTTAAGAAGGAATGTGTATGTGTGTGTATGCATGTGTGTGTGTGTGTGTGTGTGTGTGTGTGTGTGTTGCTGGGACTCAAACCCAGGGCTTTACACATGTTAGGCAAGTGTCCTAGCATGAGCCACATTCCCAGTCCCTGGATTTGTAACTGTGTGTGTAACTATAATAACCTATGTGAAAATGTATGCATTTTTTCTAGGAAGGCCCACTGGAACTGTACTGGAGCCTTAGGCCAGGTCCTTCACCTCATCACAGCAGGGCATGTGGCTAAGGTGTCTGGATGACAAGAACGTAGAGCTGCTACATCACAGGGTATCCCACAAGACAACACTGGGACAGAATGGCATTCATCAGCAGAGAGGGCTAAGCTCTACAGTGACCACAGGATACAGGAAAATTGAATGGGATCAAGCAACTGAGAGAAAGGGCAGGGAGGGTAAAAGTCAAGTGCTATAAGATAAATGGTTGTAGACCCAAAGGGCCTGATGCTCTCCAGCAATAAATATGCTTGGAGAAAGAGGGCAAGCAGATGGAAGGGATAAGTGAACAAAGCAATCAAAGGTAAGGAAGATACTGAATAAAACAACTGTTCCCAAACAAGCACTACAAGAAGCCAGGGGAAATTTATGAACTGTGAAAGAAACGAATGCAGAGGAGGGCATTCTCTTTCTCCTATTAACCTACCATAAGCTTCAGAGAGCAACAAATTGCATGGATTTGGAGAGCCAGAGATCAGTGCAGACCACAGAAAAGTTGCTGACTGGTAGAACAGGTAAATGTTTAACACCAGACGGAATCCTACTGGGAAATTAAATGTCCTACCTGATTCAAGGATCTGGAGGGAAAAGAAGTTCAGATGCCAAAGTAGGAGTAAATTTCCCTGGAGAAAAGGAGATCTTGGAAGTAAGGAGGGCTGACCTTGAACAGGTTTCAGAAATTGCCACATCTGTGTGGTAGACAGCATACAGATGTTGGGAGTCTAGCTAGATGTGAGTTCCAGTTTCAGCTTTCCTAACCTACTTTTAAACTTATTTATTATATAATCCTGGGTGAAACACTTAACCTCTCTGGGCAATTTCCTCATTTATAAAGCCTGAATTAGAAATCCTATACTTACAGGGCTGCAATGACTCTATTACAATACCTCATATATAATGTATGCCTCATACATGGTGGCTATTATTGTTGATATAAGTCTGAACCAATTTATAACCACAGAAGAACTGAGGGGAATTCTCAGACATTCCTTGAGTTAGAGAGAGTTGATATCAAGAAAGCTATAAAAGCTCCAACATGACATATCTTAACATCACATATATAAATATCAAGAAAGGCATCTGAGCTTGAGGTTGCTTGTCAGTAACATTTTCCTTCTCTCTACAAAATGTGGTGTATCCTCTGCCAGGAATTTGTGGACAGCATCGCGAGAACCACTGCCCTCATGCAGGCATTAAGGTTTAAATTATTTTAATATCACTTTTAAAACAAAGAATAAAGTTTTACGAAGTCTAGCAATTTTACCTGATAAGGTCCTGAACTCGACTGTTAAAAGCATCACCTTGCGAGGGTTTGTTTTTCATTTCCTGTGTTGATATTTTTGGTGTGGCTGGCCGGCTGTTTCCATCTGGTCGATTAGCAATCAGGCAGCCAAAAACCGCAGCAATGACTTTGAGAAGTCCAGTTGTCAGGCCTTCATAAACTTGTTTATTTGTATTTCTTCCCAAAATAGCATTATTTTCATCTGGAACATAAACCTAGAAGAAGAAAACCTACAGTAAATGTGTTTCAACAAACCACCAAAAATGAACAGAGATGATTTAGAACATTTCTGGAATCATAAATAATTTTGAAATTTTAGTGGGGATGATGCAGTGGTTAAGGATGTTGGCTCTGAGGTCAGACTGTCAGTTCAAATCCCAGCTTGGCCTTCACAAACTGGTGACCTTGGGCAGATTACTATTCCTAAACTCCAATTTCATTATTTATAAAACACGGATAATGAAGGTATGTATAATATAGGTTCTTATCAGGATTAAATGAACTACTGAACATAAAATACTTATTAGCACATGCAGAGGCACACAGTAACTACTAATCTATATTAAAATTTTATATTAACAAAAAATACAGCAATTAATAAACTGATATTGTTCCTTATTAGAATCAATTTAATAACCCTAAATTCCTCTATTATGATATATTTGCATTTCTTATTACAACATGGCAAAATAGTTGTTTTCCTAGTACAGTACAGAGAATCCAATTTGGCTGTCTCTGTGTATAGCTTACAGGAAGTAATCCGGTTAACAGTTGGACTTGGAGTTAGAAACTGGACTTGAGTTCATACTCTACAGCTATGTGATCTGAGGGGGTTGAGAAGTCCTGTTGTCCAGCCTTCAGAAACTTGTTTATTAGTATTTCTTCCAAAAATAGTGAGGGTTGAGCTACTTAGGACAGTACATACAACAGATGAGACTGAGGACACAAAGGGCATCTAAACTGCCTCTTATTTAGGCATTCCACAAATCCCCTCTTTTCACCTCCACTTACCCTGTCATTTTCTGAGATGGCTGGTAATCCTAATTCTCAAGCCTTTTGGGGTTCTGTGGCATAAATTTTCTTCCTGATAGTTTCATTTATAGCTTTTAGGTACATTGCAATCATCTGCTTTCCAGATTAAAACATTGTTTTCCTTTCCTTCTTGTACTCTTTAAGGGCTTATGACTTTATCTATTTACTATAAAATGACTGGGGCATCCTGATGGAAAGAATATAATTTATGTATTCATCAGTCATATTTTAAAATTAACTCCAGTAACTTCTCTAGAAATACAACTTTCTTGTTCTTTCACATGCTACAAAAGAATGAGTAATACATTTCTGGGTAATTTCAGGGCCCTTCATTCATCATAAATGTTCATATTTCTTTTTTCAACAATCTTGTGCTGCTTTTCATCATGAAATATTTCCAATAAAACACTATGCACTTATTACTTATATTTAGCAATCTTTTGTTTATCTAGTGTTTTATCCAGTTATTGCATCTTTTAAGAGAACGGTTGAAAATAAAAAATAAAAGACCTCCGAGATACCAAAATGAATGTTATTTATTTAATCACTTGCTCATCTAACATCTGAATAACTACCAGACACTGGCTGAGGGAACAGAGTGATGCTTTGCTCACCCTTGGGTTTTCCTCCGCATTCTTTCCCTATCCCCTTCCCTTGCTTGATCTTTCTTCTAGTACTGGGGATTGAACCCAGAACCTTTGCACTGAGCTACACCCTCAGCCCTTTTTTATTTTGAGACAGGACATCTCTAAGTTGCCCAGGGTGAGGTCAAATTTGACATCCTCCTGCCTCAGTTTCCCAGAATGCTGAGATTACAGGTGGGCACCACCATGCTTCAGCCTTGGGTTTTATAAAATTGTAACAAGCTTTGGTTTTTCAATTTATAGAAGAGAAGGAATCATTAAAAAAAGTAGTGACCATTTTAGATGTAGGCACAAGAAAAGACATAACAATACAAAACACATACAATGTAGGAAGAGTTAGGCTCACTCACCTTTATTTCCTATTAAATTATTACTTATTACAAATCAGTAAAACTGCCAATGCTCAAAATAACAAGAACTCCTAAGATGCCAAGAAAAGGTTAAATTATGAGCCATACTCATGGAGTGTAAGGGAAGGATAAAAACTAATATTTATTAGAGTTTTCCGCCATGCCAGGTACACAGGCATTTTCCTTTTATCATCCATCCCATGTAGTCTTTAACACATTAAGAACTCACATTTTCTTTTTTTGGAGGGGGTACTAGGAATCGAACTCAGGACCTTGTGCTTGCGAGGCAGGCATGGTGCCACTGAGCTAAATCCCCGCCCCTAGAAATCACATTTTCCTTTCTCAAGTTTCACAACTAGTTAACAGAAGGGCTGGGTCTTGAACCTGGTCTGTGAGGCTTTAATGCCCATGTGCCTTCCTTACCCTCACCCATGATCCTCCATCTGGCCCCTCTTTTACTGAGCATTCTGGAAGAATTTTGTCCCTGATAGAGGGAGACAAAAACTGGTCATGGCCAACACTGCCTCACTGATATCTCTTCTGTTAAAAATCATGGATTCCATCAGAGGTGTGCTCTTGGGCAAGAGGGTAAGAAAGTATGCAAGGGTTGCTGGGAAAACACTGGATGAAATATATACTCATCTTATTGTTCAGAAACATACAAGGGGTTTGGGGACCAAATATCACTTCTTCATCTGCCACAAGATAATCAGCTCAATGTAAAGCAAACCAGATATATTTTTACACTGTTCATTGGGATAATGAGGGTTGGGGAGAGACTACTTCTTGGGATGATACATGTTGCAGATGAGATTGTTCACTGGGATTTTGTGCATTTTATAAACACCATTTTGTCAGTGGCTCATAAAGTAAACAGAAATTGAAAGACTTCTATAACAATCTGCTGGCTACAACAAGAAGCCCAGCTAGAAGCAAGTAGGCCTCCCTTGCTAGGCTTGAGGGGACAAACAGGGGACCTCAGGTAGAGTGCAAGGGTCATTCCTGAAATGAATGGTTTTTGCTTTCTCATTGTGATTTCCTATTTTCCAACTGCCTCTTTGAGCCTCACATCCAATTCAATCACTCCAATTTCTTCTTCCAGTAGTGTTTTATCTTATTTCCTCACTTAGCATTGGTCCTTCAACTGCTGAGCCCAGAGGGTTCTGCCTCTAACCTTTGGTGGAGTCTTTCTTTGTGTCTCTCACTAAGATTTCACTTTATTCAAAAAGTTACAGAAATTCTCCCTGTGTACATTTTTCTTTGCTAGTTTAAAATTATTTTATAGTAATGGTTTAATAGAAAACTAATGTTTCCTCTAGGAAAGAATTTCAAAATTGCCAGAATTAAGGTAAGGAGGGGCTTTATCTTCAGTGACATGAAAAGTTTCTTTTTAGTCTCTAAAAATGAGATTTAATAAAAAGCAATTCCATTGTAAAGGACAGTCCATTCAAGGCAGTCCTGCTGACTTCTGCCTAGGGGGGTACTACGATTCCTTGCGGTGATAAAGTAACTCATGAGCAGCTTGCTCTTTGGGGACCCCTCTAATAGGTGGAGTGCATACTTACCAGAGTTCTGCTATCTGCTTATAAAGTTTGAACTTCCAGCATGGCTGCTGGGCCATGGGCACCATGCCAGCTGAGGAACCTGTCCGTTAGGGAAGGTGTACAAGCCATGTCCTGTCCTCCCCCATTGCACACCTGGCTTATCCAAGTGTGGATGCATTCTGTCCTGGGTTGGGTAGTCTGGTCTGGGGAGGGGACGGTCACTTGCCTGTGCTGCAGTGCTGGTAACTTCCACCTGCATAGACATATGTAGCTTTTGGCCCCTTTGAATCTGTTACCCCAAGACAGAAATCTAAAACCATATGTTCTTTTCAAATGGTTTAAAGGTTTTTTTCCTTTAATATATATGGTATTTTCTCTTTTTTCTGGTGCTGAGGATTAAACAGAGGGCCTTGTGCATGCTAAGTATGCGCTCTACCACTGAGCTATATTCTCAACTCCTCCTTTAGGTATATTCCTTTAGAATACATGGGTGTGGTCATTATCTTACTCCTATAGTAGCAACAAATTAAAAGGTGAGTTCATGTGCATATTCTAATTGCAAAGTTTCATCTTCCTCTCAACAAGTATTTGACTTCTTAAAATCTATAACTATTTCACATAGTTTTAGATATAGAAAGATCCTTGGAATCAAAGCTTTTCATTTTATTTTTGGGGAATTCAAGATCCAAAGGATAGAGATTTTCCAGAAGACACAAAACCATTGGGGCCAGAAGAAGTACTGGTGCAAATTCTCTAATCTTCCTCCAAGAAGAAACTCTGGATTTACAGGACCCAGCTCTGAGGCCAAGTGTTTTTAGCAAAATTAAATATCTTAGTTACTTCTTTTTTTTCTCTTAGTTACTTTTAAGAGCCAAGCTCATACTCTTTGTATCCCTACAACCTCCCATCACAAAAGTGGCTTGAAATATTTTCTACATTCCTGTTTGCAATACAGAAAGATGCTTTTACTAGTAGCATAAACCAACCCATAAACCAACCTATAACATGATTCTATGAGACAAAATTAAGTTGATAATTTAGTACAATTTATTTTTAGTATTTTGAGGCAGTGTGTTCACAATGATCATAAGAACAAATTCACTAAGAGCCAATAAGAAATTGCTTAGGAAATTTCTGTCAAGATGGTGTCAGAGTATACAGGAAAAGAAGGCAAAAAGTGGGGAAGGGCTCCAGGGGCAGACACAGGCCCCTGCGCTGTTGACTGTCATTTTATTTCCTAGAGTCACTGGACACATAATAGCATTTTCACCATTAATATTTTATAAAACATCCATCTCCAATGTTACATTATGCATAAATATAAAACTGATGGAAGATACTTATCTTCACTATGTAGCTGACTTGAAAATACAAAAAGGAAATTATATAAGAATGACCAATTGTTTTTCAATATCTTTTTAAAAATTTCCCCTTCTTTTTATTCCATAAATAGTATTATGACATTAAAGAAATTATAATTTATCCTAATATTAACTATTCTAATATATTTTATGCTTTTGAGTCTCTATTAATTTTTTTCAGCTCAAATCCTAACAAAATAAAATAGCACACTTTCCAGTAGACATATATATAGCATAGTGGTCATGTTGCTGTAAATGTTGAATCATCTCACTCCTCTGTTCACCAAATTTATGGCTTCTTATCTCCTGCAAACTAAAAGCCCCGAAGTTCATAATGGTCATCAAAGTCCTCCTGGTCTATTTGCCCTCACTCTCTCTCTAAGACTGTGTAATACCCTTTGTCTGTCTGGCTCTTGCTCTCATTTACTTCCTCTGCCTGGATGTTCTTCCCTAGGTACCCTCAGGCCTCATTCCATTACTTCCTCTAGGTCTCCATTCAAATGCCAGCTTATCCACAAGCTTTGACAGGCTACTTTAATAAGAGTAACATTTCTGTTCCCTAGACTTAGCCTTCCTTTCTTGTTTACTTTGCTTTACTTTTCTTCTATTTTAATAGTCCCTTGATGACATACTATACATTTATCTCCTCTCAGCCCTATAAGAAAATAAGCTGCATGAGGGCAAGACTATGTTTTGCTCGTTGCAGTATTCTTGGTGCTAGAACACTGGGCATAGATACTCAAGAAATATTTGCTAAATGCACTGATTTTTATTTCAAAAGGTCACCAAAACAATGACAGTGACTTTCAGAAGGCCCAAATTAAAGATAAAACCAACATTTAAAAAATACACTAGTTTCCCCAGTACCAAAAAAACAAAAACAAACAAAAAAAACACTAGCTGTCCTGGGTAAATTTGTAAATTAAATAAAGGGAAGGAAGGTATATTGGATGCTCACAATTTCTCCATGCAACACTCTCCTTCTTTACCTCTTATTCTAACTAAGAAGTCTGACTCTTCATGCTGAAGGCAAGGGGTAAGCAATAGAGGATTTGAATCCAGAGAGCAACAAAAATAGTTTTCATTTTAGAAAGACAACTCTTGTCACAATGCTGTTAAAGGGTTTAAAAGCAAAGGAAAGAGGTCATTGAATTGTCTCAAATGAAAAATGGTGGGGAATGGACAAAAATCTAATTACAGTATACATTGAGGGAATGGGGAAAAGGAATAATGAGGGGATGGATAGTTCAAAGATGGGCCCTTGGTTTCTGGCTTTGATAGCAGTGCTGTCACCAGGATGGGGAACAAAGGAAAAACTGTTTCTGAGGAGTGGATGTGGTGTCTGGTTCTGGGTGAGGTGAATTTTAGGTACTGGGTATGGAAATGCTCACTTGGGGTCATCAGTGTACGGGCAGTAGCTGCAATCCAAACCAAAACTGAGCAGAGTATGCAGCTTGGGGTGGAGGGATCAAAAACAAATCCTGGGGAATATCAACATTGCAAAATGGGGAAATTTTTCCAAATCCAAAGGCGAGACTTTAAACTTGGAAGCTACTGGTTATCTTGATGAAAGCACTGTGAGTGTGACAAAGGTAGAAGAAGCTAAGCTAGCATGGGTGGACAGTGAATGTATGGTGTGGGAGTGAAGAGACTGGATGCAGATAGCTCTTCAAGATGCTTGATTGTGACAGGAAGGGGTGGTAGCCTTGACTAGAAGCCAGAGAACTTTGCTTATGTATTGCTCTGTATTAACATACTTGTCTTATCTTTCTTATCTAAAAGTTGGCAAGCTTTTTCTGTACAGGCCCAAACAGTAAATATTTTATGCTTTGTAAGCCATATAATCTCTGTGACAACTACTCAAGTTTACTGCTGTAGGGTGAAAGCAGTCATAGGCAAACACATACTGTATTCCAGTATTGAACTCTACTTACAAACAGGTGGTAGTTGGTCTGTGGGCCCTAGCAGGGTAACTCCTGTGCTGGACTACAGGCTTCCTGAGAGCAAGGCCACACTGGATTGTCTGGGTGCTCTATGATGTCTAGGCAAGCACATTCTTGCCTGAGACACTCAAATCTGAATAAGTGATGTTCACTTAAAGTATAAGAAAGGAAATCAGTAGCCTTCCCATGCTGTTATTTGCATGAAGACAGTTAAGAAGGCAGCAGTGTCACCTGAAGGAATGGATACAAAAGCAAGGAAAGAAGGCGTGGCCCTTAGCACTGCTTTCTCTCCTATTCTTGACTTTTAGAAAGAGTGCTTTTTCCCTTCTAAAGCAAGAACAATGAAGTTTACAACGAGGTATAACTTTTGCCTAGATTTACCAAATAACATTTTAACAAATTTGTAAAGCATGTCTTAAAAGTAATTTATATTGTGAAATGTATCCTTTTAAGTGTACTCTTCCATGAATTTTGAGAAATGTAAACATCCCTGTATACATCTGGTATGATGGTAAGAACCATCACAATCAGGATGCAAAGCAATTTTTATCACCTCTAGAAGTTCCCTTGTGACCCTTTTAAGTCACTGTCTCCTATTAGCTCTGGGATTTAGACAATCACTGATCTGCTTAATCATTACAGACACTTTACATTTTTCAGAACTTAAATAAATGCAATGATACAGGCAGTAGACTTTTGAATGTAGCCTTTTCAACTCTGAATGTTTCCATAAATTCAGAATAATTCACCCGTGCTGTTGAGAATATCAGTAATTCGTTCCCTTTTATCACTAAGTATTATCTCATTGTACAGATATACCCCATTTTTTTTTCTTTATCAATTCACCTGCTGATGGACATGTGTGTTCTTCAGGGATTTTTAGTTTTTTTTGGT
>NW_004624894.1:1754762-1771367 GCF_000247695.1 Heterocephalus glaber | reverse complement strand
TGGGAGCAGCGGGAGGGATGGTGACCAGGAAGCCCCTTCCTCTGGACCAGGAACAGTGGGACGACGGGTCAGGAGGCCCTACCTCTGGGCCAGGAACAGCGGGACTCAGTACCTTGGTCTGGTGGTCTCGTGTCCTTGGTGTCTTTGTAGTGTGGAACCAGGTGGCTGCCTGTCTGCAGCGGGGTGATTCGTTGTCTTCCGTGTGACTCAGGACCTTGGTAGGGCATGCACAGACCTTCCTGTGTGCAGTGGGCTGATTTGGGGGCGTATTCCATGCAACTGGGGACCTCGGTAGGGCGTGGGCAGACCTGCCTGTCTTCAGCGGGCTGATTCGGCGTGTTCTGTGCAACCGGGATTTTTAGTTATTGTGTATACAGCTGCTAAGGTCATTTTTGTACAAGTCTTTTCTCTTTTTTCCCCTTGTGGAGCAGTGTTTTCATTTTTCTTGGCTAAACAGCTAGGAATGGGATTGCTGGAAAGTAGGGTAAGTGCATGTTTATAAGAAACTGCCAAACTTAAAGCACACTTTCTAAAACAGAGGCATTTGTTAAATTGTCAAGTTTCGAGACAAAGCAAGTTATCTTTCAAGGAACCCACCTCCACATAAGCATGGTCTGTGTAAGGCTTTCATTTGCCACAGCCAGAGGTGTTAATGAGACCTAATATTGCTGCTTTTCCCTCTCTAAACAGGTGAGAATGAACTGTGCTAGAGCAGAGGCCAACCATAAAGAATGCTTTTAGCCCATTTCCCACATCTCATAAAACCCCCAGAGCAGTGGGAAAGGGCAGAGAAACAGGAACTTAGCTGTGTGTTCCACTCTGTTAATGTCTGCTGTTATTATTTTCTTTCATTTACTGGAAACTCAGAAGACACTGCTGTATGCTTGCCATGTCTACATACATACATGGGACGTAAGCTTCAGGAAGGCAGGAGGAGACTGTGTTCATATAGGGGACTGGGAAGGCCTGGACAGGGCTCCTTTCATTTGCCTTTCCAGGCTCTACCCATTCCCCACACCTGATCTACTTGTATTTTCTTCTCCTCTCCATTCAATCCACCTCTTTTCTGTGACTCATTCTTCTCTTGCATCCTGCTCTGGTCTTCTTTTTGATCTTACCTTTCTGATTTCTCTTACCTCTCTACTTTCAGAATTCATGGGCACAAGTACGACTCTTACCCTTGATGGTTCACCACCACAGGCTTCTGTTTCTAGTTTCTCCTCCTCCCCAACAGCAGCTAACCAAGCCTGTATCCTCAGACTCATCAGCCATTAAGGATCTAAGCTACTCCCTTGCATTGCTGTAGTAGTCTTTCCCCGACAGTGTCAACTTTCTTCCACAAAATCCCTGAGGTACTACAGATTTCCCTGATGGGTACCGGGATCACTATTTTCCTTATTCTCTATATTTAATTACAATAATCAAGTTGGGTTCAAATAGGCACAAAATGTACACTGAACAGTTGTCAGCTCATCTGAAGAATTTTCATAACACAAGTCAAAGAGCTGGGTTTTTTTGGTACCAGGGATTGAACTTAGGACCTTGTGCTTGTGAGGCAGGTGGTGGAACCACTGAGCTAAATCCCCAGCCCTCAAAGAGGTGTTTTAAAATTTTCTCTGTAAGGATTTTAAACATGTTTCAATTAGTTTACTATGAAAGCTCTAACTTCCTTTTGTTAGAACAATGATTTCTCCAGTTGTTGAGTTATTTTAAGTTGAAGGCTATATTTAATCCCAAAGAAATAAGTACTGGTATTTAAATTCAGCCTTTAGATTCAATATTGGTACCTGATAGAAACTACACAACTTTTATCAACTTCTTCCAGGTTTCTAGAGTTTTTATTTCTGTACTACTTTAAAATATTTGTGTGTGTGTGTGATTTTAAGCTTTAGAAAAGTTGTAAGTATACTTCAAAGAACTTTATTCCTGTACCCTGTAAGAGCATACTGCTCACATGATGCCCTATTACCACTCAATAGTGTACTTCTGTGTGTTGCCAACAAATGGAGACACTTCTATACTACGATACATCTGTCAAATCCAGGAAATGATTGACTTTTACCATTCTCTAAATCCCAGTCCCCATTCAAAATTCCCCAATTATCCCACCAACTAGCAAAAAGACCCAGTTGAGAATCACGCTGGATCTCCTTGTCATGCCTCTTGCTTCTATTAGTCAAGTAAATTCCTCAGTGACTCCTTGAACTTCCACAAGACAAGTTAGTGATTAGATTCAGATCATGCATCTTTGGCAGGAATATCCTGGAAGGGAAACTGTTGGTCTCACTGCAGCCAACCAGACTGGGTGACAGACTATTGTGGTTTGTGTGGTAGTGATGATATTTACTTTAATCACTTAGTAAAGTGATGTGTGGCAGGATTTTCCACTAGAAAGTTACTCTTTCATTTTGCATGAAATGCTCATTTTTACAAGAATTATGTAGCATATAAATATTTTATAAATGAAGAATTTCTTTATTTCACAGGTAAAAATGGCAAAATGATATATTTTGAAGGATATATATACTTATATATTTATATTATTCTTTTCTAATACATATAAATGCTTAAGGCTATGGGTTTTTTTAGTTTTGCTTTAACTGAATCCCAAGTATTTTTATACACATTATTGTTATTTTTCTTTTTTACCCCAGCTTTAATGTGTATATACTTAAGGTGTACAATTTGATGTTCTGATTTTATTACTGTTAAAGGTTTAAAAGTATATGGATTTTATCTTTTTTGCTATGATTTTTACCTTAACCACATTATATTCAGAATAAACTCATTGTACATAATTCTATTTCAAGCTATAAACTTCTCTAAGGCCACTTTTAAAAAATATGCTGCAGTTTCCTTATCATGCAATTCAAAGTGTTTTCTAATTTCTCTTGTGATTTCGCAGGTATATTATTGTTTCAATTTTATTCCACTATGTTCAATACTTTGCATGATCTCAAGCTTTTTAATTTAAATGGCCCAGCATATAGTTTATCCTGAGTATACTATGTACACCAGAAAAGAAAATGTATTGTTGGTAAAGTGATATATAAATATCACTTAGGTCAAGGTGTTTTTTTCAGAGGTTTATCTGACTTTTTTCAGAGCTTTACCAGTTGCTGAGGTATAGATGTTAAATTATCCATATGAGAGAATAAAATTGTTTATTTCATCCTTCAACTCTGTCAATTTTTGCTTCAGGTATTTTGCAGCTCTATTACTATTACACATTCATGACTATTATATCTCCTGATTGATTTGGCCTTTTATCAATATAAATTCTAATTCTAATACAGTGACAAACTAATCCATTTGACATTAATGTATATTTCTATATGTGCCTTTTTCATCTATTTTCTTCCAATTTATATAGGTTTTGTATGTTTATATTATAAATGCATCTCATGTAGATAGCATAATGATTGGGTTTTTTTTTTTTTTTTGGTACCAGGGATTGAACTTGGGTCCTGGCGCTTGTGCAGCAGGTGGCGAAACCACTGAGCTAAATCCCCGGCCGGGTCTTTCTTTTTATCCATTTCAACAATCTCTCTTGGAATGAAGATTTTGTGCATTTTATTTAATGTGATGTTTAGGTCTATTTTTTTTCCTGTTTGCTTCCCACTTTATTCTCTAGGTTCTCCTCTCCTTCTTTTGGAATATGCAGTTATATTTTAAAATCCTATTTTTATTTGTCTGTTGACTTCTAAGCTATTTTGCTAGTGGTTGCTCTATGGGATTACAATATACAATCTTTGTTTTTCACAATCCATCTTAACTCAAAATGGCACCATACATTTAAAATTTTTTTTAGTATATGTGCTGCTGAAGTGAGCACCATTTAAATTTTTAAAAAAGAAATGCAGAGAAAAAAAAATCTGTTTTTTCATTCTTCCCTAAAGATAGGAATTTTGACTGGGATTCATCTTTCTTGAGCCTGAAGAACTTCCTTTAGCAATTCTAGAAGTGTAGATTTGTGGCCAATAGATATTCTGATGTATAGGTATTTATTTAATATTTATACTTGAAAGTTATCTTTGCTAGATATACAATACTACCAGACTGATGTCCCCTCACCTTTAGTTAGCATTATTATGTATTTTTTTATTCTGAAGAGAAGTGAACCATTATTTGAATCCTTATTTGCTGGTATGGCATGTGGATACCTTCAACATTTTTCTCTTTATATACGGCTTTTAGTAATTTGACTATGACTTAGCTAGGCAAGATTTATTTAACCTTTTAGGGTTTGCTGAGCTTCTCAAATCTTCACATTTATGTTTTTTGCAAAATTTAGAAATATTTTAGTGATTATTTAAAAGCAATGTATGTCTTACTCATTTTCTGTTCTCTATCTGCATATTCAGCAACATATATATTAATGGTTTAATAATGTCTCACAACTTCTTGGCCTCTATTCCTTTTTAAAACTCTCTCTCTGTTCTTTAGACTTGAGTAATTCCTATTGACATAAGTTCCATGACCCTTTCCTCTGTCATCTTCACTCTGCTGTTTATCTTACTTTTTAATCCTAACTTTTTCTCAGCAATAACTGTAGACTTCTCCTGGCTTTCTCTAACGTTAATATGCTACACTACTATAACAGTTACCAAAACCAGAGAATCAACTTTGATACAAAACAATGAACTAATCCACAGACCTCCTAATCATTCTGCCAGTTTTCCCACTGTCTCCCTGCCCCACCCAGTCCAGCTCCCTATGACTGCAGCTGTCACACCCAAGTCTCTTTGTGAACTTTTCAGTTTTTGTACTGTGATCAGTTATCTGGTAGAATGAGCATCAATTTGGGTTTGTCCACTGTCTCCTTGTAAGTAGGTAGTGGTTATTCATTTTGCAGACACCCAGACTCACACCTATTTTGCTGTGAGTTTCCACGTGCAAACTGTCAGCAGCTGAGTGGTGCTGACATGTCCTGCGGTGGGGTTGTCAGCCTGGAGAATCCAAGTGGAGCTCACCATGTTTCTTACTGTTGGGCTCCTCTTACTTCCTCTGTGAGGACTATTTATTGTGAGGTTACTGAAACCTCCTGTTTCTCACACTTTGTACACCAAGTTTGCATGCACTGATGACTCTCCCTTGTATTAATGGAGACTTTTCTGTTTTTCATCATTCCTTCTCATGTATTAATTCATACAGTGAATTTCAAATTTCAGTTATTGTTTTTTTCAATTGTAGAATTTCCATTTGGTTTTTTATGTTTCTTTGATATTTCATATTTTTCATTCATTAACATCAAATTTTCCATTGTCATTAAGCTCAGTCATAATCATTTTAATAGCCTTGTTTGTTCTTTTTCTTTTTCATGCTGGGTTTCACTATACTGTAGTCCAGGCTGGCCTTGAACTCATGATCCTCTTGCTTCAGCCTCCTGAGTGCTGGGATTATAGGTCAGCACCCTCATGCCCAGTACCCCTGTCTACTAATTCTAATACCTTTGTCTCTCCATAATTGTCTTAACTCTTAACATTATGATAAGCTGGATATGGTGGCACACACCTATAATCCCAGTACCCTGCAGGCTGAAATAGGAGGATTCAAGCTTTCTCAGCTTAGTAAAACCTTGTTTTAAAATATAAAATTAAAAAAGGACTGCAGATGTACCTCAGTGCAAAGGCTCTGGGTACAATTCTCAGTACTACCAAAAAAAGTTACACTTTCTTTTTGTTTGTATGTTGAGCAAACCTGGACACTGAGTGTTATGTTACAGAGAATCTAGATACTGTTATATTTCTTGGGCAAGTTTTTTGTTTTCGTTTTTAACAGGCATTTGACTTGGTTGGACTCAAACTACAAACTACATGGACAGCAGTTCAAATCTCAGTTCATTTCCTTCATTTTTGGTTGAAATGTGTGGAATCTGTCCTGCACATGCACAGTACATTTAGGATCACTGAGATATTTATTAATAATTGCAGGATACCTCAGTCTGGACCTCTCCTTTCTGAATATCCTCCTCACACCCTAGCAGCTACTTCTGCCTTGATTTCTGTCCTCTGGGTTTTTCAGGCTAGACACTGGATTCTTCTGGAGTTCTAGCTAGCTCAGGTAGCACCAATGACAGCCTGCCCTCCGGCTAAAAGTCACAACATCAGGAAATTCACCAGAACTGCTCCTTTCTGTCAAGTGTCCATCCCCATCTAAATCTGAACCACCCAAAGGATAACTGGAGTTGTAACTTGACCCATTGTCTTTTACTAGTGAATTCTGAATGTAGATTTGAGAGTAGAGCTCCATGCTAGTTGCGTGCCTTAGTTGTTCTCAACAAATCTAAATCAGTAGCATAGCTAGTAACTGAGTAGAAAGAATGCCTGCAGCAAATCTGGGCATCTGAATTCGGGAACAGGCTGGGGAGCTTTGCCAGCACTCACCTCACCTGTCTCCCCATCTCTCCCATCTAAAGTCCACTGTCCTCTTTTGTACAAGTGGGATGAACTAAACCAGATACTATGAAGACCTACGCTCTAGTTCTGAAATTCTCTGTGCCAATAAGAGATAGCTTCATGAACAGGAACAGAAATCACATCTGTGATGAGGGAGAAGGCAAGGTGTAACAGACAGGCCTCACAAATGCCACACAGTAAGGCAAGAGGGAAGAAAGGTGCAGGTGGCACCAGGAAGAGTGCCGTCACCTGCAGGACTGATGGTCTCTGCTCCCATGTAATTAACTATGGAGTTCATGTTCTGGCTCCTCAGTGTGAAGAAACAATACGGTGAGTGGTGAGCTCCAGGCCTGCTGCTGTAACGACAGTCATCAGGCACCTGGACAGTTCTGTATACGGCCAAGTGAAAAATAATCCCCTGCTGTAAATATGTACTAAAGACTTCCTTTGCCTGCATTCAGGCTTTCTTGTCACCTCCCGAAAAGCTCACCAACAGCCTCTTTGGTTCAACAGTATCTTATTATTTAAGGTTTGTAGTACATCACTTTTCAATTAACAACCTCCTTGGCTCCAGAAAATATATACACATGATTATCAGCATATTCCTTAAATACTTCATAAAGAACAGGTCACTATGAATCAAAAATAAGACTGCTAATAAAATATTTAATGCCTTTTAACACAATGAAACATGAAGAAATTATAAATCTTTTAATTAAATGGTTCTTCAGTATATTCTACCCAAATGACAACAATAAACATGTATAAAATTAAAGTCACAAAAATTTTGCTTGATTTCATTTCTCTACTTAATAAAGTGCAATCACGTCAATTCAGTTTATAGGAAGGGACATCCTGGATAGGGACTCAAGAGACAGGGGTCCACTTAAGTCTACTTCAAGTCCACTTCTTGTTTCTGCCCCTTGGTAGCTCTGTGATCCTTTTCTACATTTCAGTTGGGTCATCAGTACATTGGACTTTTTAGATCTTGTCCAACACTAATAAAAGCCCATCAAATATATTTTCACTCCATAGTGCTTTTACTGGGTTTTATTAATGGTATAACACATGTAATATAAATTAGCCCTCTTAACCAATTTTTAAGTATATATTACAATACTGTTAGCAATTGTAAAATAGAGCTCTAGGAAACTTTCCTGTTTTATGACTATAATGATTGAACAACACCTCTTGTTTCTCCCTTTCACTCCCTGACCACCATCATTCTACTTTGATTCCGTCAGTTTATTTTAGATACTTTTTATAAGTGGATTCCTGCAGTATTTCTCTGTTGTGATTAGCTTATTTCACCTAACACAGCATCCACATTCATTCAGTTGTGGGATGTGATGGGGTTGCATTATTTTTCAAGGCTCAGTGATACTCCATTTTGTGTAGATCCCATTTTCTCTGTCCATTCATCTGATGGACAATGAAGTTATATCCACATCTGGGCTATCATGAATCATGCTACAGTGAGTACTGCAGTGCAGATAACTACTCAAGATCCTAACTTGATTTCTTTTGGAGAAATACTCAGAAGCAGGATTGCTAGATCATATGGCAGTTCTAGCTTTAATTTTTCTTTTTTGGTACCAGGGATTGAACTCGGGACATTGCACTTGTGAGGCAGGCAGTGGCACCACTAAGCTAAATCCCTGGCCCCTGGCTTTAATTTTTTGAGAACTCTCCATACTGTTTTCCATAGCAGCTGTACCATTTGCACTCCTACCAATGGTGCAGAAGAGTTTCAATTTGGTCACCTCATCACCAACGACTACTTTTAGATTAAAAAAAAAAAAAATGGCCATCCTAATAGGTATGAAGTGGTATTTTACTGTAGTTTTGATGTGCATTTCCACGATGACTAGGGATTTTGATGATCTTTTCATATAATGCTTGACTTAATTGTATATCTTCTTTAAAGAAATGTCTCTTCAATTTATTATTGTTATTTTTACTGGCAGTATTGGGGAATGAACTCAAAGCCTTTGCATTGAGCACCCAGCCTTTTTATTTTTATTTTGAGACAAGGCTTTGCTAAGTTGCCCAGATTGGGCTGGAACTTATGATCCTCCTAGAGTGAGTGATGTGTACACCACCACATCTGGATCAAGCCTTTTTTTTTTTTTTTTTTGGCACCAGGAGGATCAAGTCATTTTAAATTGGATTTCTTAAGTGTATTTTTCAACTGATTGTAGTTCGTTATGTATTTTGGATATTAACTCCTATACTAGCCTGTGTAAGCTGCTATGGCGAAACACCAAAGTGCAAAATCAGTGTATGATACATTCAAAGTCTGGTGCAGACCCACTTTCTGGTTCAGCTCTCTCGGATCTCTTTTTGAGGGTACTAATCCTACTCATGAGGGCTCCACTATCTTGATCTAATCATCTCTGAAAGATGCTTCTTCCCAATTCCATCACATTGTTGATTAGGTTTTAACATATGCATTTAGGGGAGACACATATTAAGATTATAGCACTCTTTATCAGATATTTGGTTTGCAAATATCTTTTCCTATTCTATAGGCTTTTTACTCTTAATATTTTCTTTGCTGTGCAGAACCTTTTTAGTTTAATGTAGTCCCATTTATCTATTTTTGCTTTTATTGCCTGTGCTTTGGGTGTCATATCCAAGAAATCATTGCCAAGATCAATGCTATGAAGGTTCCCCTTATGTTTTTATTTGAACTTTTATAATTTCAAGCCTTACATTTAACTGCTTAATCTGTTTTGGGTTGATTTTGTGTGTGGTGTAAGATAGGAGTCCAATTTCATTCTTTTGCATGTAGATATCCCTTTTCCCAACATCATTTGTTGAGGACTATCATTTCATTGTATACTCTTGGCAATCTTATCAAAGACAAGTTGATTAGAACTATACCAACCTCCCTCCGCCTCATTCTCTTCAGGCTGGGTTTCTGCTGAGAAAGTAGCTGATAGTGTTATGTGTGTGACCTTGGACTTGACAAGTCATGCTTTTCTTGTTACTTTCACCACTCTTTTGACTTTTAATGATTTTATTATTATGTATTTCAGTGCGTATTTCTTTGAGTTCATCTTCTTTTTGATCCTCTGAGCTCCTTATATCTGAGTACCCATTTACCTTGGCCAGATGTAGAAAGGTTTTGGCTAACTTAAGTGAACTTTTGCCTTCTCACTTTTCTTTCTGGACCTTCTATATTGCATATATTGGTCTGCTGGATGGTATCCTGTAAGTCCTACTGACTTTCATCATTCTTTTAAATTTTTTCTTTTTGTTCTTCTGACTGGAGAGTCTCAAATGACTTATCTTTGAATTTGCTGATTCTTTCCTCTGATTGATCAAGTCTGTTGGTTAACCCCTGTAGTGGAGTTATTATATTCTTCTGTTCTAAAATCTCTTTGATTCTTTTAAATATTTTCTCTTTGATGATACTCTCATTTTTTTCATGCAATGTTTTCTTGAGCTTATAAAGCACCTTTATGATAATTGTTTTGTATTCTTTGTTATGTAATCAATATGCCTCCGTATTTTAAAGAATTGGTTAATACAGATTTAGTCTATTCTTCCATTTGGCTCATGTTTCCTTGTTTCTTTGTGTATCTCATAATTTTTTTGTGGGAACCTCTACACTGGAAAAAAAGTCACCTCTCCCAGTCTTTATGAGTTAGCTTCCTACAGGGAGAGATCCTCACCAGTCTGCATAGCTAGAGATTCTGGGGGCCTCCAAAACTTTTTTAGGGAATGTAACTTCTCTGGGCCATGTGTGTAGGGAGAGTTTGCTGCTTTCTTTTTCAGAGGCCATAATCTCTTACTTCCTCTGATGTCTGCCTGCAGCCCTGTGCATTCTCTGGTTCTACAGGAGCAAATCATCCTGCTCTCTTTTGTGTTAAATAGCATCCAAAGTAGAGTGGCATTCTGTGAGCACCCAAGACAGGTGAGAAAAACAGGAGTCCCATAGTATCCCTCTAAAAAACTGGACCACTGAGTATACACACCATTCTTCTTTCTTGTTTCTGAGGAAGAAGCTCAGAGTTGAGTGCCTTCTCCAGATCATGCCAAACTGCACTGGCCTTGTTGTTACTGCAGACCCTCTGGTGCTACAGCAAGCTGTCCCTGCTGTTGTTTGTATTCGGTAGCCACCTGGGATCCAAACTGTGCTAGTTTTGTCAGAGCTCGGAGTCAGACAGGCAGCACTCTAAAAAGCTGAAACACTGGCCTCATCTTCCATTTTGCTCTTTCTATCTCACCCCCCCCCCACCGCCCCAGTCTGGCTCCCATCCCTAGAAGCTGTGAGCTGGGGCATCAATTGGGAAGATGAAAGCCAAGGCTACCTTACTATTCTGCCATATTACTCTTTTCACTGGTCTTTTACTGGTTTCCAATATGCACATCTGGTCTCCTTAAGGAGATTTCCTGAGGCTATAGGTCTACTGTTCTATGCACTGGAATGCCACAGGCCCAGAGAAGATGCTCAATAATTCATGAGCAAAGGAATAAATCTGCTTTAATATACTTTAAAGCTTTTATGCTTTGTGGAAAGTAATACGTTGATGTTAACCTCCATTTCTAGGGGAAGCCTGTCTAAATGAACTGGTTTTGAAGGGCTCCAAGGAAGTTTCCTAAGAACTTATCTTTAAAATCCTACTTTACATTTATATTGCAAGGAAAAAACATATAATTTTATTTAAGTTGATTTATATTTTATAACAATAATAAACCCAGAATTGTCAAAGTTCTATTCATATTCAAGTCATAATCAAATCCTATTTCTTCCTCAAATCTGACTCAGCCTCCAAGGCAGAATCTGTTCATTCATTCATTCATTCATTCATTCCGTGTTTAACAAGCACTTATTGTTTACTAGGCACTCTACTAGGTTGCCTGGGCTGCTCAGCTCTGATGACATTACAGAACTGCCCACAGCTTGTTTATGATATTTATGTGTGCACTTTCTCTACTTTTCAAATGTGGGCTTCTAGAGTAAAGAAACGCTGATACATTCACCTCTGTAACCATGGCATCTGAACAGCAAATTCAAATGAAATACTGGAGTACTAAAATAAACTCCAGGCAGCTAGACTGTAAGAAAAATGTCTTCTAAGCTTCTAGGTTTGCCAAGAAACAGAAAGGTTGAAGTACCTGATAGTCAATTCTGCCAGATCCAAATTTATTAGCTTCTTTTATGTTTTTCCTCTATTCCTTCTGAAAAATGTGTTGACAGCTATTTTTTATTTCTTATTTAAAGCAAACTAGTAAGTCAGTGGTCCATATTTCAGTAACATGTACATTAAAACCAGCTAGCAAGAAAAATGAAAATGTACTCAAGTGATTTCCAAAAACATAAAATGACTATCACCAGCCATGAAAAAGCCAGGACACATATCCTCCTGTGCCACTGACCGTCACAGCAACATTAGAATTGACAGCTACAGAATACAGAGCCAAAACAGAACAGAAAAAAACAGGAAGTACCACATATAAGGAGGGAGAAAATGTGTTTGGCAAACAAATGTCCCTAGATCCCAGTTCCAAAATGAAGAAAATGCACAGAGCAGAATAAACATAGAATGTGGTAAAATCCTTGATTGAAAGATTAAAAGCTTTTCTGAGTATTAAGAAATCTTGAGGTCAGAAGCAAGGGCATATATTATTTAAAGGAAACTAGGGGTTTCAAGGAAGAAGAAAATAATCAAGGTACATACATGCTCCTGGTACGTGGCAGGTAATTAATAAATGATAGCTATTATAAGAAGCTAAGAAGTAGTTCAGATGTCCCTCCTCTGTGACAACCAGGCAGAGCCACCAAAAATTCTCCTCTGTGTGCCCACAGCATCTGTGCAGGTTATCATTATACCATGGACTGCATGTGTTACGGACTGGAAGTTTGTGTTCCCCCAAATCCAAATGTTGACATTTAATCCCCAATGTGATACTACATGGAGACAGGGCTTTGAGGTAACTAGGTCATGAGGTGGTGACTTCATGAGTGGGATTAGTGCCCTTCTAAGAAGAAACCAAGAGTGAGCTCATTCTGCTGTGCCATGTGAAAATGCAGGAGGAAGGCAGAGGTCTGCAGTCCATAAGAGAGATCACAGGAGCCTGACTACACAGGCACCTTAAGCTTGGGCTTCCAGGTTTTAAGACTGTGAGAAATAAATTCCTATTGAATATAAATTAGCCAGGCTATAGTATTTAGTTATAGCAGCCCAAGTTGAGACAACCTCATCTGTGTCTGTTCCTACTCCTGTGTGGTGATTTCCTGGAAGTATGGGATTATATTCTGTGCTTCTCTGAAACTGGAGATAGTAGGCACATAATCATTATTAAGTAAGAGAATAAATGAATGGTCTCATGATTTTTCTCAGGAGAATAGTGTTTTCTGAAACTAAAAAGAGAAAATACTTTTTCTATAAGCCATCACACTCATTCCTTCCCATTTTAAATGTTATTTATTGTAAAGTTGTCTGCTCTATTCAAAGTAATGTCTCTCCTCCCATTACCAATAGAGAGTAAGTTTCGGAGTAAATCCTTCTGATGATGCAGTGCAGAACAGTGGGAGGCACGGGGTTTAGTTTGTTTTTCATTCTTGATTTGAAATTATTTAAAAACAATAAATATGTTATAAAAATAGCAGAAAGTTCCCTTCATCCAGCATCCCCATGGTTAACATCTTACAAAACCACAGTATAATTACTGAAAGAAGACAATTAACATTAGGCTGATAAAATTAACTATTTTATGGACCTCACTTGAATTTCCCAGTTTTCCTTCTAATGTCATTTTTCTGGTCCAGGATCCTACATTACATTTATGTGTCCTTATTCTCCTCCATACAGTGACAATTCTTCACTTTTTTCCTGGTCTTTTATCATTCCAAATTTTTAAAAAATATCAAAATATCAGTTATTAGATAGACTGTCCCTCAGTTTGACTACTGGCTCTGTGACTCACATCTGTGTTGCCTTGGTAAAGTCAAGCTCTCAGGAACCCTGACTTTCCTTACCTGTGAAGTAGGATAACAATGAGTTTGCAAGGCTGTTTTGAAAGCTAAATGAGGCAATGTAAATCAAAATACCTGAGACATAAACCAAACAGCAAATGTTAACTCTTTACTCCTTGTGCTATCTTTCAATGATTTCTAAAGCATTTTTTGCTAACATGTCTTACCCGTATTCTAATGACTTCTTTTGTGAATAAAAACACATATAACCTATCCCATAACTTGCCATCGTCTCTGCTGTGTGACAGCTCTGAGCCACATCTCTTTCCCCTGTACTCCTGTACCTCTTCACTGTCATTGCCTGTCTTTAAGGGCTTCATGATCATTGTTTTGATTTTTCAGCTTGTGATGTGTAGGATTAATTTATTCATTCATACTATATTCATTCAAAGATGCACTGAACCCACTGAGTGCCAGGTCCTGTGTTAGGAGCTCAGAGGCAATGGTAAGTTACCTGCTGTCCTCATCAACCTGTGGCTTGTGGGGAATGGACACATAAATAATTACAATTCAATGTAATCACTTCTGCAAGAGATGGAATGGCTAGAGTCACACAAGAAGTATTCTGAACCTGGACTTGGGGAATGTCAGGCTGGGGAAGATTTCATGAAGAAAGTGTCACTGTGCCTCAGTTAAGGTCTCCAAAATACATAGGAAGTGATAGGAGTAAGTAAGGGAGCAAAAGGTGTAGAGTTCAAGGAAGAACTATCACAAGTGTGTGCTGAGTAAAAGTAAATCAGTTCTGAAAAATAAATCTCCTATGTTGTAAACTTGTAGCTTGAGAGTGGTGTTGTGCCAATACCTCAGGGGTTAAGAAACTTCCCCAGGAAACTTCTGGCCTCAGTGCTCTGTTCTGGAGACTGCAGTTGACAGACTTAAACCTTTGGATATTACACTGAGCTTACCTCTTTCAACATCTGTGAACTGAAGTAAAATTTCAGGAGACAAATGCCTACTTGTTTCCATTTCGAAAGAATAATAGGTTTGTCCTTTTCTGATGGAGGGGTTTCTTAATTAAAAAAAAAATCTAAATAGCCATAAAAAATCCTTTTTAAACTGACTCTTTTAACTAAGCTTATGCAAGGTTGTGGAGCCTTCCCAGCTTTCTTCTTTCTATGGTACTCATTCCTGTGGCTTCAGGGGTCTGGTACTAGGTCCACCTGTTCCCAGTACCAAGTCTACCCATGTCAACTTGTGTTCTCAGCAAGTGTTACATGTCTGTTATCCACTGAACACTGGAGCCTAGGGAAATCTAATACAAAATCTTCAAATACTTTAGAGGTTCCTCTGCTAGTCCTTATTTTACCCTTCTAAGCTTTTCTTCTTTTAATGTTTTCATTTTCTCCATAGGGGATATTTCTCAAACCCTAACTGCTTCTAAGTTGAAGCAGTCATGTTACATACCGTCAACTGGTATGTCAGAAGGTCCATTAAGAAGGTAATCTTGTTACTAAACAGAACATCAGTGCAGTTTTCTGAACAGTTGTTGCAGGTGAGGTAGTAAACGCTGATTGCACTGCAGAGGGACCTAATAGGAGGAGAAAAAAACACCATTGTAAAACTACAGCAGTTCCTCTCCAAAAAATTTAAAATACATGAAATAAATGGTACAAAAGAAACAGGCCTGGGATAGAAGTTACTCTAAAAAACTAAACCAAATACTAGGAGGGCCAAGGCTGGTCACCTAGATATAAATGCTTATTTTTTCATCCAAAACTCAGTATTCATTAGTACTTAAGACCTCTTATTAATTTCTATTGGCTGCAGCTTCAGACAATGAAACATATTTATCATTCTATCTGATAATTTCTTAATAATCAAAGAGTAGATATCAAACCAGGAACTTTGGTCCTTTCAATACCAGCAAAATACTATCCATGTTCGTGTTGCCAGGTCCACTGATGCCAGGTAAGAGTTTAAGGAAGAAGAGAGCCCCAATGAGAACAACTGGAGGATGTTTCTACAAGGCAAGACCCCCAGATGCCATCACTCTGGACGCCATCACTCTGCCTGTGGTGGTATGGACATGAGCTCAGAGTGCCTGGGTAGAGGAAGACAACTTTTGAAAAGGCACAAACTGGTCATGGGCCCAAACAGTTTTAAGTTAAACTGAATGAAGAAATGTTTTTCTCTAGGTGATTAAAAATATAGGCCACTGGGCTGGGGATTTAACTCAGTGGTTCTGACACCTGCCTCACAAATGCAAGGTTCCAAGTTTGATCCCCGGTACATACATACATATATATATATATATGCCACTACAAAGAAATTTTGAAAGCAATGAGGTGAACAGGCACAGGTGTTCTGAGACTGCTCATGAAGCCTGCATTGCCTTCAGTGTTTACTCTGTTCTATCTACAACTTTTAAGTTCTATGAAAAATGTTTGGATCTAGTTCCTTACAGCCAATCTTCTAGGATAGAAGTTCTCACAGTGTGGCCTACAGGCCAGCAGCATCAATATTACCTGGGAACTTGTAAGAACTGCAGATTGTCAGAGCTCTACCCTGGCCTAGTGAGTAGAAATCTTGGGATTGGACTCAAGCAATTTGTATCTTACTAAGTTCCTCAGCTAATTCTGAGAATGAATAGATACCTAAAATTATATGCTTAGCCAAGTTCCTGGTGACACTAGGTGGGAATGGGGCAAGTTTCTGATGTGTGACTTTCAAAATCTCTCTGGGTGATTCCAATGTGCAAGCAGAGCTGAGAACCCCAGGTCTGAGAACCAACATGTAACTACTCATTCATTCAACAGCTATCTGTGGTCCAGGTATGTGCCAGGCACTGTGCTTTGTGGATACAGCAGACAAGTCCCCTGTCTTCATGGGGACACTGCTCCAGCAACAGGGTGATAAAGGCAGTATCTGTTATACTTGTAACCATGTTTCCTATAGTTGTACCTTGCTTCACATAATTGACAGGTTTCTGAAAACTGGTTACAGTAGAGCATACTGATTAAGAGTAGAGACACAGAACACAGAGGAGGTGAGCCACTCCGAGTGCACAAGAGGAGGCTTCTGGGCCATCGTACCACCCCCGCCAGCACAGAGGAGGTGAGCTGCATGGGCGTCAGCAGCACCCCCCCCCCCATGCTCCCTGTCGAAATGAGAAGACAGGTAAACAAGTCTCAAAACCAGACTTGCAGATCATCTACAGCAACCCCAAAGGGAAATGAGATGGAACAATCTGATACTCAACCACCTGGACTCCCTGAACTG
>NW_004624894.1:1715780-1751241 GCF_000247695.1 Heterocephalus glaber | reverse complement strand
AAAAAAAAAGAGTAGAGACACAGGAAAGAAAATACATTTAGGTTAGAATCCCAATTCTACCATTCAAGCATTTACCAAATTTTTAATTGAACATCTTAGCATTTATTTTCTCATGTGTAGAACTGGGATAACAATACCTAAGGTTCACTTCTCATGATATGTTATAGTCCTACATGCCCAACAAAAAGAATCTTAAAAATTGTTAGAGAAAAGCAAAAAAAAAAATCACATATAAAGTTAAATCTACTGGGATTATAGTAGCCCTATCAAAACAAACTCCAAAGGCCAGGAGAGCTTCGAGTGAAGTGTTTCAAGTCCTAAAAGTAAACATCTTCCAGTCCAGACTAACATATCCTGCAAAACTTATCTTTCAAAATTGATGGAGGAATAAGGATATTCCACGACAAAGAATACTTTAAGAGCTATATGAACACTAAGCCAGTGCTCGCTCCAAAAAATACTCAAGAATATCCTCAGCAGAGACAATGAAGGTAACAAAGCCAAAAAATCAGAAGGAATTAATACATCAATCAAGGCAAGTAAACAAGGAAAGAAAAATAAAAGAGTCAACAACAGAAAATGGACACAATCTCAGGAATAAATTAATAGCTTTCAGTAATAATGCTGAACCAAATGGTCTCAACTCCTCAATTAAAAGACACAGTGTAGGGCTGGGGATTTAATTCAGTGGTTCCTCCGCCTGCTGCACAAGCACAAGGACCTGAGTCTGATCCCTGGTATCAAAAAAGAAAAAAAAAAAAGACACAGAATCCAATAATCTGTTGCATTAAAGGCACGCTTCTAATCCAAAAGGAAATTCATAGGCTAAATATCAAAGGATGGAAAACAGTATTTCATGCATTAGGACCCCAAAAGCAAGCAGGGATAGCAATTTTATTTCAGACAAAGTAAACTTCAAGTTAAAACTGATCAGAAGAGGCAAAGAAGGTCACTACATATTAGGTAAGAGAACAATTCAACAGAAAGAGATAACAATTGTAAATATATATGCACCGAATATCAGGGCACCTAACTTCATAAAACAAATGCTGTGGACATAAAAGATCAAATAAACACCAATACAATTATTGTTGGTGACCTCAGTGGGTGACTCCACTTTCACAAAGAGACAAATCAACTAAAGAAAAAAATTAACAAGGAAATATTAGAGATGAACTGCACCTTTGAACAAATGGTCTTAATTAGATACCTATAGAGTGTTCTACCCTACTACAATAGAACACACATTCTCAGTGGCACAAAGAACTTTCTCCAAAGTAGACCACATCCTAGTTCATAAAACTTGCTTAAATAAATACAAAGGAAATGAAATTACCCCATGTATACTATCAGGTCACTGTGCACTAGATCAATCATAAAAGACATTACAGAAATTATATAAACACCTAGATATTAAATAACACAGTCCTGAACACTCAATGGGTCACAGAAGAAATCAAGAAAGAAATTAACCAATTCCTAGAATTGAATGACCACGCCAGTACAACATATGGGAACGTATAGCACATAATGAAAGCAGTCCTAAGACAGAATTTCATTGCAGTCAATTATCATATTAGAAAAACAGAGTGAGCTCAAATAACCTGATGATGCACCTCAAAACACTCAAAAAACAAGAAAAGTCCAAACCCAAACCCAGTTTAAGGAGGGAAATCACAAAGATCACAGTGAAAATTAATACACTGAGACTAAAACAACCCCAACAATACAAAGAAACAGTTAATTGAAGAGTTGGTTTTTCAAAGAATAAACAAAGTAGACAAACCTTTTGCCAAACTTCCCAAAAGGACAGAAAAGACTCACATCAATGCAATTAAAAATGAAAAAAGCAAAAACACAGTGAATTCTGCCAAAACCCAAAAGGTCATTAGTAACTACTATGAAAAATTGTACTCCAACAAATTGGAGAATCTTGAAGAAATGGGCAGACTCCTAGACACATATGAACTACCAAAACTGAACCAAGACATAAGAATTCTGAACAGCCCAACAACAAGGAATGAAATTGAGGCAGTAATAAAAAAACCTATCAACTAAGAAAAGCCCCAGACCTGATGGATTCACCGTTGAAATCTATAAGATCTTCAGAGAAAATCTAATGCTAATACTGCTCAAATTCTTTAAGGAAATTGAAAGGGAAAGAGTACTTCCAAACTCATTCCTGGAAGCCAGTATCACTCCTATGCCAAAATCAGACAAAGACCCAACTAAAAAAGATATCTACAGGCCAATTTCTTAGTAAACACAGATATAAAAATCCTTAGTAAGAGATTGGAAAATAGAATGCAACAAATTATCAAAAGGATCATACATCTTGACCTTGTATGTTGCATCTCAGTGATGCAAGGATGATTCAACATCCACAAATCAATAAAGTGTACACAACACAAATAGCAGCAAGGAGAAAAATCACATGATCATCTCCATAAATGCAGAAAAAACTTTTGACAAAATCTATATCCATTCACCATAAAACCCTAAAGAAAATATGGATAGAAGAACCTTACCTCAATGTGATAAAAGCCATTTTTGACAAATCAATGGCTAACATCTTCTTAAATGGGGAGAAACTGAAAGCTTTCCCTCTAAAATCAGGAACAAGACAAGGATGTCCACTATCACCACTCCTGTCCAATAGAGTACTTGAAACATTAGCCAGAGCAATCAGGCAAGAGAAAGAAATAAAAGGGATATGCATAGGAAAGAAATCAAATTATCATTAGTTGGAGATGACCTAGTCCTTCACATAGAAGACTCAAAAAAATCTACCAAAAGAATTCTAGAATTATTAACCAAATTCATCCATGTAGCATGACACAAAATTAACACATAAAACTTAATAGTGTTCCTGTACACCAAAAATGAACTCATTGAGAAAGAAATTAGGAAAACAATATCCCTCTCAATAGCGACCCCACTCTTCCTGAGGTTGAAACAGAAAAGCCTTGCACCACATGTTAACACATTTAGAATGCACTGGTTGTAGGCTCTGAGTAGGAAATCCTTCACAAGTGTAAGTCAGCAGCATTTCATTTATTTGACAATTTACCTAAAATTTCAAGATTTTTATTTTTAAGTTGTGATTATAAAAACAACTGTAATAAATTGGGTTATTACATTTAGAACAATGTGTAGAACATTACAGCTCTATAATTAAATCCTATTTTACCTTGGTTTTGATCTATATTTTTATGGCCTTGATTTTTAATTTCTATTCTGTTTTATTCAATAGAATTCCAACAACTTGTCTCAAGTCTCCAGTTAGCTATTACGAAACATAAACAAATATGCACATAAAAAGCAAACATCACACAGCATGGGAGTTTGTCCTCTTGAATGCCTCTGGGCTCCACGTTAAGAAAACTCCTTTAGTGCTAAGTATGGAATGTGCATCTATAGAAGCTCATGCTCACAAAACCCTTCCCAAGAAACTTCCACAAAGAAACTATGTTCTGATGAAGAAAAAAGGGAGGGGGAATTCAAACTCTCAGGGCCAGGAAAAACTTGTCCACTCAGTAACCTTGTTTGAAAGACAACTCTATTTGAAGAGCACCTGTCTTAGCACATGTCTTTGAACCTAGCCTGGGTGGTCTGTCCAGGCAGCTTTTCCTGTAATTTTAAACTCAAATGACTAGAAGCACTTTTAAACATCAAACAGAAAGCTCCAGAATTTGAAAGTATCTTCTGAGAAGACATTAAAATCCCACTGTCCATTTTGTCAAAAACGCCCTGTGGGTGGGGGTAGGAAGGGCTTGAGATACAGGCTTTCTCTGCAGATAATGATGAATATCTCAGTGCATTTTGTGTCAGTAAGCATTTTCACTGAAAAAAGCATAAAAAACCCCCAAGTCATTCCATGATGAGCGCTGGAAGGTATTTATATACAGAAAAGACTATATTATAGAGTACAAGTAGAGTGCACACCTAAGATATTAAGAAACAGTTAAATGAGCAGCTCCAGGGGCTTGCAGCAGAGGACAGTCAAAAAGTACATAGTTATGTCCTTATGCACTTTGGGATGGTTAAGGATTCTCAGAAAACATGGTTCACCAAAATCCACTGTCTTATCCCAGTGTCAAAAGAGCAGCCATCTTAAAACAACTGTCACAGACAATTTCACAAAATGTTCGTGGGATGAGTGAACACCTTTAAGTTCCTGCATGCAAAATTAAGTGCCAACCAAGTAAGGGCAACAAGTACTAGAATCACACAAATACAGCTGTAAAGAAAACCTTGGATTTTCACCAATTACTGCTCTAGCCCTCATGTACGGAAAGGAATGGAACCATACCTTAACACAGGGAATGATTAGCAATGATGTAGAATTAGTGTGAGGACATTATCTACAGTAGAGCAGAATATTCAGACCTGGAGTTACCAATTCCTTAGGAAAGGGAGATAAATGTCAAAACCAAAGCCTCCGTGCATAATTCACAATAGCTAAATCTTAGAAGCACCTTATATATCCATCAACAGATGAATGGATAAAAAAAAATGTGGTATTTACACACACTAGAGTACTACTATGCCATAAAGATAAACTTGAGTCATTTGATGCACCTTGAGACAATGTTAAGTGAAGTAAATTGACGCATGAGCTTAAATATCACATGGTTTCCTTTATATATGAGAAACCCAAATTATAAATAAAGAGCAAAATAAAAGATAATAGGATGTACAGATACAGACCTTTCTCAAAGGGGAAGGAGATCAAGAGAAGGAGGGAGGAGGGAGAAAAGGAAGGGACAGCGGATGAAAAAAATTAAGATGTGTCAGGTACATGTACTAACAACACACGAGGAATGTAAATATTATATACTGCAAATATGTACAAAAAAGGGAAGGGGATCAAGAGATGTGTAGAAGGGAGAGGGAGGAAAGGGAAAGGGAGTGAGAAAAGGATTTTATCTACATGTACCAACTCCCCACAAGGACTATTACCCTAATCCTAACCCCATCATGCTTAGAAAGTGATAGTTTTATTTTAAATGTCTTTTAAAACTTACAGATTGCAAAAGATCGCCTACAAAAACTATAGCAAATATCATATATAATGGAGAGAAACCTGATAATTTCCCTTAAGGCTGGGAACAAGGCGTGTATGTCTTCTCTCACTAGTCCTATTCAATATCTTATTAGAAGTTCTGTCTAATGCAATAAGATAAGAAAAGGAAATAAAAATGTACAGAAACACAGAATTGAGAAAGAGAAATTAAAATATACTTGTTTGAAGATGGTGTGACGGTCTATGTGGAAAATTCCAAAGAACTGAAAATATAAATAAATAAAACCTCTTGAAGCTAATAAGCAATAATAGCAAGGCTGTAAAAATATAATCTTGACAAAAGTCAAATGCTTTTCTGTATATACTAATTGGGAGTTTATAATTCTAAAAAATGATATAATTTACATTAGCATGCACACACGACCTTATGTACATATTTAACAAAATATGTAAAAGAACTATATGAGGAAAACTACAAAACTCTAATAAAAAACAAAGATATAAAAACAATAGAAAGCCATGTTTTTATTCAGGGATAGGAAGACTCAGTAGTGTTGAGGTGCTAGTTCTTCCTGAGTTGATCTGTACATTCAGTGTAATCTTGATCTAAACCTAAGCAGATGATTCTGTGGATATTGATAATCTGTACCTAAAGTTTACATGGAAAGGCAGAAGACCCAGGAAGAGCCCACCCAATACTGAAGAAGAACAAAGTTGGAGGTCTGACACCACTGGACTTCAAGTTTCACGATAAAGCTACAGTAGAGAAGACAGTGTGGAGCTGGTGACAAAATAGACAAGTAGATGAATGGAACAGAATAGAGAACAGAATTCAACCCAAACAAATATGGTCAACTGGTTGCTGACAGAGGAGTACCACAGTTTGGATGCTGACTGTCCCCCAAGGCTTAGTCCCTGGTGTGGTGCTGTTGGGAGGGGTGAGACCTGTAGCAGACAGGACCTGTGGGAGGTGCTTAGGTCACTGGGGCACACCCTGGAAGAGGACCGTGGGGCCCAAGCTTCGTTCTCTTCTCCTTTGCTTCTCAGCTTTCAAAGCAAGTGGTTTGCTCTACCATGGTCTCCCATAATGATATACTGCCCTCTGCTAGAGTACCAGTGAAAGGGGGCTGGCTTGATCTTGGACTGGAACTTCTAAAACCATGACTCAAAAACAAACCTTTTCTCTCTATAAACTGTCTTAGGTATTCAGTTGTAGTAACTACAAAATGACTAATGTAAGCAGAAAGGTGATCCAAAGGAGAATGGATAGTCATTTGAACAAATGGTGCTAGACAAAAACAGACATGTAGACCAATGAAATATAACAGAAGACAGAGAAACGACCTCATGTACCTACAGCCATTTGATTGTTGACAAATGGGCCAAAAACATAGGCTAGAGAAAAGACAGCCTCTTACAAATGGTGCCGGGAAAACTGGATATCCACTTAGAGAAGATTGAAAGTAGATCTCCATCTCTCATCCTGTAGTGAAATAAAAATGAATCAAAGACCTAGATATGAAAACAAACTTGGAAGCTGCTGGGATATAACATAGAGGAAACACTTGAAGCCATAGGTATAGGTAAAGACTTCCTGAATAAAACTTCAGTAGCGTAGGAAATAATGTCAAGAACCAAAGAATGGGACTGTATCAAATTAAAAACCTTCTGCACAGCAAAAGAAACAATCAGAGGAGTGAAAAGGCAACCTATGGAATGGAAGAAAATTTTTGGTACCTACTTTTCTGATAGGAGACTAATATCTAGAATATATAAAGAACTAATAAAAATTCCATTTGACCCACTATACCTCTTCTGGAAATATTTCCTAAAGAATTAAAGACTTCATACTATAGTAATACATGCATAGCCAAGTTTATAGCAGCACAATTTATTTATGCTAAGTTTTGAAACAGCCTAGATGTCTGTCAATAGATGAACAGATAAATGTGGTATCTAAATCCAATGGAATATTATTCAGCTACAAAGGAGAATTAAATCACCTGTGTGCAGAAAAAGTGGATGGAACTTGAGATCATCATGGTAAATTAAATAAGCCAGGCTCAGAAAATTAAATATCTCATGTAAGAAACCTAAAATATAAATAAATAAATAAATGAATAAATAAATAAACTAATGGAGAGATGATAGGAAAGTAGAAGGTAGACTCTTAGAGATGGAAAAGGGGGAGAGGAGAGAGAAAGTAGGAGGAGGTAAAGGGAATGAAAATGATCAAGATATAGGCATGTACAAGTTCCCAGAAATGAACATCATTATTCTGTATTACAAACATGCACTAATTTTAAAAAAGGAAGTAAAGTAAAAAATGCCATTTTTGTATACAAACAAATGTTTGCATATAAAAAACAAGAACTAGAACAAAATAGTGCTGGAACAACTGGACATTTATATGCAAAAATTATCAATCTAGACACTGGCTTTATACTATTCACAAACTCAAAATATTTCCCAAACATACATGTAAAATGCAACTATAAGACTTCAAGAAGATAACAAGATAGAAAATCTAGGTGACTCTGGGATTGACAATGAGTTTTCAGATACAACATCAACAGCACAATCCATGAGAGATAAAAACTGACACAGTGGAATCCATTAAAATTAACTCTATTCTGCAAAAGAATCTGTTAAGTGAATGGAAAGGTAAGCCACACACTAGAAGAAAACATGTAAAGTCCATCTCTGATCTGACAAAGGACTTGTATACAAAAAACTCTTATAACAGTGAGAAAAATCCCAGTAAAAGTGGACAAAAGATCTAACAGACACAACACCAAAGAAGATACACAGGTGGCAAATAGATATATGAAAAGATGCTCAATGTAATATGTCTCAAGAGATTACAAGTTGAAACAAGACATCATTCATTATACACTTATTTGAATGGGTAAAATTCAAATCACATGACATCAGCAAATGTTGTTAAAGATGTGGAACAACAAGAACACATTTTCATTGCTAGTAGGAATGCAAAATAAAATTCACCTTGGAAGAAAGTTTGGCAGTTTCTTATAAAGCGAAATGTTGGCATATCATATGATCCAGAATCATACTCCTACGTATTTACTCAAATGAACTGAAAGCTTGCGTATACACAAAAACCTGCATATGAATGTTCATAGCAGCTTTATTCATAATCGTCAAAACTTGGAAGCAGCTCTTTCCATTGTAGAATGGATAAACTGTGCACATTCAAACAATAGGCTGTTATTCAGTAATAAAAAGAAATGAGTTATCAAGGTAGGGAGGGACATGAAAGAAACTTAAATGCAAGTTGCCAAATGAAAGAGCCAGCCTGAAAGGACCATATATTGTACAATTCCAGCTCCAGGATATTTTTTGGAAAGAAAAAGCTATATAGAAAGTAAAAAGATCAGTGGTTGCCAGAGGTTTGGGGAAGGAATGGGTGAATAAGAGGAACACAAAAATTTTTTCTGATGTGAACAGTGAAACTATTCTGTATGATACTATAACAACATTTTACATTTGTTAAAACCCATAGGACCATACAACATGAAGAGTGAACCCTAATGCCAACTATGGATTTTAGTAACAATATATTGATATTGGTTAATCAATTGGAAAAATGAACTACACAAAAGCAAGATGTTAAAAGGTGAAACTGAGGCCACGGGGAATTTAAGGGAACTCTACTTTCTGCTCATTTTTTTCTGTAAATCTAAAACTACTGCAAAAAATAAACTCTTTCAATAAAAAATTCATGGATTTAGATCTATTTTATGTTTTTATCCACTTCAATTCTGAGCCACATTAAAGCTTTTTATTATTTTTATTTTTTTATTATACTCTTTTATTGGTACATTGTAGGTATACAACACAATTACATGTCTCATTGGGAACTTGTACCTTTACATGATGCATCTTGGTTATTAATTTTTCCCCATTCCTAGCCCTCCCTTCACCCCCTCCATCCTTCCCTATTTACAAAGACTTTATTTTCATTTTTTCCATTTCTCATCATTTTTCCTTTCCCTTCTTTCCTTTCCCCTGCCCCTCCCACTACCCCTACCCCTTTGGACATTTTCTTCCTATTTTGCATTACCAATTATTCATTCTAATCATTGGTACATTTTAGGTATACAATATAATGATGTTCATCATTGGGAATTTGCACCTTTACATAATCTCTCTTGGTTCTTATTTTTCACCCTTCCCCAGCCCTCCCTTCAACCCCTCCAGTCCTCCTTATTTACAAAGATTTTGTTCCTATTTTTCCATTTTCTCATATAAATTCCATACCCTTCCTTCCTTTCCCCTACCCCTCCCACTTCCTACCCCTTTGCCCCTTTTCTTCCTATTTCACATTACCTATTATACATTTTAGTCCTTATTTATACTTTCAGTTTCTCACAGCAGAGAAACTATTCTGTATTTATACATGTGTGTCCTATTTATTTCACTTAAGAGTATCGCCTCAATGTGCATCCATTTAGCTATAAATGTCTCTAATTTCTCATTTTTTATGGCTGAGTAGTACTCCATTTTATAAAAAAACCCACATTTTCTTTATCCAGTCTCCAGTTGATCGGCATTTGGGCTGTTTCCAAGTTTTAGCTATTACAAACTGTGCTGCTATGAACATGGGTGCACATATATCACTGTGGTATGATTCTTTTAATTCTTTGGGGAAGATAGCAGGGTCAAATGGGACTTCCAGTCCTAGTTCTTTGAGGTATCTCCATACTGATTTCCACAATGCTTGCACCAGTCTACACTCCCACCAGCAGTGGAGCAGGGTTTCTCTTTGCCCACAGCCCCGCCAGCATTTGTTATTGGTTGATTTCATGATAGCAGCCATTCTTTCTGGTGTGAGGTGGAATCTCAGCATTGTTTTCATTTGCATCTCTCGAATGACCAGTGATGTTGAACATTTTTTCATGTATTTATTTGCTATTCCTACTTCCTTGTCTGAGAAATGTCTGTTCATTTCAGATGCCCATTTTTTGATTGGGTCTTTAAATCTGGGAGGTCTGATCTTTTAAAGTTCTTTATAGATTCGAGATAGTAGACCTTTGTCTGAGGAAGAGCAGGTGAAGATTTTTTCCCACACTGTGGGTTGGCAAGACCTGGATCAGCTTTTAATTGAAATAACACTGGCTTATTTCAATGGGAAATAATACCATCGAACCCATAATCTGTCCCCAAGGAGTCTCAGTTCTACTGACATGGTCACTGTTTCTAGGCCTTTACAATCAACAGATCTGGGAACTTCCCCGATATCCACTCCTATACCCCAAGATAAAGAACTTTGGGAATTTCATCAAATTTGGGACCAAGGGATTTTTTTTCTTTAATTTTTAATAACAGTTCTCTCTCTTTTCACACTGAGAATGCTGGTTCTCAAGGGCACAGAAAATAATAGAATATAACTACTTATTTTATGCTACATTATAATAACAATTTCAGAATAACAATCTTAATAGTACCACACCAACTATGGCTGTTCAAAATAGTTTCACTTTTTGGTATATGCTATATTCAACCCCCATTCTTAATTTTTATCATTATACTAGCTACATTATTTGAACATACAGTCATTTCATTCTATAATCCCTCCTCTCAATCTTCATTAATTTTAGTCCTATAATGACACATTTAATGCTCACCATCAGTCCTATGTCAATGTATTTGTGTCCACTTGCTTATCTGAAGCTTGTTGCCTAGTAAACTCCTCAGGAAGACCTTATAAAAGCAATAGTTCCTGAGTTCTTGCAAGCTGGCAGAAATGTGTCTGTACCTTTTCTAAGGAAGACCAGCTCTTGGCATGTATGTTCTTTTCTAAAGTATATTTAAAATGTTACTCTATTTTCTTCTGAAATAAAGCACTGTTACTGAAAAGTTTGCTATTAAATTTATTTTCCTTATATATCATACTATTTTTATTTTAATATGTAAAATATGAAACTGAAGCACAATTTGTTTGCATTCAAATAAATTGCATATAATTAGAAGTCAGCTTTTTAGTACAATTTTGAGGATTGCACTCAGTTCTATTACCTCCCCAGGTTCCCCCAGTGATCCCCTTTGAAGTCAGCTTCTCTCCCAACTCTGGGCAATCACATAGCATTTTTCTATTCTGTTAAGTTTTGCTTTTTCTCAGAATGTCATATAAATGGAGTCAACCTATCTGTAACCTTTGAGCTGGGGCTCATTCACTAGGCACACTGTATTTGAGAGTCATCCAGGTTACTGTAAGCATCAGTGCTCTGTTCCTTTAAATTTTTTTGTAATTTATTTTATTGTATCCAAAAAGGCACACAAAGACTTAATGTGTACCATTCAATATTGTTAATTTAGGCACAATGTTGTACATCAGATCTCTAGAATTTTTCATCTTGCATTACCGCAGCTTTATATCCACTCATAGTAACTCCCCATTTGCTCCCACTCCCCTGGGCAGCCTTGGCTATACCCTGCTTCTGTGAGTTTGTTTTAGATGTCTCATTCAAGTAGAATCACACAGTATTTGTTCTTCTGTGATTGGCTTGTTATACATAGCATAATATCCTCAAGGTTCATCTATCTTATCACAAATGCAGACTTTCCTTTTCTAAGGCTAAGTAATGTTCCATTTATGTAGAGACCACATTTTCTTCATCTTCATCTATCCATAAACATCAATGTTGTTTCCATTTGTCACTGTTATGAATAGGGATATAATGGATATGGAAGTGTTTCACTTCTTTTGATTCAATACCCAGAAGCAGGATTACTGGACCAATTATACAGTAGCACAGTTCTATTTTTAACTTTCTAGGGAACCCTGGATACTTTTTTCATAGGGGCAGCACTGTTTTGCAATCTTACCAATGGTCCACATGGGTTTGTTGTCTTCTGGTTTTGATGATGAGTACATTAACTGTGAGGTGGTGTCCAGGGGATGACGTGGTATCTCATTGTGGTTCTGATTTACATTTCTCTGATGCTTACTGACATTGGGCATCTTGTCATGGACCTTTGGCCATTTGTATGCCTTGTTCAGAAAAATAACTATTCAAGTCCTTTGTTCACTTTTAAATTGAGTTGTCAGTATTTTCATTGCTGAGTTGTAGGAAATCCTTACATATTTTAGAAATTACTCCCTTATCTAATAAATGATTTGCAAATATTTTCTCTCTCTCTTGTTTTTTTTTTTTTTGGTATGGGAATCGAACTTAGGTCCTTCTGCTTGCAAGACAGGCGCCAGAATCACTGAGCTAAATCCCTGGTGCAATATTTTCTCATTCTGTAGGCTGCCTTTTCATTTTGTTTCTTTATTTTTTCCTTTTTGGTACCAGGGATTGAACTCGGGATGTTCCGCTTGTGAGGCAGGTGGGAGAACCACTGAGCTAAATCCCCAGCCCTTTTCACTTTGTTTCTAGCGATAACATAGAACTTTTTAGTATAATGTAGTCACTTGTTCCTTTTTCCTTTTGTTGCCTATGCTTCTGATATTATATCCATGAATTCATCACCAAGATCAATGTGTATGAAGGTTTTCCTCTATGTTTTCTTCAAGGAGTTTTATAGTTTCCAATCTTATGTTGAAAATTTTAATCTATTTTGAGTTGATTTTTGTGTATGATACAAGTTAAAGTTCCAATTTCATTTTTTTATGCATGTGGATATCAAGTTTTCCAAACATTATTTTTTGGAGATAGATTATCTTTTCCCCATTTTGTAGTCCTGGCAATCTTGTCAAAATCAGTTGACCACATTTGCATAGATTTATATCTGAAATCTCTTACTTAATTTCAGTGGTCTTTATGCTAGTATCATTCTGCTTTAATCACTGTAAATTTCTAATATATTTTGAATCAGGAAGTGTGGTCCTCCTACTCTTTTTAAAAAATGTACTTACATATTTCTGCAGATCAAACAGGTCAAGGGAAAAAACCCCACATAGACTGGACTAGAAAAAAATCTATTTTTGTAATGAGGCTTATTTGAATACTGTTTCTTTTTATTGCTGAATAGTCTATCATTGGGTGGATATTGTTTACTCTTTCAGCAGCTGAAGAATATTTGCATTATTTCTAGTTTTAAGTGATTATGAGTAAAGCTTCTATCAGTGTACATTTACAGGTTTTTGTGAGAGCATGTATTTTTATTTCTTTGGGAAAACTAGCCAGGCATGGCCATATAGTAAATATAGACACTCCTCATTTAACGACTGAGTTCAGTTGCTGCCACTAGTGTCATTAAGTGAATTGGTCACTAAATGAGGAATTGTATATAATACCTACATACATTACAATATGCAGAACAGAGAAATAGTCAAAGGAAACTCTTAACCTGATGACTTTGCTTTTATTTGCATAACTCTTCTATGTGTTACTGTAATGTATAACAGAATATAAAACTACAGCACTGTTTAGTATAATCAGCAGAAGCTACAGTACTGTATAAACAAAGGTGTACTGTACAAAAAACAGGTATTGAGGCTCTACAAACAAGATGTATAGAACTGTACCAAAATAAGACTGGTCATAAGTTTGAGCAATTATAACTAGTGTGTTCAAGTATCTCATTATGGCTTTAATTCCTATTTCCTATTGATGGAGGGTATCTTTTTATTTGCTTCTATTCCACCTATATGTCTTCTCTGCTGAAAGGTCTATTCAGATCTTTCACATATTCATTATCAGTTGCACCTAAAACACTTCCTAGTCTATAGCAGGAACTCAAATATACCTCAACTAACAGAATTAATGCATATAATATTTTCCTCCAAAAATAGGTAAAGATGTCAAACTTCTCAGTTTAGCAAACATGAAAGGTTTATGCAATCTTTAAATATTTTAAAATAAACAAACTAATTCTCATTTACAAACATATATGGTGGTATCAGATCCATTTAGTTCATCTTCACAGAATGACTTTATGAAGTGTGTTTCTGAGACAATAAATTTCAAACATAAATCAACATGGAGAATTAATAGTTTTTTGGGTTTTTGGGGGGTTTTTTTTGGTACCAGGGAACTCAGGACCTTGTGCTTGGGAGGCAAGCAGCGGCGCCACTGAGCTAAATTCCTGGCCTATAGTTTTTAACAGAAAAAGAAGCCTCATTATGGTTATAACATTATTTATTGTGGCAAGGGAGAACATTTTTCAATGGAGTCTCATTTTGATACCATTCATTGAGGTTATTGTACCAAATATATTTTAAAAGTAGAGTGGTGCTTAGAATAAAATATATGAAATAGAAGTACAGGAAAGTAGCATGTGACATAAAAAAGAAGTCCTATATGCGGTCATTTGTAAGAAGTCCTATATGCAGTCTTGTATATATAAATATTTTATTCTTATTTTATTGATAAAATTGGAAGATATTATATTAGTACAATTACATAAACAAGTCATAGTAATAAAATATTTTCTTAGCAAGAAACTAGGGTAAAGAATGATGTAAAATATTTAAAGAGAAACAGATTATTCAATTTTGACATTTTCTGACCACAGAGAAGTCCGACTTGTAATACAATTTGGGAAGTTTTTATTGCAATGAAGAATGTAGTATTTGGATCAGAGTATGAGTGGATGAAATGGAAAAATTTCTCCAAATGGTACTGTGGTGGTTACAATCAATCCCTATCATCTTCTCTGTTTCCCTGCTCTATGTTTGCTGAGGCTAGAACATTTAGAGTGGGTGCAGACGGCGGGAGAAGCAGACATTCTGGAGCAGCACATCAGTTCAGATAGTGCTCTTTGAGGAATGCTTACTAACCCTGCTGACCAATTCCAACTGTGAGGGTGTAAATTACATGTATCTTACCATTGAGTTTAGATCATAAATTAATAAAACAATCACAGATGATTATTATACTGAATATCACATCATAAAATGTAACATCAAGTTTAAAATCAAACTATTTTCCTAACTTGATGTCTCAAAGAAAGAAGAAATCATTAATGTATTAATGGATGTATTATTTCAAGAGTTTTTGTTTAATTGGTAAATTTGGCACAAATAGAATAGGTGATTTAACTATTCCTTAGAGATATGTTCTAATTTTAGATGGGATGTCATATATATTTTAAACACTAACCTACTTAGAATGTCTACATTTCTTTTAATTAACCCCTGACTCAGGAAGTGTTATGTTTCAAAGATTATAACAACATATTTAAAAATGCAGGGCGACATCAAATTAATAAATTAATTTAAAACTCTGTGGTCAAAGCATTATTTTTATTGCTAATATAAATCTGTTAATACAAGACAATTAAGATTATTAACAAGTCTTTAGGTGTGTTCTTAAGTAGGATCTGGTTATGTAACTTAAAATTCACAATTAAACATGCTGGGTCTGGAGAAGACCCCAGGTGGTCTGTAGTGTTAAACAGCAGATTAAAGTTGACACAACTAATTTCTTTAATCTTATTAGTGGTACAGCAGCTGTCAACTGTAACCATCTCTGTAAAGCCTTTTGAGACATAAACAAAATGCCTCAATATGTCAAATGAAGAAGAGTACTTATCAATCACTTTAGCTAATCAGCTTGCAAAACAATTTTTTTTAACTTTTATTGTCTGCTGGGGAAAGTTATTCACTTTTAGTAAACCTCAATCTAAAATTAGATATTTATAAGTATATTAAAATAGTCCTGCCTAGAAATAGGCGACAGTGGATGGTATTCTAAATTTCACCTATATTGGTAATTACTACTATTCCATTAACATTTACTAACAGGCTGATGTAGCAGACACACAGGTGTTCCAACTCTACACCACCCACATCGGGAAGTAAATCCTATGATAAATGTACATCATATTTGCCAGCTGATCTGAGCTTTGAAAAAAGGGTGTTTAAGTAACACGGAAATGCTGTTTCTCTTTCATACTTCACTGCCAAATCTTCTCTGAACATTTTGTTTCACACTTACAAATAGCTACAAGTGGTTGTTGGTTCAGCTTTCTCAGTTTCTGTTAAGAGTCATTCCTCACCAGTTCGGTGAAAGAAATGACTGATCCACAAATCATTTCTTGTATCCACACCAATAAATCATCATGATACCTAAACTTCAAACCAAAAACCAATCAATCAAGCAATGCTTCCCCCACTAAAAGGTAAAAGCTAAACAAACAGAATAAAAACAAATCTTCAGCATCTCACAGGAATAACAGTATTTTTTAACCTTAGAGTTTAGAGACAGCAAGTTTAATATACATCATTTTCTGTACAAACTGAAGTTAGTAGAAAAAAGGTCAACCAGTCCCAGCTTGTTGGATGAGCATTTGACGTTTAATTCCTTTATTCATGTAAAATGATTATACAGGATAACTCTGGGAGGCTGAAGCAGAAGGACTGCAGATTCTAGACCAGGATGGGCAACTTAGCAACTCAGAGAGACCCTGTGTCAAAATAAATAAAAAAGGGTGGGGATAGCTGGGTACAGTAGTGTATGCCTGTAATCCCAGCACTCAGGAGACCGAGGCAGGAGGATCACTGAAAGTTCAAAGCCATTCTGGGCTACAAAGTGAGTTCACAGCCAACTTGAACTACATAGAGAGATCATGTCTCAAAAAACAAACATAAACAAAACAAAAAGGGCTGGGGATGTAGCTCAGTGCAAAGGCCCTGGTTTCAATCCCCAGTAACACACACACACACACACACACACACACACACAACTATGCCCTAGAGAATTTGTAGAGTGACCTTGTTCTCTTCATTCTTACTTTCAATCATGAACATTCATTCATGCTTCCTTGATATGAAAGGATTTAGAAAAACAAGTATTTTTAAACATTATCCAGTTTTAAGAATCTTTAATATTACATTTAAAAGTATCAGGCTTTTTGGTCAGAAGGGAAAGAAATTCACTCAAAATGTTTGAAGTAAAAAGAGCCATTATTGCAAGGCTATTGGGAGCATTCACGTGAATCCAGGAGAAAGTGAACCACCAGCCCTCAGGAGGACAGGAACAATGCCACCTCTGTGGACTGGGGCTGCTTTCACTTCCCTTCCTCTCTCATGGAGCAGTACTGCCTCCTTTTTTTCTTTTTTTTTGCCCCAAATGGCCTCCATTAAATCCTGCTAAACTTGGAACGCACATAGACCTGTAATGGCCATCCCAGAAGTTACTACACATGCTTTTTCAAATTCAAATACATGTGCTTAAGAAAAAAAAAATGATTTAAAGTTTCTGATTTCCTTACCGCAAATTTCTAAGGGGGAGACTTGAGTGGCCCAGTTTAACCCTTTTTTTTTTTTTGGTACCGGGGATCAAACTTGGGACCTTGCGCTTGCGAGACAGGTGGCAGCACCACTGAGCTAATTCCCAGCCCTAGATTGGTTGCTTTTGAGTTGACTGTCCTCTTGAGTTTAACTGGCTATAGCCATCGAAGGAAGAACCACATGGCCTAAAATGTACCTGCTTAGGCATGAGTGCAATGCCTATAACAAGTAGTATTCACAATGCCCCCCCGAAAAAACAAAAAAGGAAAAAACAAAAGAAAGGGTGCTGCAGTGATTACAGCAAGCCAAGAGAAGAGGAGAAAGGGTAACCGGGAAGGAAGCTCATAGTGACAACTGGGAGAGTCTGGATTGTGCTGTAAAGTGCAGACAAAGCACAGATTTGACAGTAGATAAGCCCCAAAGAGAATAGATCCATGAGTCAAGAGACTGGCATCACAGAGAAGCAGGCAAGGCCAGGCATCTCAGGGAATGAAGTTTACAGACTTAGGACATGCAGCAAAACATTCCTTCTATCAAGAGCCTTGTGTGTGCCACCAGGGCATCTGTTCTGTAAAGGTGAGAGGCAGGCCACTATTAGTGATATTCAGAGTTTAGTATATCTCTTTTTCCATGACTGTAAGTTCCCTAAGACAGGCTTCATTTCAGTCTTGTTTCCATCCCCACACAGGCATATAAATGATCCCAAGCAGGAAATCCCTAGTTTCTGTGAGCATCAGGACTAGAGCCCTAGATTATTTACATGCTTCTGGAACACAATGGCATTATAAACTCTTTTCCACTATAAGATGAAATGTGTCTGTCTTCACGGGCCCAAAAGAAGGCCACATAAGGTTTTGGGGACAAAATCAACAGTCACAGGAGAATTATGCTGACATTCTTTCTGCCATATGGAAAGAACAAACATTCTTTCAAAAGGAATAGCATGGTTCTCTCAAGTTGCAGTCACACTCCAGATAGCAGTCTTCCCAAGGCTCACCTAGCAGAGGCCAGCATGTACTAGACTGGGGGGTAAAGAGGGTAATGTGTGTAGAATATCTGGCACAGTGCTGGACACCGAGAACACTCATAAGTGCCAGCTTCTGTCTCATCAATTCAAAGACCACATAGTTCAATGTTACAAAACAGATAAACTGCATAATGTCATGAGTTCTAGTTAATGTTGAAGAATCTGTGATACCTTATAAATTATCTTCCTAGTTATGATAGCTCTACTTCATGTCATTCTAAGAGTTTTTAAAAATTATTATATTTAATGACTACTGCTTTACCTGGATAGTACTGATTTACTACCATCAGATAAATGAACAGACTGTAATGAAGTAATAAATACCTTTACTAATACGAATAAATAGGTATCCTTTATAAAGGTCACAGCAATAGAAGCAGATAGTTTTCCTCATAGACTAAATTGGGTCAATTTTATACCTATTAAGTCTGCTCTGATTCTAAAGTTGTGATAAGGACAATGATAAATACAATTTTAGAATTCTCTTTGGCTTTTTGAGTAGGTAGCAGGATTGTGTATATGATACATATATATATTTGCAAAAATTTAAAGACAATCCCCCTACACCCATTGTCTAAACTTTAAGTAACAGTGTGGTTGAAATCAGGAGGGCCCTACTAAGCTGTGATGTGGTCACTGAAATGGATATATTTTTTCGCTGTTTTCACATACTGGAGGAAGAACGTATTCATGTATTTAAACAACTGTAAGATGTCATATGACTTACAAATGATGCATTTACTATGTCTCTTGATTCCAAGTAATTATGATCTAGCTGGGGAGCCTACAGTACCACAAATGGAGAAACTGGCAAGACAGTAGACACCACACTGCTAAACAGAGCTCTTCTCTGACCTATCTGATGCTTTTTCAATGATGAGATGAAGACACATATGTTCTATGGAACTTTAGGACTGGCACAAATTAAAGAAAAAGAAACTAAATTAGGGGCCAATTCACAATCAAAAGATCTTAACTGAGTAGGCAAAAATTCCTAGGATGAAGTTCAGATTTAGAACAAAAAAGTTCAAATAAAATTAATAGGTTATAGCTTCTCAGATGCCAAAGTGACAAACACAGGGATCGAAAGATCAGTGAGAGGCAGTGTAATGAGGAGTCAAAACAATAACTACAATAAAACTGGTAACAACTAAGCGCTATCTTTATGAAGCGACTTAGTGAAGACATGCACTTTAAATCCTCATCACAGTCCTACAAGGTAAGTATTAGTTTTGTTATTTAATTGAGGCTCTGTTATATTAAGTAATTTAGACCATGGTCACACAGCTAAGACATGAAAAGCATAAGTTTAAGCAGGGTCTGATTTATTTTCCATTATACCATGCTTTTGTTTGCTTCATACAGACAAGTCTACTATGAGAAGAAACATGGTAAGTGCCCTGAGAGAACAAACTTATGGAGCTATAGAGTTAACTCCCAAGCTTTTGTGTTATCCCAGAGTGTCAGGAACTATGAATACCAAGTAGGAAAAGGTGACACGGGGAAGGCTAAGCCCAGGGGCCATTCCTGCTGAGCTCTTACTGCTGCTGGAAAGACATGGGTAGGTGTGGTGTCAGAGAGTGCTGACTCTCACACTGTTTCCCATTGGTACTACAGCATATGAACATGTTATAAAGCACAACAAAGCTCTCATCCAGAGCAAATCCACTCTCTTATTTACATTACATGGGGTGTTATTTAAGCCCAAAGAAAATGGCAAGCCACCTTTATTTTCAAATATTAAAAGCTATGATAAGTAACTTATTTGTCTAAGCAGAAAAAAGGGCTAGCGTATGTTATCCATTCATTTGTATTCATTTTCTGTGATCAAAGTTTGGAGGCAGAATAACATGAGTCTTCCCAAAAGAAGATACAACATGGAATGAAAATTCCTTTGTTCCAGGGTGAGCTTTCTCAGCCTGGCAAACAATTTTACTGGAGCATATTTATTAGGAAGGTTGGCTTTGGATACTGCATCCTAAGTCTTTCAATAACAACATGAAAAGGACTAAGCAGCTGTATGGGCTATCTCTGCTTCCGGTAAAAGCAAAACAACCCACTGAGGATTTGGAAAAGTTTTAAAAATTTAAGTTTTCAAAAGCAGTACGATTCTTATTTTCATGCTTAAAAAAGTGCTAGGAGCATATGTTCATTCATAGGAAGTAGTCTTGCAGTAATCACAAGACAAAGCAGGAAATCTAACTCCTGAGGCACTGTGTGAAGTGCAAACAGAGTCAGGCAGAGTGGTGAGAAGATGGACAGGGAGCTGGTTTATTCATTCACACAGTGCTCAGAGCTGCATCCGGCTTGCATCATAAGACTTACAATGTCAACATTAAGACACTGGCTTATACTTCTCAAAGCCTCTGCTGTTTATCACTGAGGAAAATTAAATGATGTAGCATATTCTAACCAGTTTTCTCAGTAAGAGCCTGAAATGCCACAAGAGGCAGGAAGGAGAGTGTTTTAAGGTGGCCAAGGTTCATGGAGCTGGAGGGTGAGCTTTCCTCAGGGATGGGAGGAAGGTCTGGGTAGGTTGAGAGCGAAGTGAGAACCCAGGTACTAGGGGCAGCCCAAGGCCAGGACAGGGCTTTATGCAAAGAGGAGTTGGAAGGAAAATGAAAGTGTTTTTAAATTAATCTCCCGACTTATGTCCACCAGCATGCTCTGATTCTACGCTTACATCTCCAGTAGTTCTAGAATTCCTCTTGCCTTTTGCTGCTGAACCTGGAGCTTTCTGCCTGCAGATACCATGGCTTGAAGGATATCTACACCTTCCTTCCTTCATATGTACTTTGTCAGTGGAGCAAAGGAACTCAAAGAATTTGGACTTGGAAATACAGATGTTTCTTGTTTAATGACCTACCTGTTTAACAACTGTTCAGACTTATGACTTGCCTTTTTTTGTACAGTTCTGTACATCTTGTTGATGGAGCCTCAATGTCTTTTTTTATATAGTACACCTTGTTTATACAGCACTGTGGTTTTTGCTGATTGTACTGTATAGTACGATACTATAGTTTTATATTCTCTTATACATTACACTAGTGAATGTAAGAGTTATACAAAAAAAAGCAAGGTTGTCAAGTTGGAGTTTCCTTTGATTTTTTGTTCTGAATATCGTAATGTACATACTATATACAATTCATCATTCAGTGACCACTTCAGTTAATGACCCAGTCACAGGAACAGAACTCAGTCATCAAACCAGGAATGTCCGTATCTCTTCTTAAGTAGACTACACTGTCTTGAGTCAGGCACGAGTACTATTTAAAAACTCTCATCCAACATTTCTGAAACACTACAAAGAACTCTCACATGATTACTTCACTGATCCCCTTAGCAGCACTGTAGAGTATGATTCACATTTTTCCAAATGAGGAAACTGAATGAGAGGAAAGCATTTGCCCAAATTCTCCTTGCTAATAACAGACTAAGGTCAAACTGGAACCCAGGTTTGTAAGACTTCAAATTAAGTGCTATTTCTATTTCATCATAATGTCTCTCAGGAAAAAAGATAAATGCTTGGATTTTTTCCCCTGTTGTATCCTGTGGACAAACGACACATTTCCTTTATTGTGCTAAGTAGTAAAAAGGTTTCTCAGTGGTGTAAATTAACTTTGATCAAAACTTCTCATTAGAATTCTCAACACAGGAGTCTCCACAAAGTGCCCGGAAATTGTGCATATTCTACCTTGAAATACAGTACTTCTGAAATAACACTCTCTGCTATTATATCCCAGGAGGCCAGGGTCTGAAAGGTGACCCAAGAGGACAGAAAAGCAGAGATTAGGTCTGATCGCTGTATAGGATCCTTATGACAAAGAGCATTTTACAGTTAGTGACCAAAGTGCAATTCAGTTAGCGGCAATTTGGCTGGGACTCCAGACTATGGCAGTCTTGGCCTCAGAATGCTCTTCCTGTGTGGGGTCTTTGCTAATGTGTTCACCTCTTTATAAGCCAACAGCCAACGTTTTCTGTTACTACTATTCATTTTTCTTCAATTTCTGGAAGCAGAACTGCCCAGGAGTTCATCAATTTTTCTTGATTTAAAATTAGCACAGGTTATACACTGAAGAGATTTCCTAATAAGGCATTTTAGGATCAATTTTCTCCCTAATGGGAGGTGCAAACTTTTGTTATTCAACCTGAATATGCCTAGTTTTCTTGTGGTCGCATATGGAAGCCATATAGGGAAGGAATGACTCACAAATGAAACGTGAAAAACAGATTAAAAAACTATACTTACTTAGGAGGAATTCGTGAAACTGTGTTCACGTTGGTGGCTGGGACTGCCACTTGAAGGATGTGTTCAAGGGCTGTTAATCCACCAGCAACTTGAAATGCAATCTGATCTGCCACATTCTAGACAGAAATGTAAACAGAAGTTAGTCAAATTTCCCAGGCATAAAATTATAACTAAATGAAATAGTTTTACTACAAAACATTCAGTTGGTTTAGTTACCCTACAAATACCTGCTGAATGCTTACTCAGTGTAAGGAAATGGAGGTTAGTAGTGATGAATATAAAAGACATGTCACTGACTTTACTAAGCTTAAAATTCAGTGAACAGGGCCAATGTTCAGTAATGTGACTTTAAGTTCTTCATGAGAATAATGGGGGAACCAATTACACTTTGGGGATAGGGTCAGGACAGGCTTCTCTGGGTAAGTTAAGATTTTAACACAGGTGAAACAAAGAAAGCAGAGGGAAAAGTCATTTTATACAGAAATTTTACCAAATAAAAACCACATAATGTAATATTACTTTCTACCTTACAAAATAAACTGAATTCCACAAACATTCACTCTACTAGAATGATTTTATCTGGTAATACACGACAATCTAACAACCACATTTTTTCTTCATACTTAAGCTATTTTTTGGAGAATATTAAGTAACCATTTTAGAACTTGGCCTCTAATTATTTCTACACAATTTCCAAATTGTGTACAATTCTATGGGAAGGAACTTCTCCATGTTCCTTGCATTCCTTGGGCACGGGAAAGCGAAGAGTAATTCCATGCTACCCTACCTTAGTTTTTAAGCCTAGGCAGAATCATCACATCATATATAATGCAGAGTTCTATAGTTCACAAAGACTGGGCATTGCTTTGAAACACTAGAGTTTTAAGTTTTTTGTTTTTTTGTTTTTTGGTGGATGGAGAGGGATGGACATGATATGAGTATCCATAGGTCCTGTCAAACACATGTGCCTGATTCTCTAATGTTCTGAGCTCATAACCTGTTAATCAATGGCCCCAGAGCATGTGTGGGGGTCTGCAGCCTAACCAGGTGTGTGTCATCTAACTGTTCCTCCTCTGTGTACAGTAACACACACACACATAAATAGACAAACACATACTTTATAAAAATTAATAACTTCATTATGAATGGAAAAATGTCTATTTGCAATACAACTAACAATCAGAAAATTACAAGACTTAGGTGGCTTAGTAATTTATTTAAAACTAATGCTGCTACTATTCTTTCTTATTATGTTAGGATATCAGTATACTTAGAAAATAATAGCCTTTGTATTGTCATATAATATGTACAGAGAAAATTGCACTGTACATAATCTTACAGCTGAATGAGTTACAGCCAACTGAACACTGGAACAACTCCAAAATTAAAAAATAAAGCTCTGTGACTTGCCATAGCTGCCTAGCAGCAACCCCATTCATTATTTCTACCTCTTCCCTGAATGTAAGATTATCCTGACTTTCAAAAGCATGAATTATTTTTGCTTTCTTTTCAAATCTATATGAATCATACTTTATATATCTTACCACATTTACCTTCACTTGCTCATTGTTTCTAAATTCATCTATGTTGCTGCCTACAGCACCACTTCACTCGTTTTTCTTGCTGTGTAGTATTCCTTTTGCAACCACCTGAAATAACCACTTGTTTGAACTCTAGTTTGGTCTATTATGGAACTTCATGTAGACTTCATGTAGCTGTCATATAGTACATATGAATATTTTCTGGACTTGGTTTGGTAGTAAACAGTTATTGCTGGCAGTTACCAGTGCCAGGCCTTAGGTACCATGGAAGCAACTGAAGTCTAGGGAAAATGACAGAGTGATTCTGCATCAAGGTGAGGTACTAAATACCTAACACACCTTCTTTCATCTTATAATCAAATAGGAATAATCGATAAAATATGTAAGAATATTAAAAATGTATAACTATATTAAAAATAAAACATCTCTTTGAAACACGAATGGAGAAGCCACAGTAATGCACAGGGCAAGGAGCCAACTCCCAGCAGACTCCAAAGCACATTTGCCCTCTAGATGCTTCTTTCTTCCCAGTTTCCACCCTGCTCTGGCTCCATGGTCCTGCGCAGGAGCCAGGTTTTCCATCCTAGTCTGCTCCAGCCCTTGGTGCCTGCCTCCACCCGTGCTGGCTGCTCCCACATCAGCTCATCAGCTTGGGTTCTCAGTCTCTTACTCAAGGTTTCACAGCAACCTGTTAATCAGCTTTCCGAGTTCCAGACTCATCCCAACTTGTTCACACTCTACAGCACTGTTTCCCAAACTCTCTAAGATAAAAGCTAGTGCTTAGTTTTAAAGGTTTTTATTCCATTACACAGCAATGCTTTTGTGAAGTATAATGCAAAAAAAATACTGGACAAATGAGGGAAAGATGCATTACATAGCAGCTCAGATTTAAAAATATTTGATACAAGGAAGAAAGTTATTCTGTCAGTGGGCTAGAACCTACATTCAATTTGTGTGTTTATCTCATCCTGTCTAGGAACCCTTTCTTGACACTGGCAGGGGGACTCTATTTATGTAGCCTTGCTTCAGATGCAATAAGGAAACAGTCCCAAGAGTAAATGTGATCCTGGCTCTCTTTGCTCACCATATTCAACTCTTCCTCTCTGTCTATACAATGAGGCCCAAGTACCCTCTAATGATCCTTCAGAATTGATTCCTCTCTAAACAGGCTTCTTCCCTACAATGATCACATTTCTCCTATGACCACGTTCTTCAGTCACTGTGTTCTCAAGCACACTGTCCTGTTATGATGCTCCAGTTTTTCCTCTCTGTCTCCCCAATGCACTCTGAGCTTGCTGAAGGCAGACTATGCAAGGGTCTGTGAGGAATAAGCGCCCAGTCAATGGTTGCTGAGTGACATCTTAAGAAGGAAAATGGACAGAGAAACTTTTACATGATTTTAACTGTGGGGACACAGTCAATAATGCATCAGGAATGATCCCAGGATAAAATCCTCCATTCTTTGCCTGATGGAATTGAGAGCTTCATGATCAAAGTATGGGACTGTTTTTCAAGTTGAAGGACAAGTTCCTCTTAACAAAATGAAGGAAGGAGCTCAACTCTCCTCTCCTACTTCATTGCAGCGTGAAGTCTTTACACACTGGCATCTCTGAACTGGTAACCAAGGTGTCTCATCCCTCCGGCCCAGCAAACATGACCACTGACCAATGTGTCCACAGGGAATAGTAGCACCCCTACTATTCCCATGGACATCTCCACAGCGGGAGTGCACTGGGTTCACACTGCAGAAGTGGAGGGGAGAAAACTGAGTAAAAGCAGATCATTTTAATGTATACATCCATGCCTTAAAAAACACCCTGACTCAAAGCCTTTTATGCAGTGCCAACAGCATGGATATGACCTCTTGAAAGACTTAAGGCATAGGCTTCTACAGACATTGAACAGGATAAAAGCCAATTTCAGGAACATAAAGACCATCTGAAGCCAATTTTTTACTAATGCACTATTAAAGTTTCAATCTATAATTTGCAGCTTTTCAAGGGAATAAAGCAAAGTGCAAAACCACCTGTGAAATTAAAAAACAAAAACACAACCTCTCACACCGCCCCCCTTGGCTGGAGGAGGTTCTGGCTATGTGTCCCTTGAATTGAAGATGCAACAAGCCACCTTTGGACTCTTCCACAGAGCACGGCTTGGTGCCCTCCTAGCTTCTCCTCTGTGTCTCTTGTCAACCCTATCCATTCCACCAGCTTCATTCCTCCGCATGGCCCAGCCTCTCTTGTCTGAAAAGAGCACAGTGACTCATCTTGGCCCTGGGTCCTGCCACAGAACAATGCCCAATGGTGAATGACACAAAAAAAGAAGGAAAAATGAAATTATTTCTCTGAGAGAGCAAAAAGTTCCTGTGAGATATGACAGATTAACACAATATAACGGCCTGTAAGCATAACGAAGAGTAACATCCTCTGTATTCTGTTCTTCAACACAGGACAGATGAGCAACTCTGCTGCCTCTCTCTAAACTGAATGCAGATGAAACAGTCCTGTGATGTCTGAGGTGACTTCTTCACCTTACAGGGACAGAAAGGGGAAGTCAAGTTGGCTCTACATGAGCTGCTTGAATGTTAAAAGTAAGAGAGAAACATTACAAAACAACTCAAGCACATGCTATTGGACACTTTATATGGAAATTTTAAAAAAAGAAATACCTTTTACACAACAACCAACCAGACTTAAGGACGCGGAAAGCCTCCAGTCACTCATTGCTTCCTAGTCACTTTCTTGTGCCTGTTATTTGGTACCTCCTGGACACTCCTCTCCCTCCATTTTTGGACACCTAATGCCACATTGGGACTGAATACTCCCCAAACATGCTGCTTATACTTTTCTTCTCTTCTCAATGTCCAGAAAAATAAATACACTAAAAATGCTTAACCATACTAGGGATAATCAAAATACTGTATATGGTGAATGTTTACATTTTAAAAAATGTATTACAGTAAAAGATATACTGCCATTAACCTGCCTCTCAACACTCCCTCTTGCTTTAAACACACTTAGCCTATTGTTCTTCTCATTTTCTGAAGCAGTTCTGGAACTCCTCTTTATCATGAGGTGTGGTCAAAAATATGGTGAATATTGCTGCCAAGAGCTGTCCGACAGAAAGACAGGCTCATAAAAACATGATGCTGTGTCCTCATCCACTTTATTCACCAGAGCTGGGACCATGTGACTTCTGGCTGTTCCTCAATCAAAATGACCATGAAAGAGAAATGCTTGAATTAATTCAGGACATTGAAGCAGACATGACAGCTCAACTAAATACAATCTGGAAAGAAGACTCCAGAACTGCTTCAGAAAGTGGCAAGAATGATGAGATAAGTGTGTTCAAAAAGCAAGAGGGAGTATTTGAGGGAGACTAATGGCAACATGTCTTTTTCTTAATGGATTTTTTTTGGTACAGGGGATCAAACTTGGGGCAGCGGGGCAGGCAGTGGAACCACTGAGCTAAATCCCTGGCCCTTAATGGATTTTTAAAAGTTTAAACATTTACTATATATTTCAATCATACCTCATAATTATTCTCTGTATCCCAATTGCCAGCTTCTTAACTTGTAATGTTCAAATGCTACTCTAACCCCTTAAGACCCAGATCAAATGATGCTTCTTTCAATAAGCCTTTCCTGAATCCCTCAATGAAAGTCAAAGTTCTCTGTGTATTTTATTAAAAATTATGGATGGATAGATGAATCTGTCTGTCCACCTGTCTGTTTATATCTTTGGTACTGGGGATTGAACCCAGCACTGAGCTACTTTGCCAGGTATGCATGCATTCATTCATTTAGAGACAGGGTCTCACTAAGTTGCTAAGTTGCCCAGGCTGGGCTTGAATTCATAATTTTCCTGCCTCAGGCTCCTAGAATGCTGGGATTAGAAATGTGTACCTTTACATTTGGCTCAATACTTAGCTACTTTTCTTTTGTGGCCCTTATCCTTTGCTACTTTTCCCATAGTTACCTGTGTCCCTGTATTAAACCATAAAGCCTCAGTGTTTCTATCTCTGCATTCCCAATCAGGGTTGGGCACAAGACGCACACACTGTAGATCACATGTGAAATCTGTTCAATGACTGAAAACATCTTGTTCTAGGAAGGTAAACTAAATGTACACTTCCTTTCCTTTTTTCCCAAACACTCTGCATTCAGACAAGTAAAACTGGAAAATGCTTACAGGAGCTTTATAATTAATTCTTATTTGAGAAAGAATACCTCTGAAGATGAAGTGGACACCTTAATGGCTCTGCCTTCCTCTGCTCTCCCCCACTGAGCAACTGACAACTCACTAATAGGATTAGCAGCTCCATTCTAAATAACCCAGCTTAGCTAAAGGCCAGGAAAAAAGACAGCCTCAATCTGAATTACATGGCCCTGGGAATCCATCCAATTATTAACCAGAGTAACTGTTATTACTACTCCCAATCAAAGGAGAGGCAGCTGCTAATCTTTGGTGGCCTGCAAAGGCTGGTGGCCTTTGTACTTGACTTCTCTGTAGATAGTAATTATGTTCTTTGTGATCATGGAAGAGGGCCTTCCTAGCCTTTCAGATGGAGGTGGCAGATGGGGAAAACTGTCTGCATGTTCATTAGCAGGATAGGCTAGATTTCTTCTAAGCATCTGTGGCAACTTAAGACCTGTTTACAGATAACACAAGAAGATCTTGGCTAGTCCATAAATTTAGAACTCAGTCACCTAATTTATAGAGATGGGATCCTGAAGTAATTTTTTTTATGGTTGTTCTCTCCTTCATGTAAAAACTTTCCTGACACTTAGGAGATTTTCACTATGTTCATCTTTTAATGTTAGTTTAAAAGAAGCAAGCAATAACAAGCTGATATTTCTCCTGTTTTTCCTGAATAAGCTTTCTAAGCCAGTTCTGTTGGCTTCTGCCTAATCCAGTAACCTACAGAAACAGCTCTGCTCAGTTCTTCAGCTGTAGGCACCAACACTGAAACGGCTCAGGTTCGGAGGGCAAGAATATCACAAGACTGAAATTATAAACTTGTGGGAATGTGGTGCCAAAAGAAAGTGAGATTACAAATTATAGGCTGAAGGTTTAGGTAATATGGTAAGTGGGGCTGAGTGAGGCTAGAAAAGCTTTCTCAAGATCAGAGGAGCAATTTCTTTGTGATGCTAATTAGGACTTGGACCCTTTGGAAGGGTCTCCCAAAGGGAGCTGAACCCTATCATTTCTGACTCATTTGAACTAAGGCAAAAGGGAGCAGGTGAGAGAGGGTGGCACAGCAACTAAAGGGGAGCAGCAGGACATAAGATGAATGCTTTCTCTAAGATAGGGGAGCAAAGACACTATTCATTACTACAATCCAATAAAATTCACAAAAAAAGTTTTCTTTTTTAAAATCTTCCTTACCTCAGCTCTCCACAGCTGCCAAATAGCAGGCACTGGGCTGGCCCAGCACTCAGAGTCTAGTGAGAAAAGCCTTAAAAATGCAGGAAGATCACAAATTTGAGCCCAGCCTGGGCAACATAACAATTTAGTGAGACTTTGTCCCCAGATAAAAAATAAACAGGACCAGGGATGTAGCTCAGTGCCAAGGGACAGGGTTCATCCCCTAGTATTACAATAAATAAACACAATATGGTCATACAGATGCTATAAGGAAGGGATGTACCAAGAGGAGCGTGCACAGGAAGAAATGATTCCTCTGACCAGTTCTTTAGGACACAATGAGTGTCAATATGGTCAGTTTTCTGAACTATCATGCTGTTATGTTAAAAGACAAAGAATCCCTATCTACAAGCTTCCTTTTAGAGCTCTTTTATAGTACCACTTTTCTCAACTTCTAGGTAAAACTTTAGGTTTAAAGCAGAACCTGAGGAGTTTTACCATAAAAGTTTCCTTCTTTCCTTGTCCCTGCATCTGAAGGGTCCTGAGTATTTTAAAGTTTGGAGGCAAAACATGTTTGGAACCATAAGACCATGAAGCGTTTGCCTCGAGCAAGCAGGTGGTATGGCCAAGATCCAGTAACATGGGTGAACTCTTCTGGCCTCAGCAGCTCCCAGGGAGCTCAGGGGCCCTTTTTGAAGATGACAATGGAGGGAGAAGAGGATTCCTACAGTATCTGGATTTCTCACCACCACAACACTTGAGCTTCTTTGCTGATCTATTTATATAATTATGAAGTGATCATACTGATTATTTACTTAAATGCAAGCTAGACTGAGTATCTAACAGCTGGGATTATGTTTATATGGGTCTAGCAAAAGTAGTCATTCAATAAATATTTACTGAATGAAAGAATTAGAGCATAGTCTAATTTTTGGCTCTCTGATACCCGAAATTCTCTTAAGAAGAGAGAAAGTCCATAAACACACAATGAGAAAGGTAAGGCTTAGAAACATCCATGTGCTTGAGAAAACCACAGTAAGGGTCCAGGTCTGGTCCTTATCTGTGGACAGGGAAGGCAGATCCTGTCTTAGGCCTACCTGAAGGGGACAAGCCCATAAAGGAGAGGCCAGAGGCATGAAGGTCAACTGCTGGGCCTTTGCCTGCCATCTCTGCTTATATTCTGCTGTATTCATCTTGGCTTCTTAAATGCTTAAGATACAAGAGTGACAACAAACCTAAGGTGAGAACTCAATTTTACTTAAAGTACCAACCTGGAGAGAACTACTGAAAGCAGTATCTTGAGGGCTTACTATGTGACAGGCCCTTGGCTGTTCTCTAACACTCTGATGATAACGCTGTAAGGTAGAAATCAACATTACTGTTTTACAGCTAAGAAAACTAATCTTAGAGGAGTCAGTTACTTAGTCATATTTATACAGTGAGCAGTGACAGAACTGGGGACTGACTCTAGGTTTATCAGATTTTGGAATCTGTGAAGCAATTACACCAAGATTGCTGTGGGGAAAGCTAGTGTATGGCTGTAGGTATGTGTCTTTTTGCACACTTATCACGAAATAGTCCAAGTTTTTAAAACCTTGGTCTCAATATTATTAGAATATTTTTAATTTATTTTGAAATAATTTTAGATTATTATAAGGATAGCAGAGTTTGTGTATGTCTTAATCCAGCTTTCCTTTATGTTAACATCTTACCTAGAGAAATACATTGGTACTATACTTTTAACTACTTACTATATCCTTTATTTGGGTTTTCTCAATTTTTCCACTGGTATTCTTTTCCTGATCCAGGATCAGATCTAAAATACCACATTGCATCCAGCTCAATCCTATTTTGAAGACAAAAGTAGCCTGAAAGGAGGGATCCTGAGCTCTCTTCTATTAGCATTCTCCAGCAGCTTTAAAAAAATTCTTGAAATAATCCAGACTCAGAAAATGTAAAGGAATGTAAGTTTGATCATCACAAGTAAATAAAAAAGGAAATGAAAGAGCTAACAAGATTCTAAGGGACTGAAATATGAGCAGTTCTTCTAACTGGCAGTTCAGCTCTTGAGACTGTCAGGAAACAGGAAGAAATATGCACACAGCAGGAGGAGGCAATCTCCAGGAGGCCCAGAATGTGGGGCCAGGGTTAGAAGACACCCCAGGTGGCCCACAGTGGGCTCCCTGCTGCTCCAGCCCAACTAGCCCTCCACTCCTTTCTTAGGTCAAGCAGTCTAAAAATCCATTCCCTCCTGATGCCAGTGGACTGGAACGCATCACTGTAGACTCTGCTCCCAATGTCAGCACAGATACTGCTTCCTGAAAAGTCTTTAGGGGAAGTCTTTTCTGGTGTTCCTATGATGAGATATTTATTGCAAGAATTTTTTTCCAAGAAGCAGCTGAGTAATAAGCCTTGTGATGTGGCACACAGAAAGTTAGGCTCAGCTGATTTTATAAATGACCCTACTAGGATGCATTGGGTACCTGACTGAGTCCAGAAGAAATGAAAGAAAGGAAATGGCTAGTGATGGGCAACTTAAAGAGTTTTCTCAGATTGATTACCTGGAGGCTGTTCTCTGGTGTAGTCTACCGTCTTCTGTAGCATCAAAAAGGGTATGTGGGGTAAATACAGAAGGCAAAAACAGTACAAACTGTTACTTCTGAGACTATGTGATAAAATGTGGAAAGGAAAACGGCAAAATGCGCGGCCATTCAGATTCTTGAACCTCAAGGTGCCTAGGTCAAACTCTATTTTGGTCATGGATGAAAACTACTTAACAATGCTAAATTTCTTTTTCTTTTTATTTATTTTTTATTTTTTGGTACCAGGGATCGAACTCGGGTCCTTGTGCTTGAGCAGCAGGCGGCGAAACCAACAATGCTAAATTTCTGATCTCCATTAAAATGTTCCAAACGGACAGAGAAACTGGGGAAATTGGAGACAAACCAGAGAATAGATTGAAGCAGTCTGGAATACTAATCCTGGCTCCTGGGGAAAGGGATCTATCTCAGCAAACGTAAGTGCTGGACCTCAAGTGCCTAGGAGAAGGGTGGACACTGAGAAGATCCTCAAATATTATGCCAAATGGGTGAAGAGGAGTCAAAACATCAAAATGTAACCAAACACAAGGATACATCACTGGGAGACAGACTATAACTGAAGACATCTATACAGTAGGGACAGTTTGTCTATCTTAACTGCTCATCAACTTGCAGCACAAAAACAATAGAAATGTAAGAAAGCAAGGCAACAAGATGCCTCTAACAACTCCTAGCCCCTCAAAAGTTGGTCTCATGGACATGGAAGTAGAGAAAATTATAGGAAAAGAGCAAAGAAATCAAATGGTCAAAATGTTTGAAGAGCTCAAAGAAGAAACACATAAGCAATTTCATAAGATGTTTGGTGAGCTTAAAGAGGATTTTATTAAACAGAAAATGGATTTTACTAATAAAAGGTTCAATGAGCTTAAAGAAGAAACAAACTATAAACTAATTGAGTTAAACAAGATAATACAAGATATGAATGACCTGTTTGGTAAAGAATTAGAAATTATGAAAAGAAAACAAGCAGAAATATAAGATATGAAAAATACAATAGAAACCAGGGCTGGTAGATTCAACCAATGTAAGGTCATAGTGTCAGAAATTGAAGATAAAGTGGATGAAGTAGATCATAAATTCCATGATATCTAAAAATGACAAGACACCGTGCAAGCTGTATCCAATAAGTGTTGCATGACTCAAAAAACAAAAACAAAACCATCAGAATTATAGGAATAAAGGAAAAATTAGAAGATGGCTCAAAAGATATAAAAAAGAATTTGCTAAAATCATAGCAGGACATTTTTCAAATCAAGGGAGAAATTTCAATAGTCATGTACCAGAGGCATTTAAAACCTCAAATAGCTATGACCAGAAAAGAAGTTCTCTACATAATATAATAATCAAAATTCCAGAAACAAACGGAGAGAATACTAAAAGCTATCAGGGAAAAGCAGCATGTTACTTATAAAGGCAAGCCTATTAGAATTACTGTATTTCCCCCAAAATAAGACCTCACCAGAAAACAATCAGCCTCGAAAACTGAGATAAAAAATCAGCCTATTCTTTACTTACCTGCCTTACAAAGTAGCCGCTGAGCAAGAGAATAGTGAAGGTAGGTAAGACAAAGATAAGGTGACTGGGGCCAGAATTTTTGTTTCCTCATTGACTCCAGTCAGTCTTATGTTATTCTTCTTTGCATCATCTAGCAGCTGCTGGATTGATTTCTCATGTTCCCTTATAATTTTGAAGCAATTTTTCTTTTCCTGGTCATTAATTGCAATCTTATCTTCTGTATCTGAAATTCTGTCCTCACATTGGCTCATTCTGCTGTGTAGACTTTCAATGGAGTTTTTCATCTCTTGGAAATCTATTTGCATCTGTTTTATGGATTCCATTTGTTTCCTATGTTGGGATTCCATCATGTTCCTGAGTTCCTCTCTAGATTTATTAATCATGTCTTGCACTAGGAGCACAATTTCTCCTGTTATCTGAGAAATTATTTCTGATTTCATTTTTTCCAGATCCCCTTTTGTTGCCCGTTCAGTGGATCCAGGTGGTTGAGTAACAGAGTGTTCCATCTCATTTCCCTTTGGGGTTGCTGTAGGTGATCTGCAAGTCTGGTTTTGAGACTTACTTATGTGTTTTCTCATTTCGACTGGGGCGGGGGGCTGTTGGCGCCTGCACGGATTACCTCCTCTGAGCTGGGAGAGGTGGGACAGGGACCGGGAGCAACGGTAGGTATGGTGGCCCAAAAGCCCTTTCCTCTAGGCTGGGAGCAGTGGGAGGGATGGTGGCCGGGAAGCCCCTTCCTCTGGACCAGGAGCAGTGGGACGGTGGCTCAGAAGCCCCTACCTCTGGGTCGGGAGTGGCAGGACTCAGTACAGCGATCTGGGGGTCTGGTGTCCTCTGCATCTTTGTAGTGTGGAACCAGGTGGCTATACAGAGGAGTGGGGAGGGGGAAGGGGGTGCCCAGTGGATTGTTGCCGGGGCACGGGCTGATTTGGCGTGTTCCGCGCAACTTGCGACCTCCGTAGGGCATCCGCCCGGAATTTTTGATCTTTAGTTTTCAAGGCTAATCATTGCCTGGCTAGGTCTTATTTTCAGGGAAAAAGGGTGGAGAAGATCTCTCAGCACAAACCTTAAAGGACAGGAGAGCTTGGAGTGAAGTATTTCAAGAAAACAATTTAGTCTTCAAAACGGACAGAAAAGTAAAGACTTTCCATGAAAAAGAAATCCTGAAGGAATACATGGCCACTGAAGTAGCACTGCAGAAAAACCTTAAGGGAAACCTGTACAGAGACAGGGATGCCATCAGTACTAAACAAAACAAAACAAAACAAAACAAAACAAAACAAAATAACAACAAATATATATATATCAAGTGGGAGAGTACAGTAGTTAAATAAAAGGAAAAAATAAAGGAATAAGCACTGAAAAAAATAATGCACTGACAGGATTCAGTAAGCATCTTACAATAACAACTCTCAATGTCAACGATCTTAATGCCCAATCAAAAGACACAGACTAGCAGATTAGATCAAAAAACCAAAATGCAACCATATATTGCCTACAAGAGATACGACTCATTCAAAAGGATGCTCACAGACAAAAAGTGAAATGATGGCCGCCAGCATCGAGGACCAGGGCTCCCCCAGCACAGAGGAGGTGAAACTTCCGGGCCTTTGTACCACTGCCCCCAGCACCAAGGAGGTGAGCCGCGTGGCTGCCAGCAGCACACATCTCCCCCAACCCCCAGGTGAAATGAGAAGACACATAAAAAAATCTCAAAACCAGACTTCCAGATCACCTACAGCAACCCCAAAAGGAAACAAGATGGAACACTCTGATACTCAATGACCTGGACACCCTGAACTGACCCTGAACTGAACAAAAGAGGATCTGGAAAAAATGAAATCAGAAGCAATATCTCAGATAACAGCAGAGATTGTGCTCATAGTGCAAGACATGATTAATGAATCTAGACAGGACACAGATAAAAAAATAGAG
>NW_004624894.1:1655607-1704796 GCF_000247695.1 Heterocephalus glaber | reverse complement strand
CCCCTGCTTGGAAAGTTTTCTGCAATCACTTCTGTGAACAGTTTTTTTATGTCATCTGCATTCTCTCCTGCTTCTTCATTGACTCCGAGCAGTCTTATGTTATTCTTCTTTGCATTGTGTCGCAGCTGGTGGATTGATTTCTTGTGGTCCTTTACAATTTTAAAGAAATTTTTCTTTTCTTGGTTGTAAATTGCAATCTTATTTTCTATATCTGAAATTCTGTCCACACACTGGCTCATTCTGCTGCATAAACTTTCAGTGGAGTTTTTAATCTCCTGGAAATCTGTTTGCATCTGTTTTATGGATCCCAGTTGTTTCCTATGTTGAGCTTCCATCATGTTCCATAGCTCCTCTCTAGATTTATTAATCATTTCTTGCACTATGGGCACAATCTCTGCTGTTATCTGAGGAATTACTTATTTCATTTTTTCCAGATCCTCTTTTGTTGCCAGTTTAGGCAGTCCAAGTTGTTGAGTATCAGATTGTTCCATCTTGTTTCCCTTTGTGTTTGCTGAAGATGATCTCAAAGTCTGCTTTTGATCCTTGTTTACGTGTCTTCTCATTTCGACAGGGCGAGGGGCACAGCTCACCTCCTCTGCACTGGGAGTGGTTATACCTCAACCCAGAAGCCTCCTCCTGTGTGGTGGGAGTGGTGGTACATTGGCCCGGAAGCCTCCTCCTCTGTGCTGGGAGCAGTGACATGTCAACCCAGAAGCTTCCTCCTCTGTCTCAGCTACTCTTGAGAGGCTGAGGCAGAAGGTCACTTGAGCCCAGGAGTTTGAGAGCAGCTGTTCCAGAGAGTAAGTGTGAGGCTAAACATCAGGAGATTCAGTTTGATAAGGCTTAGCTTTCTACTTTACAGATGGTGGCTTCCTGCTGTGTCCTCCCAGGGACAAAGGGCCTGAATTTTAATATATGCCTTGTGTTTTCTAATCCTGCTAAATTCAAATACAAGTTCTAGGGGCTCCTAGAGATTTCTTAGTATTTTCTCTGTCGATGATCATTTCATCTACATATAAAGATTTTACTTCTACCTTGCCAATCCTATGCTATTTGTTTATTTTCATTGCCAGACCTTTTTGGTTTGGGCTTATGTTGCAAAGTTTAATGGACAGATGAAGAGTAGGCATATCTGCCGTTGTTCCCCACCTTAGGGGGAAAGCATTGTATCTTCTCCATTCATATAAGGCTTTTTTGCTGGAAGTATGTAGTACATGTCTTTTATCTGTTGAGAAGGTTCTATTCTACTTCTAGTCTCCTGATACCTTTTACCATGAATAGCTGTAGAATTTAGTCCAATACTTTTTTTGCACCTACTGACAGTATCATATGGCTTTTTCCTTTCTTCTGTTAAAATGATGACCTATGTGGGTGAATCTTTCAATGCTGAACCAACATTGTCATCCCTATAATAAAACCACTTTCTACATACTGCCAGATCTGACTTCTAATTGTTTTGTTTGTTAAAAAAAAATTGTTTGTTTGGTTAAACAAATTTTTATCTATGTTCATACTTTTTTCTTCTATTATCTTTATCCAGTTTTAGGATTAGCACAATGTTGATTTCCTAAAATGAAGGAAGAAGTGTTCCTTCTTTTTTGTGCTTTAAATGTTTGATACAATTTATCAGTTAAAATGTGTATGAGCCTGTTGTCATATAGGTAGGTTTTCAAGCTAGGAATATACTTTCTTTAATAGGAGCTATTCAAATTTTATATTTCTCCCAGAGTTAGTTTTATTAATTTGTCTTCCAAGGTACTTCATAGAAGTTTTCAAATTTATTTCAAAAAAGATTTTTGTAATATGCTTTCTATATTCTTTTAAATTCTGTAACATCTGTGGTAATGTCCTCCAAATCTTGATATTGTAATTAAAAATGTATAATTGATATTGTGTAATAGGAATAAAAGGTCTAAAGGAGTAGGGAAAGTGGGAGGGACAGGGGAAAAGAAAGAAGGGAAAAGAAAAAATACGAGAAAAGGAAAAAAATGGAAACAAAGTCTTTGTAAATAGAGAAGGGTGGAAGGGGTGAAGGGAGGGCAGGGGAATGGGGAAAAAAAAAAGAACCAAGATACATCATATAAAGGTACAAGATCCCAATGATGAATGCAACTGTATTTTATACCTAAAATGTATTAATAAACTTGATGGAAAAAAAAAGTGAAATGATGGAAAGTGATACTCCATTCAACTGGAACCCAAAAGTAAGCTGGAGTAACTATCTTATTTTCAGATATAGTAGATGTGAAATCAAAACTGATTAGAAGAGACAAAAATGCAAAAATATATACCCGTACATTATATACTTGTAAAAGGAATAATTCAACAGGAAGATAAAACAGTGATAAATGCCTATGCACCAAATATTGGCACCTCATAAAACAAAACTTAACCTCATAAAACAGAAACTGATAGACATAAAAGATAGACACCTATACAATAATAGTGAGGGACTTCAATACCCCACTCTCATATTTAGACAGGTCAACAAAACAAAGACTTAACAAAGAAATATCTCAATTAAACCACATTATTGAACAAATGGATTCAACCACATTATTGAAACAATGAACTCAACAGGTATCTAGAGAGTGTGTCATCTGACAACAGGATACAGATTTTTCTCAGCAACACGCACAACTTTTTGTTGTTGTTGTTGTTTTTTGGTATGGGGGATCGAACTTGGGACCTTGCACTTGCGAGGCAGGCACTGGAACCACTGAGCTAAATCCCTGGCCCAACACACACAACTTTAAAAAAAATAGATCATATCTTAGGCCATAAGGCATGCCTAAGTAAATACAAAAGAAATGAAATAATTCCTTGCATAATATTGGATCATACTGAAATGAAGCTAGAAATCAATAGTAAAATGAACCACAGAAATTTTACAAACATATGGAGATTAAGTAATACACTTCTGAATAGTCAGTAGAGCACAGAAAAGGTCCTCCAATCAAATGACAATGGAAACAAAACATGCCAAAACCTATAGAAAACAATGAAAGCAGTACAGAGAGAGATGTTTAGATCTGTGAAGGCACACATTAAAAGAATGAGGAAACCCATATTAAGAAAAAATACTGATATATCTGAAGGTCTTGGAAAAATGAGCAATCCAAATCTGAAATTAATAGAAGGAAATAAATTATAAGAACAGAGTGGAAATTAATGCAATTGAGACTAAAAAAATACAAAAGATCAATCAAAGTTGGTTCTTCAAAAGTATAAACAAGGGCTGGGGATTTAGCTCAATGGTGCTGCTGCCTGCCTCACAAGTGCATGGTCCTGAATTCAATCCCCGGTACAAAAAAAAAAGAAGTATAAACAAGATTGATAAACCTTACCCAAACTTACCAAAAAAGAAAGAAAGGAAGGAAGGAAAGAAGGAAGGAAAAAAGAAAGAAGTACAAAAGACAAAATCACAACTGACACTGAGGAAAGCCAGAAGGTTATAAGAAACTACTTCAAAACCTTATATAGTACTTTAATAAACTGAAAAACCTAGATGAAATGGAGAAATTCCTAGACACAAATAAAATATGAAAATTGAACCAGGAAGATGTAAAAACTCTGAATAGATGAATGATAGGCAACAAAACAGAGGCAATAGAAACAGCATAGTAGGTGGCTCAAAAACAGACATAAAGATCAATGAACAGAATTGAGGATTCAGAAATAACACCAGGCACATTCAGCCATTTGATCTTTGACAAAGTGACCAAAAATATATGCTGCAGAAAAGATAGTCTCTTCAACAAATAGTGCTGGGAAAACTGGCTATTCACATGTAGAAGATTGAATCTACACCCATATATCTCACCTTGTATTAAAATAAAATAAAAATTTCATTTTGGGGGGTTTTTTGGTATTGGGGATGGAACTCAGGACCTTGCGCTTGCGAGGCAGGTGCCGGAACCACTGAGCTAAATCCCTGGTCCTAAAATAAAATAAAAATTTAATCAAAGACTTAGATATTGAAACAGAAACACTGAATCTGTTGGAAGATAAATTAAGTCACACCAGTGATGGCAAATCTTTTAGACTGAGTGCCCAAACTGCAATCCATAACCCACTCATTTACTGCAAAGTGCCAACACTGCAATTAAACCTGAATACTGAGGTTTTCATTTAGAAAAAAACAACTTATACATTAACATCTTTTATTTTAAAAGAAAAACAAACAACACATGTGCCATAGGTTTGCCACTGCTGGTATAACACTCTTGAAGACACAGGCATAGGCAAGGACTTTCTCAACAGAACTGCATAAGAAATAACACCAAGAATAAACAAATAAAATTATATCAAATTAAAAAGCTTCTGCAAAGTAAAGGAAACAACACAGTAAAACAATAATCTACAAAATGAGAAAAAAATTACTAGCTATTCCTCAAACAGAAAACTATTACTTAGAATATATAAAGAACTAAAAAAATTTAGACCCCCCAAAATAAAAGACACAATAAAAAAATGAGCAATTGAAATGAATAGACACTTCTCAGAAGAAGTATAAATGGCCAATCAGCACATGAAAAAATATTTAGGATTTCTAGCCATTAGAGAAATGCAAATTAAAACAACACTGAGATTCTATCTTACTACAGAAAAAATGGTATCATACACTCAAAAAAATAAATGGTGATAAAGCTCCAGAAAAAAAGAGAAAGTCTTCTATACTGTTGGTGTGAATGCAAACTCAGTAAAACCAGCATGGATGTCAGTATAGAGATTCCTTAAATAAGTAAAAATAGAAATTTCATTTGACACAGAGATACTACTTCTGTGTATCTTCTCAAAAGAGTCAAAACATCCTATTACAGTGATGCATGCACATCCATGTTTATAGCAGCACAACTCTCAACAGCTAAATCTTGGAACTGGCCTATATGTTCACAAATAGATGAATGGATAAAACAAATGTGGTATTTATATATAAGGGAGTACTATTCAGCCATAAATAAAGATAAATTTGAGTCATTTGTAGGAAAATGGATGGACCCTGAGATCATAATGCTGAGTGAAATAAATCATATACAGAAGGTTAGATATTCACAGTTTATCTTTGTGTGAGAAATCCAAAGTATAAATAATTTAAAGAGCAAAATAAAAGACAGATAGAAAACAGGGAGGTAGACCTTTTGCAGATGTTAAGGCGATTAGAGATGAAGGAAGGGGGAGGAAAAAGAGGGGAAGAGGAATTAAAAAGGACTAATTGCAATATGTACATATACCAACTCCCCATGATGAATACATTCATTATATACTTCTCCCCAAATATGTATTCCTTCCTCTTGATTTTGTTAATGCTAACATGAGCAAGTGTTTACTGAAGAGTTACTATTGCCCTGCTGAATTCTATCACTAGAGCTACTCTATGCTCCACCCTGCAGCTAGTGAGAATAAGACATTTACTAATGGTGAACTAAAATGTTTAAAAGTCTGCTTACTTAAGGCAAACAAAACTCAGGGGAGTCATTAAGCCTGTGGAACGTGGGGCCATTAGAGAATCTTATTTCTTCAGAAAAGACAAATATAAATCCATTTTTCATTACAAGGAAGACTCTTCATCTGAAGAGAAATTTAATGATTGATCTGTATTTACACTAACCTTTTCATTTTAATTCTGGAACAGACTTTTACTTTAAGTCAGAAAACAAGTTCATATCTCCAGAACATGCAGAAGTTATTATATGGAAAAGAAATGAGAAGATGCTAAAAAGAATCTGTACCTCTGAAAATACTCACTTATAAACAATAAATGTCACAGAACAAAAGGAGATAGTTTTATGAAGGAGAGAGGCAGGAATCTGAGAAAAATAAACAGAGATGTTGTACTGCATAAGGGGAACTAGGCAGAAAGATCATCTAGGGTTGCTATCTTTGTCACATAAGAAACTGCAAAATAAGTGGTGCCCTACCAGCGGCAGTCCAGACCAAGTATTGTCCTACAGACCCTGAGCTCCTTGTGGGTAAGGACTGTGTCTTATTCATTGTTCAGAAGTGTCAGCACAGGGGCTAAGACTGTAGCCTACAGAATAATTCTGCCAGTTTGAATCCCAATTCTTTGTTTTTCTTTTAAAAATAATTTACTAATACTCTAATATATTCAAATATATTCCCTAAATTCTTTGATCCAGAATTCTACATTATAAGAATATGAATATATTAATATAAAAATATTTTATTTATCATAATATTAGAAATAAATTTTCATTAGATGCATCCCAAATAATTAAGAATTATTTATTTAAGCTTTTTATTAACTTATTCTTTTATTACTTTTTATTAGTGCATGTTTACAATAAATAACAGTGACACTCATAGTGGGGAATTACAGTAGTTGAGTCTCAACTCTTCTGCTACAGTATTAGCCACATAATATCAGACAAGTTACTCATCCTCTTGACACCTCATTGTTCTTATTAATAAACTGGACTCATAGTTCCCATCTCAAATAATTGCTGGAAGGATTAAATAATCTGAGTACATGTTAATAATCATCATTTTCTTTATACTTCCCCTCTCTAGTTCTCCAGCTAAACATTTAGAATAATGTCATCAAATGAATATCATTAATACCATCTACCCTAGAGGTTTTTCTAGGCTTCACATCTTCTAGCTCAATCAATGTTAAGTGATAGATATAAAAATAGACCACTAATATTCTTGAGAGACATATCCCGTGATCTTTGTGATATCTTAAGTATGATTCTTTAATAAATATCTAAATTTATGTATCTATATACTTAACCATATTTCTCAGCTTCAATGTTATTTCCTAAAAGAGGCCTTTTCTTCTATTTCTAGATTATATTCAATCTTCCTGCTACATCCACAAACAATTCTGTTTCCTCAATCACAATAGCCAATGCACTTTATTGTAGTTATTTGTTTAATAGTTAGAGTGGTAGAGGCTCTAGTTGTCATACTAACTGCTGTTTCTCAGCAGTTTATGTGCTTGGTACATAAAATCAACATTTGCTGAGCTCATGATCCACATTACCCACACCACACACATACACACAAACACAAACACAGACATTCACGCATGTACACATACACCAGACACTTTGCTAAGTGTGCCCTGCAAAGACTGTCTTATATAATATCACAACAGTATGAAATTATTGCCATTAGTCCCACTTACATGGGGGAAACTAAAGCAAGTAAAGATAAGTACTTGCTTACAATTATATAAATAGCGCTGATCTGGAAGCCGAATACAGATATATCTGACTCTAGAATCCGAGCTTTCATCCATATTCTGTATTTCCTTTTTGCACAGTATGCACTGAAAAAAACTGTTTAATTGAACTGAAATGTCTATAAAGTGAGTGTAATTATATAAAAAGTGTTAGGAAGTTTCCCTAGACCAACATGATGAACCACAAACAGGTTACAGATGGATCTACATTATTCCTAAGAGCAAAGCTACTGAAGTTTTGAAAAGGGCCATTATTGAAACAGCTAAAAATACATAGTAAAAGACAGAAAAGAATTACAAATCTAAGAATTTCAGAAAGAATTTGAAAATGATCTAATTCCCTTATGAAAATTAAATCCTACTAAGAGATGTGCCATAGGATAAATTAAAAGTGGCTATTTTGTGTAGTTCAGAAATGTGTGTAATCTAATCTTACTAGATTTTTCTGGTATATTTTATAACTTATTGTCAAGGAGTCATACATAAACAGGCTTTTTATAACATCAACTCAGCAGTCTGTCTACATGTATGTAGAATATATAGGAATATATAGCCAGTACTTTAGAAGTTTAAATCTAAAGATAGCAAAAAGCCCCACATAACTAAAATCCAGAGTCAAGAAATGATACAGATTAAAGGCGCTTTTTTTTGTGAGAAAAAAAATCCATCTACTTTCCAATTTCTCTGGTCCTTGAAATAAGAACAATAAACCTGGGCTGTAGAAGTGAAAGTAAACACAAGGAAATAGTGAGTTACTCTTGAGTACTGCAACCCTTCAACATGACACCAATCTCTCCCAATGAATAGATGAACTTTGTGATTTAATCCCTAGAACTAACTCTTTCCTGCTAGCACCAAATCTGCCAAATTTGTCATTCAGTAAAAGTAAGCTGTTTGGCCCAAATAGGCATCTATTTTGAATGTTTAGGCAACTACTGTCTTAAGGGAATAAATGGTCTCAAAGAAGAGCCAAAGAGTTTTTATTTTAATAAATATTTATTGCCTTCCAACTATGTGCTTGCTAAATAGTGTAAGCATGGAAGCACACAGGACTAGGAGCTGCCCTCAAGGACTTTACATTCTATTGAGAAAGAAAGATTTGAAAACAGATTAGTGAAACCTAGTGTGGTGAGTGCTACATATGATGGATACACAAGACACACATGTATAACAAGGGGAAAGGCAGGGAGTACTTTCTGGAGGAGGAGACACAAGAGTTGAGCCTTAAAAGTCAAGAAGCCAAACAAAGCAAAGGTATTTTTTTTGAGTGTGTATATGGGGCAGGTAGCCAGAGGAGGTGAATGGAATAGTTGGGAGAGAGCTGGTTTCCTACTGGAAGAGATGTATGGAGATAAAAGGACATGGGGCCACTGAAAAATCCTAAGCCACTGCAATGTTTAGAGTGTGATATATGAGGGGAAATACTGAGAGATGATGCCAGAGGGATGGGCAGGGAACAGGCTTTGCAGGAGACCTAATATGCAAAGATAGAGTTCCAATCTAATTCCAGGGCAACAGAGCTATCTAAAGGTTTTGAAGCAGGGAGCAACATACCCGGTTGTCAAGACATATATTTGAGAGGATTAAAAAAAAAAAAAGAACTCACAGAGAAGATTACTATATTTCAACTGAAAGATGATTAGGGTCCTAATACCAACAATAATAATTCAAACAAAGAGGAAACTGATTGGATAAAAGGTGTATTTTCAAGTAAAAGGCTTGACTATTGACTGGAGGAAGGGGGAAAGAAGATCAATTTATTGAAGCTCTCATTTCTCTTTTAAATAAATTTTTTTTACATACAGTATAAGACAAATTGGTTTGATGTAGGAATAGAATGTTCCTTAAAATTCAGTTGGGTAAAAAGCTGGTATAAAAAGAATCTAGTCATTTTCTAGGTGGCATCTCAGTGCCAAGTGAGCTATGTGATGGGCACAGGATCCAGAACTCCAATAGAGTAGGAGAGGGAGAGACCTAATACCTCATTCTTATAGTGCAAGTGAAAAACACTTGTAAGAGCCATTTCATTTTAACAGGCAATCTTGATAGGGAGAACAGTGGCTACCAGGTAATTTGGACAGACTATACTGCATTTGTCATTAATTAGATATTATAGTTTAGTAATATTAATTCCATGGAAAAGACAGAGGAATAAAATATGAAGGGGAGGAAGGAAGAAACAGAAGATACATTACTTTTTCTGGAAAAGGCAATTTTTCTTCCAGTGGATGTCATATATTGGTTGTCATGTACTCCAAATAATAAAACATTTCTCTTTAACTTGAACTTAGAAGGATTCCTGTGTATCAGTGTACTTGTGCCACTGAATGTTAAGAATTCTGTAGCTATGGGTTTGGCATTTTTTTTTTTGACAGAGTAGCAGGGGGTACAGCAGTGGCCACTAACAACTGCATCAAAGCACAGAATATCTGTAATGGTTTGAGGAGAAAGCTGGAACTCTATATTTTGACTTTTTGTGTGGCTGTGTGCTTCTGTTTTCCAAGTTCTGGTGACACAGTTAAATGCACAGGCAGTGCCTATGTGAGCTGTGCTAGCTACCAGCTGATCACAGAGATGCTGTGTTCTCAGAATGTGTACTTTTTGAAGGCAGTCTGTCTGACCATCATCATCATATTCTGGATGGACTGTGAGTGGCACTACCACACAAGCAGTCTACAGAACACATGCAGTTATGCTGTCTTTCCTTTCTTTTTTGAAGAATAAAACAAATTGACAAGAGCAGCTGCTATTTCAAGGTAAACTGGAAGGTCAAAACTGTTATAATTTTCCATGCAAGCTTAGATATCTTATATACATAACCTAAATAAATTTACATGAAGATATGAGTACAAATCAGACAGATTCACTTACATATTACAAATTGAACTTTACCAAATTTCACTTGATATTTTATCCATAAAGTGTGATTTGTCTTGGCTAATCAGACTTCCTTTCCCAGATGTGGGGGAAGAATTTGTACTTTATAACCTTAATAGCCATCAAACCTGGCACTGAGTAGGTTCTTAATTATTTGCTGAATTAACAAATGAGTACTTTGTACTAATAAAACACCTCCCCATCTAAAGATCTAAAGGAATAAATCAGAAGACTGCAGTTCCTAAATACAATCAATGCCAAAATGCACAGATTACTCAGGAGAGTGATTTTTTTTTTTTTTTTTTTTTTTTGTTATCAGGGATTAAACCCGGGACCTTGTGCTTGCAAGGCAAGTGGCAGCACCACTGAGCTAAATCCCCGGCCCTCAGGAGAGTAATTTTATGCAGATTATTCTGCTCAACAAACATGAGACCAGAACTTAAAATTGTAATGTACAAGCTATAAGTATAAAGCATTTGTATTTCAGAAATAGTATTTTTTAAAGGTAGAGGTACAGGTAGAGCTTCCTTACGCTGGTGTGTCCAGCGGGCACTTTTAGGCTTTGAGAAACACTACATTCCCAGTTTTACTCCTCTGGCTCTGTGGTGGTAGGGGTGGTCAGTGAGAACAGCTTTCACAGTTAGTACTAACCTCTGGGGAGCACTGCCCTCTTGTTTTTGCTCTTCCAGCCTATCCGATAATTTCTACAATGAAATCCCTATTTTAAACCATTCCTTTTTGAAAAATTGGGTCACTGTTTTCCTGAGTGTATACTGTCCAAGATACTAATTACCCCCATGTTCTTACTTTAATTCTTATTATCTTGTATTTTCATTTGTTTATTCAATAAACATTTATCAAGCAACCATTATGTTCTTAGGTGCTAGAGACAGATGAAACAGACTCAGTTCTTTCATGGAGTTCACAGTCTTACATTCTAGTGTGGTATAATTCATTATTATTCATGCATTATATAAGGAGTAGAAGCTCAGTGAAAGCAAGATCACAAAGCACTATTCAATTCTGTAATATGAATGCTTTATCAGAAAAAAACCTCTAAAAAATAATTTATTGCTTTAAGTTAACCAAACTATAAAAAGTAATTTTCATTAGTTAATAAATCAAAGTAATGAGTTAGCCCTTTATAGCTGTACTTCAGTAATCCACTGTGTTCCTGATGTTACAATAAGGTGTACCATTTCTGTGTTAGGTATCACAAAAACACATACATGATACATCTTATACCAAGTATATACAAAGGTTACACAAAGAGTACACAGCTGGAGTACAAGAGGATCTCAGAGAAGCTGTATAGACTGGACACAGATTTATCTAAGTTCCATTTTAGATAAGAAATCTATTAAATTTGCTTCCATAGCATTTACTACAAAGGTTGCAGACAAGTCCAGAAGTCCTCTATCAAATGGACTCAGTAGCCCTATCACAATCTATCCCCAGACACTAGGCTACCAATTTGTTTATCACTGATCTTGATTATAAGGCTGTTAATGTATTATTAATAAATCCATTATATATTGTATTGCTTGTGTACAGAGAATATAATTCAGAGAACATTTTGTGCAAGCAATAATTTAATGTAAATTACACAGATAAAAAAATCATGTGTTTCTGATAAATGATTTATATAACATTGCTATTCATCAAAACAGACTATCAGTGTATAACATTACTTGTCATTTACATGGATTTTCTATAGTGAAAAATCCAAAATGCATTGTGACTAACTTTATTTTTTTATATCTGTCTAAATCAATAACAATAAAAGAACAATTTAGTTCAAGAAGTATAAGTAGAATAGACCAAATTCAAACTATAAGAGAGAGAGGTTTACTCCATACAGTTTACTGTAATTTGAATTTGGTGGAGAGAAAGCTCATTAATTACTGTACAATGACTGATTCAAAGAATTCTAATAACAATTCTGTCAATAAAGCAATGGCTTATCATCAAGCAATATACTAATTTTTAAGCTTTATGTTTTGAAGGAGATATAATAATATTTAAATAACTAAATCTGGAGCTCATTCATATATGTAGCCAGATGTAAACCTCTAGACAGATAGTAGAAACATACATACATATGCATGTGCAAAATGTGAATGTAAGATTTTCATAGTAAGGGAAGGAATTAAATATTTCAACATTGGTGTAAATGTTAACAAAATGTGGGAGTGAGAATGCAGGGAATGGGTAAAGGGGAGTGGTGACTAGGTACCTAGTTTCTTTTTGGGGTGATGAAAGTTTTGTGTAACTCTATGAACACAGTAAACAATGCTGAATTGTTTATTTATCTCTCTTTATTAATTACCTATTTTAAGAGATGGGGTCTCAATTATGCTCATCATTACCTGAATTAAACTGGTCTCAGACTCCTGGGCTCAAAAGACCCTCCTGTCTCATTCTCCAGAGTAGCTGGGAATACAGGTGGATACCATTATACCCAGTGAACTGTACATTTTATTTTATTATTATTATTTTTTTGGTACTGGGGATCGAACTCAGGTCCTTAGCTTGTGAGGCAGGAGGTGGAACCACTGAGCTAAATCCCCGGCCCGGTCTGTACATTTTAAATGAGTGAATTTTATGGTTGAAAATTGGATCTAAAAATATTAAAAATGGTCTAATAAGAAATATAACTTATTGAAATCCTTTAGATTTTACAATTCCAAAGCAGATTCATTCGTTTAGCTCTCATGAACCATTAATGTCTTTAATAAAAGTGGCATACTGCTTTAAGTAAACATGATACATAAAATCCAAATCAGGAGAACACTATATTATAAAAAAATTTTTCACTTTATAAAATAATTCACACTCAGTTAAGTTAAAGTCGCAGAGAAATACACATTTGCACAAAATGAGGAAACTCTGGAATCAGAAATCTCTAATTCAGGGTTCAAACACGAACTGATGTATTTTTCTTTCTCAGAGCAGCCAGAGCATTTCTAATGCTGTGGCCACAGAAGTACTGAGTTACTGGTTCCCAGCGAAGTCACTGATTATCTTTTATGGTAATTTGATAGAGATTCAGAATTTATACTTAAGTGTTAATATAAACAACTTTAAGGGTCCAAATTCCAACAAAATCACTTCAGGAAAGCATTCATTCATTCAATAAACATTTTTGAGCACCCACATGATATCACACACTGAAGGGGCTGTGTTAAGGAAGATAGTTATACAACTAACCCTAATCCCACATGGGTGCTTTAACAGAGGTACAGTGTACTTGGAGATGAGTCATTACCATCTATTTAAAAAAGAAATTATATGCACTCTCTACAAAAAATAACTAAAGTAGCATGTTGCCATGTGTGCTGTAGAAGGTGATAGCTTTCCACTTCTGTGTCACAGGCAGCAAAAAAAGAGATGCATATCAATTATTAAAATCCCAACTGTTGTACGTGACCTTGGTGAATTCACTCAATGTCTTACACCTTAGTTTCCTCATATACATCCATCAATTCCTGACTCTCATGATACTGAAATGACTGTCAATACTGAAATAAAACTCTCTTATGTTAAACTATGGTTTGAAATTCCTTTAAAACGTTTACACAGCTTTACATAATCTTCCTTAATGGCCCAATTATTCAAATATTTTACTTACTTAACTGGCAAATTTCTAAAATTCTAAGTGGTGTGCATAACAACATGCAGTAACATACTATAAAATGCTTTGCTGCTATAATAAAAACAGAAACTAAAGCTCAGATTATGAACCAGCTGTCCCTGGAACTTTTGTATGCTGTGTACAGATGGTACCAGTCTACCCTGAGGAGAAGAGCTTTTTGAGAAGACCAGTGTAAGAGGAGACATGAGTTATAACAAGCAACTCTAAGTTATATTTTGGTACTTGCCCTAAAAGAGGTAAAAGTATTTTAGAGTTCAGAGAAGAATGCAATCATTTCTCTTGGGAGATAATTTTATTTGAATTACTAGGCATTTATTGATTCTGCTAGAAAAAAGAATAAACAGGGCCAGGGATTTAGCTCAGTGGTTCTGCTGCCTACCTTGCAAACACAAGGTCCCAAGTTTGATCCCCGGTACCAAAAAAAAAAAAAAAGAAGAAGAAACATATCTAAGTGATTATTCAAAAATATAAGCAATTATCATTGATACCTTACTGCACAGTTATTTTTACCTCTGTATTTTTATGATTCTTAGAAACAGAAAATTAAGAAAAGTTCTGCTTAGAAAAGTTCATTCTGTACTTTCCAGGATGTTTAAGACAGCCACGTAGTTTCTGGAGGCTTTTTCTTTTTTAAACCATTCATGTAACAAACTAATACATAAGAAGAGCATATAGATGGAATATATATATATATATATATATATATATGTATGGAATGAAATAAGTATAAAACAATTTTGAAGACTCTTGTGAACAAACATGAATACTAAGTACAGGTTTACATACAGGGAAGATCTCCAAGTGACTGAACCATGCAGATAAGCCACTATAGACCCTTTAAATTGTAAAAAATTAATTGTAATTACTGGCCACACTAATATTGGCTGACCTGATATATGACTGTCAGAAGTAAAGTTGGATTTTCTATATGTGTACTTAAAAAATATAAGAATCCCTTGTCAGGGTGCTTATTTTAATTAATCACTATTAGAATTTAACTCTGTTAATTATTTCAAAGGTAGATTAATATAATTTCTTAAACTCTTATTTTGCCACTTGTATACTAAGCCTTCATGATATTTTATTAATTTTATACCCTCTTTGTATCTTATTAGACTAACAAAGTGGACTACTGTGCTTTTTTTCAAATAAAAACGTAGTTTTTCAGCTCCTTCACAGCAAAGGAAACAACTTAACAGAGTGAGGAAATAATCTGAAGAATAGAAAAATGTTTTTGCTAGCTATTCCCTGGACAGAGAAAATGGAGAATATATAAAGAATTCAAAATAATTAGACTCCCACATTAAAAAAAAATGGGCAACTAAAAACAAAATAAAACAACAACAACAAAAAATGGGCAACTGAAATGAATAGGCATTTCTCAGAGGAAGTATATATGACCAATAAATACATGAAAGGGGCTGGGAATTTAGCTCAGTGGTACCTAGCCTGCCTTGCAAGCACAAGGTCTTGAGTTTGATCCCTGGTACTGGAAATAAATAAATAAATAAACAAATTGCCATTACAGAAATGCAAATTAAAACAACACAGATTCAATCCTACTGCAGAAAGAATGGCTATCAACAAGAAATCACATAACAACAAATGCTGGTGAAGTTTAGGGAAAAAGGAACCCTTTTTCATTGTTGGTGGGAATGTAAGCTGAGGTACACAACCACTATGGAAATCAATATGAAGATTCTTCAAAAACTAAAACTAGAAATTCCATTTGACCCAGCTATTCCCTTGCTAGATACAGTATCTTCCCAAAAGAGTTAAAGTATACATATAACCAAGTTTATAGCAGCATGAGTCACAACAGCTAAATCTTGGAAGCAGCTCATATGTCCATCAACAGGTGAATGGATAAAGACAATGTACTATTTATAACAATGGAGTACTATTCTGCCATAAAGAAGCATAAACTTGAGGTATTTCCAGGGAAATGGATGCACCTTGAGATCATTATATTAAGTGAAATAAATAAGACATACAAGCTTAAATATCAAAAGCTTTCTCTATGAGAAATGCAAAATACAAAAAAAGAACAAAATAAAAGATAACAAGAAATAGGAGAAAGATCCTTCCAAAAGGGAAGGGGACCAAGAGATGGAAGGAGGGCATAGGGAGAAAAGGGGAAGGGGATGCAAAAAAATTTTAAGGTGTGTCATATACATGCCCCAACTCCCCACGAGGAACATAATCATTACATACTGCAAACATGTACTAATAAAAAATTAAAAAGCAGAAAAAAGGTTTTAACAAACATTATCAATTAACCCTGGTGTATTTTCTTTATATATCCCATGCCTTTTCTCTGAACGACTTTTTTTCTCGCTGAAACATTATCTTTTAATTGATCTTTTAGTGACAGCCTGTGGTACTCAGATTTGTCTTTGCATGTCTAAAAATGTCTTTATTTTGTTTCTACTCTTGAATCATCTTTCACTGGACATAACATTCTGGGTGATAGTTATGCATTCTCAACCTACTATTCTCTTGGTTTTTGGCACTTTTCAATGCTAACAAGAACTCTGCCATCTAACTGTACTTTGTTATCTGTCTGTACAGTTTCACTATGTTGTGAGTTTCTGTTTTGCTCCAGTTTTTGAAAATGCCCAGGTGCTCCATGCTGAATACTCTTGTCTCCACTTCGCCATCCACTTGCTCCTGCTTGCAGCCTCAAATCACTCTTACCTGTCCTTTCACAGGCTTTATTTTTTCATGTTGTGTTTGGATATATTCCTTGATATTATCTTCCAAGCTATTCACTAATTCTCTACATCTAGTCTAGATTTTATCCTTTTGTGTTGAGTTTTAATTTCAAGCTTTATTTTTATTCATAGGTTTTAGTTCTTTTTCGTGTTTTTCTATAACTATTTCTGCCCAATTTTTATGCTTTTTTGTTATTTTTATATATATGCCTTCATTGATCTCTTTGAACATACAAAATTTATTTCTTTAAAAATCTTTTTTTAAAGCTGGCCATAGTGGCACAAGTCTGTAATCCCAAAACTCTAGGAGGCTGAGGCAGGAAGATTATATGTTTGGACCCAACCAGGGCAGTTAAGTGACTTATCAAGATCTTGTCTCAAAACAACACAACAGAAAACCCAAAACAACAACAAAAATAAAGGTTTGGGGATGGCAGTGTGAAGGTCCCAAGTTCAATCCTCAATACAGGGCACAGGGTGTGAGGGGCTTTTTTAGATAGTCCTTTAAAATTCATTTTTTCTGTTAAAAATTCTAGTCTCATTTAAAAAATAGTTTTATGGCCATCTTTCCTAATAGGCACATTTGGAGTGGCAGTGTTATTGTTTCATTCTTTCTTTCTCTCTAAATTCACTTATTCAGCAGTGTCACAGTTGCTTTCCTTGGCCACTCAGAGCTCCAGGTCACGTGAACAGTGGTGCAGAGTCTGGGGCTCTAGCAGTATTACTACAGCGGTGCTGTATACTTAGCTAATGAGCTGCCAAGCAGCTTCAGTCCAATTCTGGCTGGGAAGCTGTGTGCTCTCTTTTTCCCTAGGCCTGAAGCTTCCTTTAAACTGTTGTGGTGAGCAGTGTTGAGCAGTTTTATTCAACCTCCTTTCCAGAGTGGAAAAGACCCAAGCTCTGTCCTTAGGTTGTGAATGTGCTCTCTGTGGGACATTTAGCTCCATTTTATTCTACAGGACCCAAACACCAGTTACTAATGTCTGCCTCAGAACCAGGGGCACAAAAGAATTACAGCCTCGGCCATTTTTACTATTTTATGCTTCTATGCATTATTTTTCTGGTCTACAGAAATCCTGATTTTTGTTGTTGACCTATGTTTTCTTAATTTTCTTTAAATTTAAAATTTTTTTTTATGTATTTGGGGTAGAAGTGATGTATGAGTACGTAAACATACTTTGCCAACATGACCCAAGATGTTTCCCAACTACTATGTGGAAACCCTGTCTCTCCCACTGGCTCCTATCACTCTTTGCTCTTGGGTTTTCCCTGTCACTCTAACATTTGGTTGTCCTTTGAGGCTCTTCTTCCTTTAAATTAGGGGTAACAAACCTTTCTTAACCACTCAGCAGTTTACCCTGAGTCTCACTCTAGCAGTGTGTTTGTTTACGTACTGACTACCCTGAGCGTTGCTCGGGCAGTGTCATTTTAACCAGTCAATTCTTGTATTAAATGTATTTGATAAAATTTTTATATTTTATATTTACATTTTTATATTTCCTGTTATATCATCTTATAAAAATTAATAAAAATGTAATTTTTGGTCACCCTGTGTTTAAATAATTGGACTGGTAAGTCGTTAAAGGATGAGTAAATATTTAAGGTTTTTTTCAGGCCAAGAGACAAAATCAAGGCTATTATGTAAAATGTAACCATTAATAAATGTAAGAACCCTTCTTACTCTGAGTTTGTGGGACACTGAGAAATAAACAGTGGGCCAGATTTGGTGCAAAGCCGGTCGTCTGCCATCATGGCCTTAAGTAATATTCTGCAGATTTTACTTACCTGTCCTACCCCTTCTTCACTCCAGAGATTAATATCCACTTCTGTTTACTATATGATCACAAATCTTTGGTGCTGGCCCATTTGCTAAGTCCTAGAATTCCGATTTTTTTCTTTTTTTGGTAGTACTGGGCATTGAACCCAGGGCCATTACAGTGATATCCAGACCCCTTTTATTTTTATTTTGAGAGAGGGTCTTGCTAAGTCACTAAGTTATGCAGAGTGGGCTGGAACTTGCAGTTGTCCTACCCTCTACTCACTATGTTCCAGCCACTTTAATGACAAAGCCCCATACTGTCTTATGAGCTCTGCCTGAAACAGTCTTGAAAACTTCCTACTTGTATCTGCCAACTCTTCAGTTCACTGTAACTTGAACACCTCCTCTGATATCCATTACTGGATTACGAGCTCTTGTAGCATCTTGTACTTAATTCTGATCCACTGACGGTCACAACCAGTATTTATTAAGCAGAAGTAATTCTGTGGAAGTTATACCCTACTTGATGTAGACAGTCATTAACAAAACAATTCTAAATGGTGGTAAGAGAAGATCTCTAGAGAAGTCAGTACTGGGGTAGAGCCTGAAGGAGGTACAGCCAGCTAGAGGACAGTTTTCAAGCAGGGAAGAATAAGCAAGGGCTTCAGGCAGAGTGCTGACAAACTGGAGCAAGAGGGGAGCCTATGAGGCTGGAGCGCAGAGAATGGACAGGAAATGCAGAGAAAGAAGTCTGTGGTGTAAAGAGTGGCGCAAATCTAAAGCATCCTGGGTTACTGTAAGCACATCAGCTTTTACTTTGAATACACTGAGGAGGCACTGGAATGGGGAGAGGTGCTGTGGCTTTGGATTACTCTGGCTGGTACACAGAGAGTGGACTGCAATTATCCAGGACGGAAGCAAGGAACCGTGTTAATGCAGAACTCACAATGTTGTATTTAACTGCCTCTTTACTTCACCAAAGTCAGAAATGAGACTGCAGTGCCTTGTGGACAGAGTTTGACAGTTTAGACATTCACATTTCTGAAAGAACAATCTATTTCCAACATAATTTTCAGGTCTAAATACAACATAGTGCATAGGAAAGACTGTTACTCTTTTTAGTGGAGGATGAAGAATCCTTCCAAAGTAAAAGGCAGGATATATTACAATAAAGTCTCCATCCACCAACTAAATTATCTACAGGCCATAAACTACCTGTATGTTTCAATGACCATGTGGTTCCTTGGTTTCCAGTGACCACATGAATCTTGCTTTCAGGTATCCAATTTACTTTTTGGTCATTGCATCCTTTTGAAGGAGCAGTGGACACTATCACTTTGTAACCTAAGTTTTGAGCCTCTCAAGCCAACTATCTAAATGTGGTCTGAGAAAGAGAAAAATTCAAAGTATCAAGCACTGGCTCCCACTGTCTTAAAATATCTGTTTCAGGGAACTATGGCAAGTTTATTAACTCTTCTGTGGATGCAGTTAGGAGGAACTTGTTCTTTCTATGGTTTTTTCCAAACAACTGAATTTGATGAGTGTTTGGAACCTGCACATGCTTTTGCACCAGAAGAACTAGAGTGCATGTGTTTCCTGTGGCTGGGCTGTGTCTCTGGAAATCATCACTCTCATATATGCATTATGTATAGGTTCTATATCCCTTATTCGAAATGCCTGGTGCCAGAAGTATTTCAGAATTCAGATTTTTCCCCTTGATTTTGGAATATTTACATATACATAGGGAGATATCTTGGAAATGAGATCCAAGTCTAAACATGAAATTCATTTGTCTCATATATAATTTATATATATAACCTTGAGGTAATTTTACACAGTATTTTAAATAATTTTTGTTCATTTTCACTGTGACTCAATACATGAGGTCAGGTGTGAAATTTTCAACTTGTGGCATTATGTCAAAAATCAAAAAGTATCCAACTTTAGAGTATTTCAAAATTCACTTTTTGGGATTTAAGGATGGAATCTGTACCATGGCCCACATAGTAATTTCTAGGAAGGAGAAAGAGGAAAGGAAGGGAAAAAAGGAGAGATGGAGGGAAGTGTGTTGAAATGGAACAAAACATCCAGAGGGCATTTCATGTAACTGTAGATCTTTAAAGTTGTGTGTTTGGTTCCACCGCTCCCAGCCCAGAGGAAGGGGCTCCTGGGCCACCGTTCCACCACTCCCAGCGCAGAGGAGGTGAGCTGCACCCCCACCCCCGTCAAAATGAGAAGACAGGTAAACAAGTCTCAAAACCAGACTTCCAGATCATCTACAACAACCTCAAAGGGAAACAAGATGGAACAATCTGATACTCAACCACCTGGACTCCCTGAACTGGCAACAAAAGAGGATCTGGAAAAAATGAAATTAGAAATAATTTCTAAGATAACAGCAGAGATTGTGCTCATAGTGCAAGACATGATTAATAAATCTAGAGAGGACACCGATTAAAAAAATAGAGAAGTTGAGGAACATGATGGAATCCCAATATAGGAAACAAATGGAATTCATAAAACAGATACAAACAGATTTCCAGGAGATTAAAAACTCCATGGAAAGTCTACAGAGCAGAATGAGCTAATGTGAGGACAGAATTTCAGATACAGAAGATAAGATTGCAATTAGTGACCAGGAAAAGAAAAACTGCTTTAAAGTTGTGTGTTTGAGGTCAGGTGTATTCAACCCAAACCACAAAGAAAGTAATTATAATCACTTATACACTGTTTGGTGGGAATTCAAATTAGTATAGCCACTATGGAAAACATGTAGAGGCCCCTCAAAACACTAAAAATAAAACTACCATGCTATAGCTATCCCACTCCCATGTATATATCCAAGAGAAATTAGGTCAGCGTACAAAGAGATCTGCAGACCCTTGTTTATTGCAGCACTATTCACAATAGCTAAGATACAGAATCAGCCTTGGTGCCAGTTAGCAGATGAATGGATATATATGGTATATTATACAATGGAGTATTATTCAGCCATACAGAAGAATGAAATCCTGTTATTTGCAGGAAAATAGATGGAACTGGAGTATATCATGTTGAACAAAATAAGCCAGTCACAGAAAGACAAGTATTCCATGTTTTTTCTCATATGTGGAAACCAAATAAAAAAAGATCACCTGAAAGTAGAAAGAGGTCTCTGAGGGAAAGGGGAGGAGTTGGGGAGGTGGGAGGAGGACAGACAGCTAGGTGGACATGATCAAGGTGTGATATATCCATGTATGTCAATGTCAAAATGAAACTCATTAATTTGCTGATTAACATGTGTTAATAATTATAATAAATTGGGTCCGGGGATTTGGTTCAGTGGCACTGAGCCTGCCTTGTAAGCACAAAGTCCTGAGTTCAATTTCCAGTACCAAAAAAAAAAATCCAATAATTATAATAAATCAGTTTAAAATCAGTTTTGGACTATATAGAAAAAGCAATTATTAAATTGAATATAACAAAAATTTAGGTCAGAAGTTTATAAACCTCATAATAAAAAATATCAATCATAAACAAGTTATCCTTGAAAAGGGGCAAAGGGGAAGGGGAAGTGAGTGGGAGGGGCCGGGGAAAGGAAAGAAGGGAAGAAAATGAAAAAATGGAAACAAAGTCTTTGTAAAAATGGAGGGGTGGAAGGGTTGAAGGGAGGGCAGGGGAATGAGGAAAAAAATAAGAACTAAGAGAGATTATGTAAAGGTACAAATTTCCAAACATGAATGTCATTATATTGTATACCTAAAATGCACCAATTAATAAAAAAAAATAAACAAGTTAACCTTAAAAAATACTAGTATTTTGCATGAATATATTAGCAAACTTAGAGGACATATAGATTCTGAGGTAAAATCTATTAGAAGAGTGTACTAAAGATGGCAGAGAAAGTCATAAGATCAAATGACTTAGGAATGCCTATTTTCCTTACTAGGCTGAAACAACATTTTTTTTCTAAAAGTGAAACAGGACTTTTTTTGGGGGGTGGGAGGGGTGTTTCTGAGAGAGGGTCTTGCTGTGTAATCTAGGCTGGCTTTGAACTCATAGCGATTCTTCTGTCTCAGCCTGTGGAGTGTTGGGATTATAGGCGTGTGTCACCTTGTTGGGCAGGACTCTCATGCCTAATTGTTGGAGAGTGTGTGAAGACTGCCCCAGTGCTTTGTGACCTGGCACCTGGGAACAGTCAGAGCTAGATGCAAGCTCAAGCAAGCAGCAGCAAGATGGAACACTGAAGTTTTCAAGTTGTGATTCACCTCTTATTTGCTGTGGGACCTTGCCTCAGTTTTCTCACCTGTAAAACTGGGATAATAAATGCAACAGAGCTGCTGTGAGGGTTATGTATGTTAATGTATATTAAAAACAGAGACTGGTACCTGGCACACTATAATTTTTTTTGAGGTGCCAGAGCTCGAACTCAGGACCTTGCACTTGTGAGGCAGGCCCAGTGCCACTGAGCTAAACTCCCGGCCCCACACTATAACTCTTTTTTTTTTTTGGTACCAGGGATCAAACTCGGGTCCTTGTGCTTGTGCAGCGGGCAGTGAAACCACTGAGCTAAATCCCCAGCCCCACATTGTAACTCTTAAGCATAGTTATTAGTCTGTACCTACTTAAGGAAATTGGTTAGAGATATTTTCTTTTATTTTCCAGTGTCTCTGGTTCTGAATAAAAACAGCCTTTAACATCCCGTAAGACTTATCTACCAATCAGCAGTGAAGTCAACAACACGGAAGACTGTGTTGTGTCTGTGAGCTCACTCAGCAGATTCCCTGTCCCACGGGCATCAGGGCATGGCAGAGGAGCACAGATCAACAAAAGCTTCCCCTAGCAACAATCCACAAGTTTTCCTGGATGGAGCATTAGCTGTCTCCCTGTTACCCAGAAGGAACCACTGGCTTCTTGCTCTCACTAGCCCATGATCTGTGGTTTGACTTCTGTAGGAGGATCTGATCAGATGAGGACTGGGGTGCAAAACAATCTTTGGAAACATGAAATCCTCTGTACTAGAAACATTACTATTAACATTATGGGGTGGAGAAACTATGCATCTGCTCTTAGATTTTACCTTTTGATTCTGTTTTCTAGAAATACTACAACTCATACTTATTTCTCTATAATTGTGCTTTCAGACAATCAGAGGGAGGAAAAATCATCAAACTCTGTTGGTATCTGTAAGCTCTGCCTTGAAACCCTACAGTGCTTCTCTTCTTTAGTCAAATAGTAACTTAAAACTCTCTATCTGCTATGAGTGTACAACTCCTTCATCCACGAGGGAACCTCCACAGTGGTTCCAGAGACTCCCGTAGATGCACACTGGTCAAATTCCACTCATCAGTTTTGCCACTGTCACCTATCTGCAAAAGTCCACACCTAGAAACCTGGAAGAACCCTCAAACTACCTCTCCAGAGACAAGGGATCTCTTCAGAGATAAGAGATCAAGGCCAGAGGTTTTGTCATCCCAGGACACATATTCGGTAACATCTGGGCAACAGGGAAGGGCTCATTATTTCTGAGGTGCTGCTCTTATCAAAGAGATAACTGTACTGACAGTACAGAGAAACATGAATAATATTTAAGCTCTGTCAAGATTATTTTCTTCACTTTTTTTTAGCAGTTTTTTCCTTTCAAATCTATAGGCTAATGCTAACTTTTCATTCAGTTTGTGTATCATTCATTCATTTTCTTCAGTATTATTCTGAGAGCCTATATTGCTCACCACATTCTCTATGGGATTAAAGATAGAATTAACCATAGATTTTCTGAAGGAAATGCATCTTGAAAGCAGGAAACACAGATAATCAGAGGAAATGGGGGTCTATTATAGGAGTAACATCACAAGAAGATGAGGAAAGGATGGGAGGTGTAGGCATCATACCAAACCACTAGGGTCCTAGGAGGAGCAGGGAGTGAATGCACTGGAAGGGAGGCCATGAAAACTAGGGTTCTACACAGGAGAATGATGTCCTAAATAAAATACTTCACCACTCATCTAACCTTATCATATAGAAAACACTATTTTTTTTGCTTTAGTGATATATCATTAGAATAGTTCTTACTTTTTTGGAACTTAAAGAGTTTAGTAGGAGAAGCAAACATGAAAAGCAGTAATATTATGCAATAGAATGATACATAATGGTGCTATGACAAAGCTGGGAACAGATGTTAAATCAACAGTGGACCTGGGGAAGGCTCCTTAAAGGTAGAGGTGCTTGACATTATTCTGAAGAATAAGTAGAGGCTGGTTTAGGGGACTGGGAGGAAGAGGAAATGGCACGCAAGCCATCAAGAAGCAAGTGTGATGTTAAAGATTCAATATTTACAAATATATGACCTGTGGACACATCTGGAGCAATATGAAATTTATACATATCCCTCACTCCTGCTCAATAAACAAAGTAACTGCTTGACACTGAGAAACTGCCTTTAACCAGCTACAATGGTTAAGATATCTGGGCTACCTGTCAGCATATTTTTCTGACCGTTTGGAGATGATGGGGAAGAATATCACACAGAAAACACATTCTGGACGCGAACTTCAACATCTCACTTTCAGAAGAGGGTCATTAACTACAACAGTAATAACACCACTTCCACTGTTGGAATAGCTTCTCTTCACAGTTCAGCCACCATCACTGTAAAGCACATCTGTACAAAGATGAATGCAGAGCAATACAGAGAAACTAGTATCAAACTCCTGTGCCGTTCAACTTCTCGCGCTGTAATCGGTCACTACAACGAGCAGGGCTGACAGTGTGCAGATTACAATGTAAACACCGGGCTTTGACTCAGTTATGTTGAGGCCAACCGTTTCTGACAGCCTCTGCAACGTGATAAACACCGTCTGTCTACAGTTCCCCTGTATTTGAAAGTTACGACAAACATTTTGCTGAAATGTAAACAACTGACATCATGACTGGTGAAGTAGTGGGCTGCAAATTTATCTAAAATCAAGAAAACAAAGATCTTGTTTGACACTAGATAAACCATTAGTGGTCACCAAGGGAGCAGCTTTGGGAGGTCATAAGTGCTGTCATCAGCTTTCAAAAATGTGCACCAAAGATATTGTCACAATTTAGTCCGGTAAAGAATAATGTGAGAAATGAAAGAAGCAGAAGGCAGTAGAAAAGGGAGTCAACATTTTTTTTTAGCACAGTTTTAAATCAGGGAAGAATTTTAAAATGAGTTAACTTTAATTTCTGGCTTTTCAGTGATTTTTACACTTGATCTTAGCCAAAAGGCCGAGAAGCGATTTTTTCAGTGATTTTTAAATGGAGGATGGATTAAAATTTGTAACAATTTTCTTAAAATTTAGAAATCTCATTTCTTCATTTCCTCATTTTATGAGATATAACTGATATCACTCTGTCGCATAGCTTTTCTGAAAACTTACACAAGCCTGATGGGAGAACTAATTCGTATGACAACTTTATGTTACACTGAAGTCTTAAATTTATGACACTGCAAAATCAAAGTCTATTATTATTTTATAATTATAAGCTTAAGTTATATAAGATTAGAATATTTCTGGTTAAAACTTTATATTTTACATAGTCTATCATGTTTAAAATTCCTGTGTTTTTATTCCTGGGCTAGCTACATAGACCTTAACGAAGAATTTAACATAAGGACAATATATTAAAATTTTTTATTTCTAAACATGTAAAAATCTTTAAAATGGAGTAGAGGTCACTTCAGGACAGTAACAAATCAATTTAAAGTCAGACCCCTAAGCCAAAAATATGTCTTCTGATAGTCCAAAATAACTATCAAACTATTTTAAACAAAATAGGGCCGGGTATGTAGCTCAGTGGCGTCGTGCTTGCCTGGCAAATGCAAGATCCTAAGTTTGATTCCCAGTACCAGAAGGAAAAAAAAAAATTCATACTATATGATAAAAATCTTCATTTTTCCAATGGATTTATTATGTCTAATTTTGTTTATTCTGACAACATTTTGAATATGTAAGATGCATTGCAAAGACTTTTTTTTATAAATTGAAGATAGATATTCCTACTATACAAATGAAAACAAAAGAATCCGAACATTTTACTTTGTTCATAGCAGTTAAAATGAAAACTGACATAACTCTATTCGTATTGTACCATTATACTTTAAATTAAAGCCACTAGGTTCGGGCCGGGGATTTAGCTCAGTGGTGCTGCCACCTGCCTTGCAAGCTCAAGGCCCTGAGTTTGACTCCCGGTACAAAAAAACCCCCCAAAAACCCACTAGGTTCATTTGTAGAACATGTAATTATAAAAATCCGAGAATCTGTTTACCTAATCTAGTCTTCCCCTACTTGATTAGTTTAGTCTTATTTTTCAGAGAATATTAGTTATATATGTCAAGCTTCGTATGGTTTCTTATTTATTAGTATAGCCTTGCTGTACAAAATTTGTAGTTTCTTTTAAATTGCTGCATTTTTTCCTGAACACATGCAATATCATCCGAAGAGGGAGCACAATAATATTCTCCAGTCACAACCTACTTCTAACTTCCTGACCAAGTCTGCAAGCCAGCATTAGTCTGCTTCTGTTTATTCCAGGTATGGTCTTGTAGCTTTTTCTTGCCCCCCTCCCTTTGTGTGTGTGTGTGTGTGTGTGTGTGTGTGTGTGTGTGTGTGTGTGTGTGTTTACTAGCTAAGGTGCTCAGTCCCATTTTTCCACCTAAGATTTTGGTGGAACAGCCTGAGGTAAATAAAATACTTTGTTTGTTTGTTCACTTGGAACTGTATTTTTCTAGCTTCTTCCACCAAGTCTGTGCTGGTCCTGCAGTGTAGAAATGTGCATCACTGATAGCTTTGGCTTAAAAGGACAAAATGCCTATATTAACCATGATATGAAACTATGTTATATCCTTTATAAGCTATTTATTAATATAACCAAGGGTCGGGGATTTGGCTCAGTGCCACCACGCCTGCCTCACAAGCACAGGTCGTGAGTTCGATCCCTGGTACCAAAAAAACTCCACATATATATATATATATATATATATGTATATATGTATATATATGTATGTATATATATATAGCTTAATAATCTTTATAGGCAAAAGAGTCTTCCTAATAATGTATAGTCCATGAAGTTGTGTGTTTAGTCTATTTCTCATTCTGTCCTCCAAGAAGTCAGAAGAGGCCGGGCAAGGTGCATGCCTGTGTCCCTGCTATTTGAGAGGCTGACAGGAACAATGGCTTAAGCCCAGGAGTTCAAGACCAGTCTGGGCAATGAGGCCTTGGCTTAAAAAGCAAACAAACTAACAAACACCACAAAACAAATTAGAATAATGTATTAGACCTTTCTATAAAAACTTATATACACAAATTCCATTAATTATTAGCTTTTTCTGAGTTAACTGAGCAATCTCATCCATCTATTCATTTTGTGGTTTCTTCTGTAAGCCTTTATGGGGCATCTAGTAATAGGTAAGGTACTAGACTAGGCTCTAGGGATACAGAGACAAAAGGATTCTCAAAGACTCTACAATTTAGTAAGAAGATAAACAAGCAAATGATCTATTCTGATTTAGCAATGATTTTCAACCTGGCTACGTCTCAGAATTACTGGTGGAGTTTTATTATAAAAATTTCCACATGAAAAAAAAGAGAGCATTCAGTTTCTATGTTTACTTCTTAAAAATTCCAAAGTAATTCTGAAGAACTGAGAACTACTACTATATACGAGAGAAGTAACACAATGAATAGGACTGCGAAGGAAGGATAGCTCTTCCAGGGTGAGGGCACACAGGGTGTAAGTGAGTGGGTGAGTTTGGAAGGGGCAGCCCATGAGGAAGGCTTACAGAGGACAGGGGTTTTTTGATACCAGGTATGGAACCCAGGGGCTCTCTACCATTGAGCTATATCCCCAGCCCTTTTTATTTTTTATTTTGAGACAAGGTCTTAAGCTACCCAGGTTGCTCTCAAATTTGTCATCCTCTTGTTTCATCTCCTGAGGAGGTGGGATTTCAGGTGTGTCCTACCATGCCAGGCAAGCTTGTCTTTTAACAATGGAATGTACAAGCTTTTATTTTGCCATGAGGTTTCTAATTAGAAAAATGAGGTTCTACCATAGATGTTTCAAGGTCACTATCTCTTCTGGTAGTCTCCCTTTTCTCAGCTTGGCTGGGATACCCAGTGGGAGAGGGACAGCCTTCTCTGTTGTGCTCAGCTTAGGGCTTTCCCTTAACCTGGGAATCTCAAAAGACAAGCAAAGAACAGGGGCCTCTCACAGGAGGAGTTCTGCAACAGACACTGTGTAATCCCACTTGTAGAAATGTGTCCCTCACACAAATACAAGTACTCAGTAAGATCTGCGGAACAAAATTCCATTCAACCATATGTCATTTGCGAATATTTTTCCTTTTAGAGAAAGGAGCTTAGGGTAAACCAAGAATAATTTTTTCCTTTTGAATTTCAATGTCTAAAACACCATCTTGGGGGTCTGGGGATTTAGCTCAGTGGTTCCGCCACTTGTCTCGCAAGTGCAAGGTCCCAAGTTCAATCCCTGGTACCAAAAACCAAAAAACAAAACCGATGGGCCAGGGATTTCGCTCAGTGGTTTTGCTGCCTGCCTTGCAAGCACAAGGACCCAAGTTCGATCTCTGGTACACCCCCCCAAAAAATGTAAAAAACAAAACCGAGTTACAAAACACTATCTTGGGAGGGGGTATGTAAGAATTCAAAGTGATCCAAAATTCATAGAGTTATCAAAGCATTTTTTCAGAAACTATGGCCTTGAAAGTTGTGTCTCTGTCTTCCTGACATTTGGACATTACCTATAATAAAATGCACAGCAGTGCAAAGCATAGGTCTTAAATTGGGCCATGACAATATGCTGGGAATGGGCCAGGGATTTAGCTCAGTGGCACCATGCCTGCCTGGCATGCGCAAGGCCCTGAGTTTGATCCTCAGTACCACAAAAAAAAAAAAATTGCTGGGATCAAACACATTCACTAGATCTGTGGTGATGAATTTAACATTTGTGATTATAGATTGATTGATTTGCTTATCATGCCTGTGATGCAGCACATTGTCATCCTCTGCTAAGAACACAGGAAATTCCCATTTGAAGCTATTCTGTGAAGATCTGTGTATACTTGAACATCGGCACAGATCAAGCACATACTCCATGGACACTTGTGGGAAACTTCCTCTGTCTGGACTCTTCTTAGCTTATGAGTGTTGCTGGGCTGCAGATGCTTCAAGATTTCACTCATGGGCTCTGCTTTTAATTCAGCTCTAGACTCTGCATGGGCTTCAGAGGGTGCATTAAGGTGGGTCAGTCATTTATAGAGAGGCCCTAAGTTTATGAATCATCTCAGTACTAGTATGATGGAAATGTCCAGAGATTTGGGTTCTGGTTTCAATAGTCATAGGGTCTTAGCATGGTAACTTTAACTCTGGGAGTTCTTATTAGCCTACCGATTTAAATGAGAGAGTTGTCTAAAAGTATTAAGGTTAATTAACTTTTAACATTCCATGGTTCTCTTTTGGCACTGTGTAAAAACAGCAAAATATCTTGTAGGCTCAACATATACTTTCTGAATAAAATTTTAAGCAGGGTATGGTGGTGCATGCCTGTAATCACAGCTACTGGGGAGGGGGAGGCAGAAGGATCACTTGAGTGTACCAATTCAATACCAGCCTGGGCAACACAGTGAGGCCTTATCTCAAAAACAGGACCATCCTGAAAGAATATCATGAAAGGAAAATATTTTTTAAAATATTATTTTATCGGTACATTTTAGGTATATAATATAATGACATTCATCATTGGAAATTTGCACCTTTACATAATCTCTCTTGGTTCTTAGTTTTCCCCCTTCCCCTGCCCTCCCTTCAACCCCTCTATCCTTCCCTATTTACAAAGACTTTGTTTCCATTTTTTCCTTTTCTCATATTTATTCCTTTCCCTACCCCTCCCATTTCCCCTTACCTTCTGTCCCTTTCCTTCCTATTTCACATTATCTATTATACCTTTTAGTCCTCATTTACACTTTCAGTTTCTCACACTAGAGAAACTATTTGGTATTTACACGTGTGTCCTGTTTATTTCACTTAAGAGTATTGCCTCAATATGCATCCATTTAGCTATAAATGTCTCTGATTTCTCATTTTTTATGGCTGAGTGGTACTCCATTTTATTAAAAAAACCTACATTTTCTTTATCCAGTCTCCAGTTGATGGGCATTTGGGCTGCTTCCAAGTTTTAGCTATTACAAACTGTGCTGCTATGAACATGGGTGCACATACACCACTGTGGTATGATTCTTTTAATTCTTTGGGGAAGATCCCCAGCAGTGGAATAGCAGGGTCAAATGGGACTTCCAGTCCTAGTTCTTTGAGGTATCTCCATACTGATTTCCACAGTGGCTGCACCGGTCTACACTCCCACTAGCAGTGGAGCAGGGTTCCTCTTTCCCCACAGCCCCGCCAGCATTTGTTATTGGTTGATTTCATGATAGCAGCCATTCTTTCTGAAGTGAGGTGGAATCTCAGTGTTGTTTTCATTTGCATCTATGGAATCACCTGTGATGTTGAACATTTTTTCATATGTTTATTTGCTATTTCTACTTCTTTGAGAAATGTCGATTCATTTCAGATGCCCATTTTTGGATTAAAATATTTTTAATATTTTGTAGAGACTATATTTTGTGAGGATGTATATTTATGGAGTTAACTGTGAGTTAGACAATATTAGTGCTATATGAGTAAACAATAAATAGTAGGTTGTTTTTATTGTTGTGTTCATTGACATTTTCCAGCTTTAAAATGCTTTATAAATTACTAATGCCTAGATTGGTAAGTGGAAATGGATTCTGGCAAACCATGGACAGGCATATCAATTGGGAAGGTGGGAAGTTCTTTCAGCTGATCTCCATTTGGCCAAAGTGCTGGGACAGTCTCCATTTCTATGAAACATACAGACTGACATCTACCTTCCTGCAAGTGGCCTTTGCTCTGAGTATTATGCTTAGCATGGGCAGGGTCTATGTGTTCCCAAGTAAGTTTATACCAATTGACTCTTTATTGTAATTATTTAGTTTAATGAAATATCAAGTAAACTTTTATTTTGGGTAAAAAAATTTTTTTCTATAGAAAATAAGACGTCTGCTTTGAAAAAATTCAATAACAAAAATTCCTACTAAAAGACTGCCAGCAAATTAGGCACAGATGAGACAAGTGAAAGGACTGCGGAAAATGTAAAAATCGAGAGAGCTGGTCATGAACTCAAGAGTGATTTACAAATGCTTGCTTTACTTTTAAAAAATTGGGAAAGTGGAATGTGTAGATATCACATATAAGAAAAACTAAATAGGGGCCGGGGATGTAGCTCAGTGGCACAGCAACTGCCTGGCAAGCGCAAGGCCCTGAGTTCAATTCCTAGTACTAAAAAGGAAAAGAAAGAAAGAAACAAAAACTAAATGGAGCTCCAAAGAAGAGAACGATTCACAAAGAAAGCCTTACTCCTACATCAGAAGATGGATGAAATAATATACCTAAATGTTTTAATTTAAAATATTTAAGATATTTAGTTGTTGTCATAATTTCCTTGACTTCATTGTATTGCCCAAGGAAGATACTACTTCCTAACATTTCTGCATGATAATTAGGATTTTTCTTTTTAAAAAATTCAATTCCATATCTAGTAAATCTATCCTGGAGTATAAATGGAAGTGTCTTCAGTGGTATATATAAAAGGATTCTTGAGATAATGAAAAAGCAAAATATCAGAACAATCTAAACAAATATTGATCAACAGGGAAACTGGTAAATAAATTACTGATACAACTAATTCCATGCAATACTATGAAATCATAAAAAATAATTCACAGGGGAAATTATTCTCTTTTGGATAGTTTATTTAAACCATGTATACCCATCTTTTTAAAATTAAAAGATAAATCAAGCTAATTAAAAGAGGATCATCACATGTTGAGGTGCAATAATGTACATATTGCTCATATTGCTTAGTGAAATGAAAGTTATAGACATATATACACACACATATAGTTTGATTTTTCTAATGAGAAAAAAATATTATATGGTATGTATGTACATGCACAGGAAAAACCTGGAAGGATATATTCCAAACTCTTAACATTTATGCTGAAAAGAGGGACTATAATTCCATTTATACATTTATGTATTGTATAATTTTAAAAAATGTGTATTATAATAATAAAAAAGATTTTTTTCTTTTAAAAAGGCCTTGTAAATCTAAATGTTTCCCAGAGGACTAGCCAGATAAATTATAGTACCCTTACATGAAACCTGGTCCTTATAGTTATGTTTGTGAGGAATAATGAAGAAATGTTTATGTTACACATTCTAAAACACATATTATTTGAATAAATCTAGAATATTTTATTTTTTAATTTAAATACACACATATATCTTTACTAGTACTATCTGTAATTGCAACTTTAAAGTCTAATCTAGAATGGAGCTGCTGTAATCAACCTTATAGTTTCTAAGGACAATTCAGTAGTCAACCCAGGCCATTATCAGAGGAAAATCAATGTGACCAACACATATTGAAGACTTGCGTGAATTTAGTCCTTCTACCCTTCCCCCACATGATGGTATATTTTGGTTCTCTTTAGAGAAATTCAATTAACAATATTAGTCTCCTTCTGTGTCGGTGATAGACATCACAGTCTCCTCACCACATGAAGACATGTAAGACGGGCTTGCTTATTCTTTGACTTGCTAGTTAACAGGAGAATTACTGCCTCTTCTATAAATGACTCTATATGCTTCTTGTCATAAACACAGTGACAGCTCCTAAAATCAATCTTTCATGACCTTATTGATCAAGACACTTAAAAATAATGAGGCTTCACTGGTGGCAGAGTAATGCTTAGAAAAAGAAAAAAAATACTTCAATGAGGGCTTGCCTATTAACACTGCCAAATTTATCTTCCCATTCATTGCTCTTTCCTATTACAGACATTCACCTAGAAATATGTATGATAAAAAGTTAATAATCAATTTTGTAGTTCATGTGATTTTCCTTAATACTTGCTGTATGTAATGTTTTTAACAAAATAAATTGATATAAAAACAATTTTGACTACCATGTTCCTAACCTGTAAGTTCAGAGTAAGATTTCTAAATGAGATGAACATGAGAATTTTTTGGAGAATGACTGCAGGATAGAGGCTATTTAGGAAAAATCTGAACATTTAGAGGGGTGAGGCTTTGGAAACTGTTTTACTCATTTGAATATTTTGTATTTAGCTTATATGATCATTTTTAAACCATAATACTGAGTAGTTTTAGAGCTGGACATAACGCTAGAAATCTAATTTAATGTACTTCTCATATTACAGATACATTTTAGACTGCAGAAAGGAAGTAGTTTGTCTAGGGTTATACCTAAACAGGACTGGGATTAGAATCCAGAATTTCCACTGAGTTCTGGGTTGAGATGATTTTACCATGTTCCTTAAAGTGACAGCTTAGCTGCTTGAAGGAAAAGCTGCTGCATTTCTTTTACTCTTTCTGTAAGCCTTAGGGGATATAGGACATGGTTAGGAAACACCATCATGTTTTATATAAAATAAGCACATAGAGATGTGTACCCTATGCATGGTGCCAGGCATGTTATGTGTGCTCATTCCATACAGGCATGCTTCTGCAGAATACTTAAATAATTAATATTTATGAGAACATCTCTTGGTTTTTAATATATAAACTTCATAGAACATATTTAGCTCTTAGTACAGCTGATTGTACACAGAAAAATACACATGCTGCAACACAGTGTTTTTTAAACATGATACATATGTTGAGTTACATTTCAAATATAATTTATAGAGTGTCAGAATCTCATGTAGACAGTTTGAAAAATGCACTGACAGTCACCAGAGGATATATAGTGCATTTCTGCATACAAAGCAAAATATTCACCATATTATTTTGATATTTTATGCATTTCACATCCTACTGTGGATGCCTATTACTTACACATGTATCTTCTTGTGTTTGAGTACAGTTTAGAAAACTGGCTATGGGTTAAAGGTTGACATATAGTACATTCTTTTTCTCATTTGAAAATATGAAGGAGGGCCAGGGGTCTAGCTCAGTGGTTCCGTCTCCTGCCTTGCAAGTGTAAGGACCCAAGTTCGATTCCCGGTACCAAAAAAAAAAAAAAGAATATGAAAATATGAAGGAGGATCCCAGTTAGCATTTTCTATCACACAGAAAGAGAATTCTGGAATGGAATTATTCATGATAAGGAGATTTTCAGTGTAGACACTACGCTTGCAACTGCAGTTTCACTACGGATAGGAGGAACTGTATGCTGTCTTTAACTCCTGCCAATGTTGAAATTTAGAAATTGGATATAATCTGCTGCCTTTACTGGAATGGATTCCTCCTGATGTCCCTTGACTCTGCTTTAAAATTTGACATGATTTCTTCAAATCGGAAGAACCTTGGTCATATATGTGTACCTTAATTAATGCAAAAAGGGCTGACAAAGCAGTTTTTTTTTCAACTTGGTAAAGCTTGTTCTCATAAGGAAGAGTATTTCCCAATGCTGTGATCTCCATCTCACAACCTTGAATTAGGCAACAGTTTTCTTAGATGTGACACCAAAATCACAAGCAACCAAAGGAAAATAATAAATTGAACTTTATCAGAAGTGAAATTGATATGTGTCAAAGACCTCATCAAGAAAGTAAAAAGAAAACCCAGAGAACAGGAGAAAATATTTGCAGATCATAGTGCAGATAAGGGATGCTGAGTACAGAAAGACACTGACAATTCAGTTTTTAAGAAACCTAGTTTAAAGATGGGTAAAAGATGTGAATAGACATTTCATGTCTCCAAAGATACAGAAATGGCCAATATGCACATGAAAAGATGCTCATTATCATTAGCCATCAGGCAACTGCACACTGAAACTACAATGAGAGATCACTTCAGACTCACTAGGATGGCTGAAAAAAGTAGTAATATTTTGGATATGGAAAAACTGGAATATTTGTACACAACTAGTGGGAATATAAATCAGTTCAGCCACTTTGGAAAAGCCTGCCAGCTTCTGAATAGTTAAATGTAGAATTACCATACAATCTGGAGATTCTACTTCTAGAAATGTACCCCAGAGAAGACATATAGACACACAAGAACTTGTTCATGTTTATGGAAGCATTATTAATTATAGCAGTATATTATACATATAATTATGTATTATATACACAGTGAAATGTTATTTGGCAATAAAAAGGAACAGAATTCTGATACATATTACAATGTGGATGAACCTTGGAATGTATGTTAAGTGAAAGAAGCTAATCACAAAAGGCCACACATTATATGATTCCATTTACATGAAATGTCCAGAATAGGGAAATCCATACAGATAGAAAATAGCTTAGTGGGTGCCCAGATGGGGAGGGTGGGGAAATGAGGAGTGAGTGCTAATGGTCCAGAGTTTCCTTCTGGGGTGATAAAAATCTTTTAAAAATTGATTGTGACAATGACTGTAAAACTCTGAATATACCAAAACCACTGAATTGTATATTTTAAATATGTAGTTGCATGGTATGTGAATTACTGTATGCCTCTTTAAGGTACATGATATACACATTTGCATATACAATCCCTAATAAATAAACAATAGTTTTAGTATTCACTGATAGTTGTTGCCTAAACTAAGCTCATTAAAGAACTAACAAAATATTTTTTTCATGTAAAAATTTTCCTTTTTTAATTGGTATATGTTTATAATATATGATATTTATGTTTGTTTGGAAGATATATATATATCACATCTTCATCATTTTCAATCCCCTTTACCCTCTCCCTTTCCTTTGATTCCCTATCTTTACCATTCTTTCTGAATTTATTAACTAGTATTAAACACTCTATATGTATAGTGAGTAACTAATTTTATGTTGTCTTGGCACCGACTTTGAATACAAGTTTAATTATGTTGCACTGGAAGCAAGGCTTAGTTGCCTTGGATAGAGTTTCTAGTTCTCTGCCTCCTCCTAACTTCTCAATATGGCTGATCTAGACATGTGGCTTATGTGACTTGTTCCTGGAGGCCAGTTTCTAATGGGACAGCTGCACAACCCATCCCCATGAACCCCCAAACCCCACATGAACTGCACAGATACATTCACCACAGTGACTCTTCCAGTTATACAGCACTCCATCTGCTTGTTCAAAGCCAATTAAAAGACCCCTTGGGAACTTCTTCAGGGCCATCCTTGATCCAACAAAGGCTCTGATCCACAGCTCTTTCTCTTTCTCTAGTGCCCCAACTGCTGGTGGAGCATGCCTGCCCTGGATGGCTCTCCCTTCCCACTGACTCAGAGCTGTCCTCTCTCTGGGGTCTGTAAGAAATAGACTGCTTCTGCTATTTATGTGTTCTGCTGAGCTGCCTCTTCTGTTTTACACCTGATACATCTGGATTTAACTCTCCTCCCAGCCAGCGCCTTCTCAGAGTGTAGCCATCTTGGCAAGAAGAAAACTGGACACAGATCAGACATGAACCGTAAGAGCACCTGCCAGTATAGAAAACTCTCTTGTGAGAGGGATACATGGTCACAGGTCAGACATTCAAGCTTTAGACTATCCACCAGCTTAAGGAAGTATCCTGTAAAAAACACATCACAGACATCCATGACCATCTTCCTTGGAGACCTCTTAGGGCAAGGATAGAATATATAGCTACTCTCCAGCAAGACAGCAGAAGATCAAATTAGGAGGAAAAAAATGTCTGCATGGGTATATACCAGGTTATTATTTTCCTCTTGCTATACTGGGCTGGCCAGGGTACATCAATCTTTCATTATTAAGTATAATATATTTTTCAGGGTTTTGGTGACCGCCCCTTATCAGGCTCTCCTTAAAATTCAATCTTTGAAATTGTTTAAAAATTAGAAATGAGTGTCAGACAGGTGTGGTGGCACATGCCTATAATCCCAGCACTTGGGAGGATGGTTCAGGAGGATCGCTTCGAGTCCAAGGCCAGCCCAGAGTACAAAGTGAGTTCAAGGCCTACCTGAACTGCATAGTGAAACCTAGTGTCAAAAAGACCAAAAAAAAAAAGGAAATGAGTGTTGAATTTCAATTTTTGCCTTCTCCATTTCTACTAATCAGTTCTCTGATTTTTGAAAATGAAAACATATATTAATTTATTTATAGGTGTTTTATCATCTTTTCATTTCTCTTGTAAGTACTACTGGATCATGTTGTTACCAAACTATCACAACTCAATGAGTTAGATGTGTAATCCTATGCTTATTTTTCAAGAAGGAAATCCAATTAAAAACCTAGCTGAATGCTCAGAGCTACTACATAGCTGACGTGGAATTTGAATTCAACTATAGAACTACAAAGCCCAGTGGCTCTTCATAGTTGCAGTATATTGTATCAACATTTGTTAACTGCCTACTGGTTGCCAGATTAAAATATATTACTTCACTTACAGCCATATAATTCTTCTGAATACATCAACATCTTACATTTTACTGATAAGGAATGTGAAGCTCAGAGAGACTAATTAATTAACTCACCCAAGGTCATACAAGAATAAAATACCAGGTTCTAAATCCATGTTGTTAACATTGCTCTTAACTGTTTCTTTAATACTTTCTCAATGATGATCTAATTATGACCCATATCACAACTTTCAACAATCCTGTTTATTCTTAGCTCCTAGGAATACAATCAAGAATAAGCCAAATGATTTATTTTATTCTAGGGCAGAGTTTCTTCAATTGTAATGTCAAAGAAAAGTGAATTCCAAGGGATGACTCGAAGGGTGGGTGGTTATACACCTAGCAATACAGAGAAATATCTTTAAGGCTTCATAAGTATTTTATTTCAAGTGTACAAAATGTACATTATTTTCCATGATGTATTAATCAACTTTCCAACAAAATACCTGACACCCATACCTAAGGGAGAAGTTTATTTTGGCTCATGGTTTTAGAAGTTTCAGTCCATGGTCAGCTGGCTCCAAGGCAGAGACATTGTGAAGAGTGTGATGGAAGAAGTTTCTCAGCTAGTGGTTGCAGGAAGTAGAGCAGGATGGAAAGAGCCAGAGAGGAAAGGGCCAGGGATCTGATGTAGTCTCCAAGATCACACCCCTATGACTCACCCAGATACACTCAGAAGTGTGCTCTACTAAATCTCCTCGAAGACTCAAGCCAATGAAGTTGACAATTAAGATTAACTGTCACATCACCTGTTTATTTTAATGAGAAAATAATGTTTTATATATTATTTAATATATCTGCCTGTTTTGGTTAATACACAGGTATTTGGCACGAATCCTACTAATTTAAAAGAACTCAGCTGAACTGAAGACAGCTGGCATCAAGCTCCATACACAGGTACAGGCAATTTCTTGTTCTTAGTGTCACTATTTCTGAGAAGTTGGATTTATATAAATGTGGTTAAAAACAGCAAGTGTTTACTCACTGCATCAGGTAATCAATCACTAAGATGAGCCCAAGAGCAGAGTATTTCCAGAGCAGTAGCATGATGGAATAGTGTTGGGCTGCTATGGGTAGAAACCTCAACAAACAGATCTTACAGAGAAGTTACATCATTCAAGGTCATATGCTGAGCTCAAAAAGTTTTATATATTAACTATTATTTACTATTTATTTTTAATTATAATAATGATGTACCCAACAAGGAGCTTTATCAGAGAAGAAAGAACTAACATCTTTTCTTAGTTTTATCAATAAATATAGCTGTTATTTTCAGGAATGTGAATAAATTAAGATAAAAAACTCATGGTTCTACTTTTGGCTCTTAAGAGTAATTTTCATGACAGCTTAAGGCAGTAACCGACATGCCTTGTTGAATATTTCTTCATAATCTATTTTACCACAAAGCATTTTTTTTTTTGGTGCTGGGGATCAAACTCGGGTCCTTGCCCTTGCGCAGCAAGCGGCAAAACCACTGAGCTAAATCCCCAGCCACCACAAAGCATTTTTAAAATTAGTTTTCTTCAAATGACACTGTTAAAATGGTTGCACAGGTATGGACAAAAGCCTAAAAGTGTAAATATTGTTTAAAATTTTCCCTTAAAATGTACAAATAAAACTGACATTAGAAGGTTGTGTGCTATTTTATCTAAAAGCTTTGAGTACTCTCCCTCAGCAGGGTTTTAGGGAAAGATGGTTTAACACCAGAGACAGGCATTCACCTAGCTAAATGAGTGGTGAACTTGGATCCTTCTAGATATACAGTATTCTTTCTGCTCCTGAGAATAAATAAACAACCACAGAAAAGAAGTGTGGGAGGCTGGTTGAGGTGAAAAGTCAGCTGTGGCCTAATGGTTTCCAGTTCTAGTCAGTAGGGTTGCTCTTCTTCATGAGGACCTGCATGAGGCTCAGTCAGCCAAGACAGATCTCATTCTGTTCAACAAAATCTCCTATGCGTGGAACCTTTCTAAGTAGAAGATGGCATATACTGTTTTCCAAGATTTGCAACGTGAAACATGAAACATGTTAATATGAAATACGTTGATGTTTAGTTACACAAATGGCTAACTTAATTGGAAAAGCCATTTCCTAAAATCTTGATTTCATGAAACTTAATATTTTTTCTTCTGTTATGGATTTTGTTTTTTAAAATATGGTTTAAAAATGACACCAGAAGAATTTTATCATTTAAAATGGCCAACTGGACAATTAAGCATCCTGCTGAAAACAATTTAAAAAGCTGAATAAAATATTTTCCAATATTCTTTTTTTAAAAATTAACTTTATTGGTACATTTTAGGTATACATTATGATCACATTCATCATTGGGAATTTTTACCTGTATGTGATGCATCTTAGTTCTTGTTTTTTTCTATTTCCCTTCCTTCTCTTCCACCCCTCCACCCCTCCCTATTTACAAATGGAAATACTATTTCCATTTTATCCTTTTCTCATATTTTTTCTTTCCCTTCTTTCCTTTCCCTCATCCCCCCTACCTCCCCTTCCTCTTTGAACCTTTGATTCCTATTCCACATCATCTATTATATATTTTGGTCCTCATTTACACTTTCAGTATCTCAAACCAGAGAGACAATTTGGTATTTACACAAGTGTGTGATGTATTTATTTCACTTAAGAGTATGGCCTTGATATGCATCCATTTAGCTATAAATGTCTCTAGTTTATCATTCTTTATGGCTGAGTAGTACTCCACTTTATAAACACACACACACACAAACACACACACACACACACACATCTTTTTTATCCAATCACCAGTTGACAGGAATCTGGGTTGTTTCCAAGATTTAGCTATTACAAACTGTGCTGCTATAAACATACGTGGGCATTGACAAAGCTTTAGCCAACCTTATCAAAAAAAGAAAAGAAAAGGCTCAAATCCATGCAATTAGGAATGAAAGTGGTGAAATTACAACAGGTTGAGCAGAAATCCAAAGGATCATCAACCTGTATTCCAATAAGATGGAAAACACAAAAGAAATGGACAGATTCCTAGATACATATGAATTAACAAAGCTGAACCAAGAAGATATAAAAATTCTAAACAACCCAATATCAATCAATGAAATTGAAAACATAATTAAAAAGTTACCAACATAGAAAAGCCCAGGTCCTGATGGCTTCACTGCTGAATTTTACAAAAAATTTAGAGAAGAGCTAATGCCACTAATGCTCAAACTCTTTAATGAAATTGAAAGGGAAGCAATTCTCCCAAATTCATTCCTAGGAGCAACCATTACCTTGATTCCAAAAGATGAGAAAGACCCAATCCAAAAAGAGAACTATAAACCAATCTCCCTAATGAACATAGATGCAAAAATCCTCAATAAGATAATCACAAACAGAATGCAGAAGATCATCAAGAAGATCATACACCCTGACCAAGTGGGATTTTCCAATATTCTTAAAGGACTAAAGCTATGTGACAATTTCAAGTTAAAAATCCAGGAGAAGGGCCAGGGATTTAGCTCAGTGGTTCCGCTACCCAAGCACAAGGTCCCGAGTTTGATCCTTGGTACAAAAAAAAAAAAAAAAAATCCAGGATAAGGTGAAAGGTATATGGGCCTTCCAAGATGCTTTTGCTTTTTCTATGAGGAACATTTAAAAAAATGATTCATAGTCAACCATTCCCTTCTAGACTCTGGAAAGTTTCGCCCTTATGATGGGCATGAAACAGAGGTAAATCCCCAATCAATATTCTTACAATCTACATGCTGAATGCCCAGGGGAACAGGGAGGCCAAAGATTTGAACTTAGATCAAAATGGTTATAGAAATAGTAGCAGTTTTATTATCCACCAAAAAAAAAAAGTATTTTCAAAAGAAGGCACCATTAAGTTTCTAATTCTTGTTAAAATTTTTTAAATATAATACAGAACAAGTTTCTATAAACTTTAAAAGGCTGACATCATACAAAACATCTTCTCTGACCACAATAAAATGCCAATAACAAGGCAATCTGGAATATTCACAAATACACTCTTAACCAATGAGTCAAAGCAATCACAAGGGAAATTAGAAAATACTTTAAAATAATACTTTAAAATAAAATAAATGAAAATGAAAAGAGTATAACAAAACTTAAGGAATACAGCAAAAGCATTGTTCAAAGGGAAATTCATAGCTGCCAACATGTACACTGAAGAGAAGATCTAAAATCAGTAACTTTATGTCTTAAGGAACTAGAAAAAGAGGAGCTAAGAAGTCCAAAGCAAGCAAGAAGAAGGAAATAATAAAGTTACAGTGGTAATGGGGCTAGGGATTTAGCTCAGTGCTACCATGCCTGCCTCACAAGTGCAAGGTCCTGAGTTTGATCCCTGGTACCCACCCACCCCCAAAAAATTACAGTGGTGAAAAGTAAAATAGAGAATACAAAAACAGAGAAAAGTCAATGATATTAAAAATTCTTTCTTTGAAAAGACCAACAAAACTGATAAACCTTTAGCTCAAATGACTAAAGGGAAAAGAAAACTACTAAAATTAGAAATAAAAGTGGGACTATTATTACTAACCTTAAAGAAATAAAAAAGATTATAATATTATGATCAATTATATGTCAACAAATCACCTAGATAAAATGAACAAATTCCTAGAGACATGCAAACTACCACAACTGACTTAAGAAAAAACAGAAAACCTGAACTGACCTATAACAAGAGATTGAAATAATTAAAAACCTTCTACCAAATAAAATCCCAGGACCACATGGCTTCACTGGTAAATCCTACCAAACATTCCAAGAAGAATCAAAGCCAGTGTTTCTCAAACTCTTTCAAAAAATGGGAGGGGGGATGTTATGGTTTAGATCTGTGTGGCACCCCAAAGCCTCATGTGCACTCAGGCAGGAGAGGTTACTGGATCATAGAATAAGCTGATTTGCTGGTAGAATCCTGGTGAGGTCTGCCTGGAAGAGGGTGTCAGTGAGGATGTGGCCTAGAAAGGGTTTCTCTCCCTCCCCAGCTCTTCCCTTCACTCTGCTGCCATGAGGTGAACCGTTTTCCTCGACCCAGCCCCTTCTACCATGAACTCCTACACTGGAGCTGGCCAACTGTGGACTAAAAAACTCGAGCCAAAATAAACCTCTTCTGCTTTAAGTTGCTGATATCCAGGATTTTTGTCCTACAGACAAGGAAAGAGACTAAGACAAGCATGTAATGATTTCATTGGTTGGGTCTATTAGGAAAACTGGAGAATTAGTAAACCAAAAGTGATTAGGACTTACAAAGTTATAATACTTGGAAAACAAAGTGAATAATTATTGACAAAAGAAAAGGGAAACGGTACAAATGCAATGAAAAGGGAAACTAGTATTAACCCATGTACTTAAAAACTTGATTTATAATAGAGGCAGTTCTAAAAAAAATAGTGGGAAAACTAGTTTCTTCAATGAATGGTGTTCACAAAATTAAGATTAGGAAGGGCAATAAAATTAAATCTCTGTCTCACATTAAAAAGAAACTAATTCCAGATGGACAATATATAAAAAGGGGAAAATTACAAAACCTCAAGAATATGGGGGAAAAAAAAACCCTTTGACTTTGAGGTGGGATGATATTTTATAAGAAGAGCAAAAACTATAAGCCATGAAAGACAAGGTTAATAAATTTGATGCACTAATTTATCAAAAGAAGCAAAAGAGATTAAAAACATAGCTGATGATTGGAAGTACTTTTCTGTACCTTTGAACAACCTAACACTAGTGTCCAAAACTTAGCATTCTTACAAATCAGTAGAAAAATGCACAGATTTGAATAGGCATATAACAAAACAAGAAATCCAAGACTGGCAAGGTGGCACATGCCTGTAATCCAGCACTTGGGAGGCTGAGGCAGGAGGATCACCACAAATTCAAAGCTAGCCTGGGCTATATAGTGAGTTCAAGGTTGGCCTGAACTACATAGTAAGACCCTGTCTTAAAAAAACAAAAGTAAAAGGCATAGGCCTACAGGTGGCCACACCCAGGGTGAGACCTGCAGCAAAGAGGTGAGCACAGAGGGCCACCTGAACGAACAAGCCTCCTCTCTCACAGGTAGGCAGGTGGGCAGGTCATGAGGGGGTACAGCTCGGGGACCTGTAGTAACAGACCACAGGCTGCGGACTGGGAAGGGTGAGAGAGGTAACTTGCGGTCATTTAAATTGTTAGGAGGCTTGGAGCTATTAGTTAATCTATCTTCCAAAACACTGTTTAATATAGCACTGAGTAAATGATGCAAGTTGTCAATGGATGAGTGATCAACTAATAGCTCTGCTAGCAATTGATTTTTCTTCAATAAAGTTGCATAAACCAAAAAAAAAAGAAAAATTAATAATCATCAAACCAGCACTGGAAAAAAAGTCAAGGATATTTTAGACAAAGAATGAAGACATCAGTGCTAGTTAAGTAAAAGGAAAAATAAAGGAACCAGTAACAGAAAAACAATACAGAGACAGAAATCAGTCAATAGCTTTCAGTAATATGTCTTAATATGAATGGTCTCAATTCCCCAATCAAGGCACAGATACTAGCAGAATGGATCAAAACTCAAAACCCAATGGTATGCTGCATGCAAGAAACACACAATATTTAAAGAAGCTCACAGATTAAAAATCAAAGGATACAAAATTTTTTTCATTTAACAGAAGCCCAAAAGCAAGCAACAGTAACTATCTTATTTTCAGACAAAGTGCACTTCAAACCAAAACTGATTTAGAAGAGAAAAAGAAGGTCACTGCATACTGATAAATGGAACAATTCAAGAGGAAAGGATAAGAATTATAAATATATACATACTGAATATTGGCACATTCAACTTCATAAAACAAATACTACTAGACATAAAACATCAAATAAACATAAACACAATCATGCTGGAGCCTCACTATCCCACTTTCACAAATAGATCAGACAAAAAAAAAATCAACAACAACAAAAAGCATTGAACCACATCTTTGAACAAATGGACTTAATAGATATCTATAGTGTTCAACCCCAAAACAACAGAATACATATTCTTTTCAGCAGCACACAGAACTTTCTCCAAAATAGACCACATATTAGGCCATAAAGCTTGCTTAAATACAAAAGAATTAAAATAATTCCAAGCATATTATCAGATCATAGTGCGATTAAATTAGAAATCAATGGAAAGAGAAACTACAGAAATTATATAAACACATGAAGATTAAACAATACACACTTGAATAATAAATGGTCATAGAAGAAATCAAAGAAGAAACCAAACACTTCCTAGAATCAAATAATACCAGCACAACATGCAGTCCTAAGATGGAAGTTTATATCTCTGAATGCCCACATCAGAAAAACAGGGTGATCCCAAAGAAATAACCTATGGATGCACCTCATGCCCATAGATTTTTTTTTTTTTTTTTTTTTTTTTTTTTTTGGTACCAGGGATCAAACTCGGGACCTTGCACTCGTGAGGCAGGCACCGGACCACTGAGCTAAATCCCCAGCCCTCCTCACAGCCATAGTAAAGACAGACAATCTAAATCCTAAACTACTACAAGGAAAAAATTATAAAGATCAGAGCAGAAATTAATGAAATTGAGACAAAAAATACAAAGAATGAATGAATTGAAGTTGGTTCTTTAAAAGAATTAAAAAAATAGTCAAACCCTTAGCCAAATTTGCCAAAAGAAGGAAAGAAAAAAATGAAATGAAAAACGTAAAATCCCCAAGAGACATTCCCCAAATCCAGGGGATTACAAGCAACTACTTTAAAAACATGTACTCCAATAAAATGGAGAATTCAGAAGAAATGGATTTCTAGACACAAATGAATTATAAAAGTTAGACAAAGAAGATATAAAAATACTAAAGAGTCCAATAAATGGTAATAAAATTGAGGAAGTAACAAATACCTATGAATCAAGAAAAACTCAGGACCTTATGGATTCACTGCTGAATTTTACAAGAACTTCAGGAAAGATCTCATCCTGATACTCCTCAAACTATTCAAATAAAATGGAAAGGGAAGGCATACTGCCAAACTCATTCTTGGAAGCTAGGATTACCTTGGTACCAAAACCAGATGAGAACTTAACAAAAAAAGTAAACTACAGACTAATCTCTTTAATGAACATAGATTCAAAAATTCTCAACAAGATACTGGCAAACACAATGCAACTAATCATTAAAAAGATCATACATCATGATCATTGGCTTCATCCCCAGGATATAAGGATAGTTCAATATACATAAATCAATAAATGTAATATATCATATAAACAGAAGCAAGGACAAAAATCCCATGATTATCTCGAGACACAGAAAAAGCCTTTGACAAAGTCCAACATCTATTTTGATAATAATTATGAAGAAAATATGCATAGAAGGACCTTATCTCAATCTGATAAACGCCATTTATAACAAACCAAATGCTAAGATCATATTGAATGGGGAAAAGTGAAAGCTTTCCCCGTTAAAATCAAGAATAAGACAAAGTTGTCCACTCTTTTCACTCCTGTTCAATGTTAGAACACTGGACACATTCAGCCATTTGACCTTTGACAAAGGGGCTAAAAAATACACTGGAGGAAAGATAGCCTTTTAAACATATTCCTGCCGGCTTGAACCACCAATAGTACATGCATAACTGTCCCATTACATGGCATGTATCACTGATGGTACAAATGGATTTAATCACTTTTATCAGTCTTTTTACTAATGCAATTAATAAAAAGCTGACCAATGGAAGAGTCATGCATGTTCCAATAGTGGTTCAAGCTCCCATCAGTAAGACATATGAAATACGGCCCTGTCATGAGCTATTAATAAATGGTGCTGGCAATATTGGATATCCGTGTGCAGAAGATTAGACCCATATATCTCACTGTGTACTAAACTAAAACCAAAATGGAGCAAAGATCTAAATGTTAAAACAGAAACACAATCTGCTGGAAGATAAAAGAAAAAATGGGTAAAACTCTTGAAGACATAGGGATAGGCAAGGACTTTCTGACCAGAATCCCAGTTGTACAGGCCATAGTATCAAGAATCAACAAATGGGATCATATCAAATGAAAAAGTTTCTGCACAGCAAAAGAAACAGCCAACAGAGCAAAGAGACAACCTACAGAATGAGAAAAAAATTTTTGTCAGGTATTCCTGACAAATATCTAGAAGACTAATATCTAGAATATAATATCTAGAATATATAAAAGAAGACTAATATCTAGAATACATGAAAAACTAAAAAATTTAGACCCCCCCAAATAAAAGAGCCAATAAAAAAATTAGTAAGACACTTCTTAGAAGCATTTAGATAGAAGCACAAAAGACCCAAAATAGCCAAAGCAATCCTATACAAAAAGAGCAGGGCTAAAGCATCACAATCCTGAATTTCTAGTTATACCAGCAAGCTATAATATAAAAAACAGTATGTTCTAGCACAAGAACAGACATGTAGACCAATGAGATAAAATAGAGGACACAGAAACCCACACAACTACAGCTATTTGATTCTAGACAAAACAGCAAAAAATATATGTCAGAGAAAAGATAGCCTCTTTAATCAACAGTGCTAAGAAAATGATATCCACTTGTAGGATTGAACCTGGAACCCTATCTCTCACCCTGCACAAAAATATATTCAAGATGGACAAAACTTAGGTATAAGACCTGAAACTTTGAAAATGCTAAAAGAAAACAGGGAAAGACTCGAAGTCATAGGCACAAGTGAAGAATTTCTGAATAAAACTCAAATACCATAGGAAATATAGCAAGAATTAATAAATAAGGCTACAGCAAATTATAGTTTCATTATAACAAGGGAAACAAGTAACAGAGTGAAGAGAAAACCTACAGAATGGGAGAAAATCTTTGCTAACTACTCTTTCCACAGAGGATTAATATGTAGACTATATAAAGAATTTAAGAAACAACACCAAATAATCAAATAGCCAGTCAATTAAATGGGCAAATGAATTAATCAAGCACTTCTCAGTAGAAGTACAGATGGCCAGGAAGTATATGAAAAACTGTCTAACATTTTAGCTGTTAGGAAAATACAAATCAGAACTACAGTACATTGAGATCCCATCTCTCCCCAGTCAGTATGGCTATCATCAAGAAGTGCTGGTAGGGATGCAGTTGGAAAAAAGGAATGCTTCTACACTGCTAGAGGGCATATAAATTAGTACAGCTACTATGGAAATCAGTATGGAGGTTCCTAAAAAAATTAATAATAGAGCTACCATATGATCCAGCTATACCATTCCTTTGTATATCCCCAAAGGAATCAAAAGTGCATATTATAAGGATACCTACCCATTACAGCACAATACCTGAGGTATGAAACCAGCCTGAGTGCCCATCAATAGATGAATGGATAAAGAAAGTGTGGTATATACACACAGTGGAATATTATTCAGCCACAAAGAAGAACAAAATTTTGTATTTGCAGAAAAATGGATAGATCTGGAGATCATCATATTGAGTGAAATAAGCCAGATTTATTTCACATTATCCTTAATATGTGAAATCTAAAGAGATGAAAAAAAGCAGAATGGAGATTAATATTAAATAAGAGGAAGGGAATAAGGGGGAGTAGGAGGAGTCAGAGGAGGTAATAAAGATGAACACAATCAAAATTTATTACATACATTGAAATCCCTCAAAAATATAAAATAGGCAAGGGGTAGGGCTAGGTAGGGGTGGAAAAGGGATGAAAATGATCAAGGTATGTTATGAGCATGTATGAATCTGCCAAAATAAAACTCATTATTTTGCATAACCAATATGCATGAATAAAAAAGGATGTTAAAAAAACCCTAATCCAAAGCACAGGGTCCCGAGTTCGATCCCGGGTACCAAAAAACCCCACCCCAATCCAAATGTCTATCACTAGTGGAATGGATAAATACCACTATGATAAATTTATACAACAGCTCAATATACAGCAATGGAAAAAATATACAATAACACAAATTCTCAAAAAGTTAAATTTTGATAAAACACTAAAATACAGAAAGTAAGATTCTATTTATAGGTTCAAGAGCAGACATATTTAAATTAACATATATTATTCAGAAATGGACAGTGAGGTGATAAAACTATAAACAAAAGGAAGTGACTTCCAAAACCTAAATTAATAGTTTATCCTAACATTAAGAGAAAGGGCCATGATTAACAAAAAAGGGGGAATTATATAGGTAGGAGGGCTTTTGTTTGCTGGCAGTGTTCTATTTCTCAAGTGGTAGTCACTGTGGTTGTTGTCCTTATTCATTATTTTACACAAATGTGTTTTATGTAAATATTACAAAAGGCAAGAGGTTTATAGTTTTCAAAATTGTCCACTGAGTCAACTTGCATAATAATAGAAAATATCACAAATTATGTGGAAAAATGTTCCTATAAAGTAGCACTGTCAATATTGATCCTTAAGTTTTTATAATGAATATATTTGTTTTTAAAAGAATACTTTTCATCAAAAGGCTGAGGCAGGAGGATTGCAAGTTCAAGTCCACCTGGACCATACAGCAAGGCACTCTTCCCCCATATATAA
>NW_004624894.1:1631285-1642058 GCF_000247695.1 Heterocephalus glaber | reverse complement strand
ATACCTGAAACAGTACAAGAACAAGAGAAACAAATTTATAATAAAAGGGTTATAAGAAAATACAGTAAAATGTTAACAGTTGATATTACAGGTAGTTTTATCTCTTTTTTATATATTTAATATTTTCTATTGTGAACAATAAATATCTTTAAAATTATTAAGGATTTTAAACTGTTGTTGACACATTTAATGACTAAGTAAAGAAAATTGTTAAATTTTCTTTCAGAAATAGGGAGGAAATTGGTGTTTTATGGAAATCCAGTTGAAACTTATGAGCTGAATAACTCAAAGTTTTATATTTTCTGCCATAAAATTATATATCTTTATAACTGTGATTCTTGATTAAATAATTTCACTTGTGTGAGTGAAAACATGACAACTGAGAAAACCATGACTTAAAGAGGACTTCAATTAAAACCAGAAATAATTTTGATTAAAAAACTGAAAAGAATATAAATAGAAAACAACCATCAGTTGTTGACCAGCTTTTGAAGACACAGACGGAGAGTGTATATGGAAAGTCTACCTTTTGTCCAGTGAGAAAGGAGCTCATTTTTTTTTTTTTGGTACCAGGGATTGAACTCGGGTCCTTGTGCTTGCGAGGCAGGCAGCAGAACCACTGAGCTAAATCCCCCGTGTGAGAAAGGAGCACATTAATGTGTGTTATGCATATTCCACAACTCCCCATGATGAATGTAATCGCTATGTACTGCAAACATATGGTAATAAAAATATTAAAAAGAGAGAGAAAGAACCACCAAAATTTAAGTCCAAAGGCCAGAGGCTATTACATACCTCTTTTTCCAATATTCTAGCAATCTCACCCAGGGTCCGGTCCAAAGCTGAAACCTTGTTGTTTAACCATGAGCCACTGTCTTGTACTTGCAGTTGTTTCAGAAGATCTTTGGCTAATCGCTGAAGCCTTGAATACAAAATGAAAGGAGAGACTGTCATTAATGAATCAGACCATATATACTTCATTTTTAGACTACATAGACTTCTTTTTCCTAAACATTTGAAACACAAGGTATTTTCAATATTGTATCTGAAACTGCTGCATGGAGCACCTGGTGGGAGGAACAGCAGACAATGTACAGGTGACTTACTTTTTATTCAAGACCACCAGTCTACTCTTCATGGCACAACACAAAACTAGAAGACAGTGTTATCCACTAACAGGACTAGTTCAACCACTGATGCTATCTGTTTCTGTACGAGCCTTAAATTAGAAAATAATTGGGGATGGGGAGAAAGGGAGAGGATGATGACAGAACACAGGTGAAAAAGGACCCACCCTCACATTGTTGGTGGGAATGTAAACTAGTACAACCATTTTGGAAATCAGTATGGAGACTTCTCAGAGAACTAAACTAGAAACTCCATATGACCCAGCTATTCCCCTTCTAGGTGTCTCCCCCGCAAAGAGTTTAAGATACTATATTACAGTGAAACATGCATACCAATGTTCATAGCAACACAATTAATAACTAAATTCTCGAAGTAGCCTGTATACCCATCACCAATGATTGGATAAAGAAAAATATGGTATCTATACATAATAGAATACTACTGGGACATAAAGAAAGACCAATTTGAGACGTGTAGGAAAATGGATACACCTGACAAATAAACTGTTGAGTGAAATAAACCAGACACGCAAGCTTGAATACCATATAGTATCTCTCATTTGAATAAGGGAAAGTACAAGCAAAGAGAATAATAAAGGATGGCTAAGGGGTCAGGAGATAGTGCTCTTGCAAATGGGAAGGGGTCCAAAAGATCAAGGATGAAGGGTGAAGGGGAGAGGAAAGGGAAATAAGTAGGATAAAAATAAAGTCATGTACAGGATCTTAATAATCTCAATAGATGTAAGCATTATATACAATAAACATAAGCTAAGATTAATATCAAGCATGAAAATGGAAAAGGGGGAATTAAATGAGGAAGGGGGGAGGGGGAAGGGAAGGGGATTAAAAATAAACAAGTTGTATCATGCACATGTGCCCACTACCCAAGACAATTGTAAACTGCATGTACTGCAAACACATACTAATAAAAAAATCAATTAATAAAAGAATCTGAGCAGGTTTTTATATTTTATTTAAGTCATCAAAATAGGCTTAGATATTAGGACTATAAACTCTCAGAAAGTTGAACTCCCTTGTTCCAAGGTATAGCCAATTTGCTGTCATTTACTTAGATAAAAGAGCACTTTTGCTTTTCACTGAGAAATACTACTTGTTACCTAGATTGTAAGATTCCTTAGTAAGGTGACTCTGGTAATACTTCTCTGTATTCTTTACTTTGATTTCTTCACCTCATTAATTTTCTCCATTTCTACTTAATTGCTGAAGCATCCACTGAGTCATCAGATGGTCCCCAAATACTCACCAGAGTTCTCCACTTCCCTCTATTGTCTCATTTCAATTGTTAAATGTGGAAGATTCCACCGAATTTCATTGTAATCGCTTTCTTGTAAATAACCTACATTCTCTCTGTCCTTCCACTTGTTACTCCTATTAGACAAATCCCAGCAGCAGTAGTAATGTTTATTTAGTTCTTACTACTGCCAGACATCACCTTCACTCTGTTGCATAAGCTGATTTATTTAGCTAAATGAATAAAAGACATCTTCAAACCTTTTCATCTCTGCACCTCAGAAAGTTGTTCATGCAGAAGACCATTAGGAGCACTGCAGCAATCTCAGCCCATCTCTGGTCCTCTCAGCCTCTCAGTCCCCAGAAACAGGCTTTGTACATCCCCACTCTCTGAAAAACTTCACCCTCATCTTTCCCCTCTTTCTGTTCTCAGATTTTACATTTCATAGAGAAAATGAATGCCACTGAAACAAGTAAGCCTTGTTTTCTGACACAAAAATCTGCATTTCACCCTTTCTCTCCTTTGTGTCTCCCATCATAATCAAGGAAGGCCCTTCCCCTGAGTAGGCTAATCCTGCTACTTAGGCTCCGCAATGCAGATCTCTATGGATCTCAATACCTCTTCTCCTGGCTTTTGTATCTTTGCAAATCCTGTGAAATGTTTTCCCCACCATGAATTACCTATGAAATTTCTATTTACCATTCCATTCTTAGAAAAAATATTACTTTCTCCTATTTGACTAGTCCTTCAAAGCACTCATCATGAGTGAATTAAATATTTATCTAACTAGCTGTTCAATGTGTGTTCCTTCCATACAGTTTCCAAACAACAATAGAAATGTTCTTTACTTGCACTGTCTTACATGGTAACTGCTACCCATAGATGGCTATCAAGCACCTGAAATATGCTTAGTGTGACTGAGGAACTGAATTGTAAATTGTACTTAATTTTACTAATTTAAATAGTAGCAAGTGATTAGAAAATATTATGTTAGACAGTGGGGAAGCAGAGTATAAACTTCTGAGGGAGGCTTCTTTTCTCCCTGATCACTGCTTCAGCCTTACCAGCTGACATGCAACCTATACAGAAGTACACTCAATAGATATTCAATGAGTGAATGGTCTAGACTAGACATTTCTTTTTCAATCTTAACAAGATATTTTCACGTATATAGCTCAGTAACAATCTCAACTAATATTATCTCTATTTGAAAAATGAAGAAACTACGGTCCAAGGGAAATGAGGCCCTTTTTCTAAAGTCACAGAGTTGGCAGAAGCTACTACTGCGGTTCAACATTTCAGCTTTTCATCTTCAAATCTCATGCTTTGTCATCATACTGTATTAGTCAATTCATTTACAAATGTGTAATTTCCTACTGAAAGAATAAAACAAACACAGCTCAGAAAGGCACTAACAAACTCAAGTTCAAGCTTATGCTGTCCATATGAAGTCCAGTGTGGTAAGTCAGAGTACAAACTCTATAGCCAGAAGTACTTAAATTCTGCTCTAGCACTTATCATATGTATGAATCCCTGGGAAGTTAGTTTTTTCATCTTAAAAGGGGTGAGGGTGGGGGTCACGGAATAGACAGACAGATAGGTATCTCCTTTCAGAGGTCTTGAAAGTTGAAGGTAGTATCTAACATTATGCACTAAAGTAGATTTTCAATACATGGCTATAACTATTATTATTATTCATAGTACAATGTGTCAATCTAACAAAAGGAAAAAGGGAATACAAAAAATGAAAATAATAGCAATATACTTCTTTTTCCTTCTAATAAAATACGGGCTGGGGTCCCATCTGATTAAAAGTATTGACTTTACCATGTAGAAAAATATTGGCAGAGAACTTCACTGTGTGATAGGTAAGTAGCCACTTCAACTTTCAGCTGAATAAAGTCTACACACTATGTAACTAAATAACCAGCCACAGCAAGAGAATCTAGCTTTATTCTTACCAAGAATGCTCACATTCCACTGAAAACCAGTAGTACTTAGGCAAGCACAAGGCCCATTTTACTTCACAGAATAAAAGAGGCTTATATTTCACCCTGAGGTAAATCAAATCTGGGGTTTATATGAACCCACCTTCAAGGAAGAACGCCAAATCAAGGAGATGCTAAGGTAACATGAGATAAACCTCTGTCTCATTCCCTGCCTCCACACAAATACCACAAATACTATAGGCCTTCCAAAGACAAGAAATATCAGATTTGGATGCGTATTACTATAAATAGAGAGTGCTGCAGAAGTCAAAATGAAAGCTGTATTTGCTGTACTGTGCAACATCAAGAGATGCTTAGAGAGTGTAGTTTTTAATATAGAAATTGTTATTTGGTTACTTCTGGCAGGTATTTTTTCTAGCATGAACAGAAAAATGGAGGCTTCATGACTCCTTTTCTAGAACATGAGAAGAATTGTCAGGTTTTGTGGAGACTGTTGTAAGATCAAACATTTTCTTCTCAGAACTTGAACAAATTCCAAAACTTTAAGCTCAAATCTGTCACAGGTAATTGTGAAATGTGAAAGGATGCCTCTAAGGAGCCTGAACTTTTATCACAGCAAAGTGTGGAAGAGAAGGGTCCAATGGGATCACGAGGAAGATTTGTAAAGGTATAGGAAAGGAGACTGGGTCTACTCTAGGAACTAATATTATTCTTACTGTAATAGCCAGAAAGACATAAATACATTAACTCTTTCCTTTCCTGTGTTTGGCAGATACATAATATAAATTTAGGACTATCAGTTCCCTTTCTTTTTAAAAAATAATATGTTTATATCTGTATTTCTAAATGTAAGTTTAAGAAACAAATAGTACATTTGATGTTCCCTGTGTAAGATGAAAAAAAATCAGTGTGTGTATATATATATATATATATATATTGCTTCCTACAGCAGACCTACTTTGTTTTTGCTGCCAGCATCCCTCCGTGTAGAAAAGCAGAACATTCAGCCCTACATTTAGACACATGTGCTAGCTGTGCCCAGTGGTGTCAGATGTCCTACTGCTCTTTAGGCTCTTCCAGTTGGAAAGGTCTAGGGCATGTACGCAACAATTTTACACATGCAAACACAGTTACATCTATGTCTATATATTAGAAAATACAAGTTAACACTGATACCTCAAAGTCCAATTCACTGTCACAGAATTTTTCTCTTCTCGGGTTGTATTTTTAACTCTTACACTCCAGCAGTGAGTAACCTGCCTTTTACTATCCTCAATTAATTAACTAATTAATTAATTTGACCGATTCTCCTCTAAAACACACTGCCTGTGCTATTTTCTTGCTCCAGCTAGGACTACCTATTTTGGGTTCTTTTGCACTCTTCACCCTACTTGGTTTTTGGCACCCTCTGTCAGGCTCAGACTCTTCCTTCCACTGAGAGGCCCTACCTGCTTTGCTCTGACTCCTAGAGCAGGTCACAGGGCCTTCTCTACACAGACGCTTCCTTCCTCCTGCTTAGGACCTTGAACCTCCATGCCAGGAAACACGCTCTTCCCTCCCTACTTGTGCACTAAAACCTCAGCATGCAACTGCTGACTCACCTAATGGCTTCAGCACTGAATTTTTCTGTAAGGAGGATAGATAACTGGAGAGAAAGAAAAGAAGTTTCCATTTATGAGCTGGAATAATTTTATTTTTCAGTACTTGGGTTGAATGCAAGGATTCATAATTGCTAGGCAAGTGCTCCACTGCTATATGCCCAGCCCTTCATGTTTTAAAATTTTGAGAGAGGGTGTCACTAAGTTGCCAGGCTACATCCAACTTGTGTTCACTGCCTTGGGTTTCTGAGGAGCTGGGATTACAGGTATGGGCCACTGTGACTAGTGCTGGAATAATTTTACAGGGAGAAATTTCTTTTCATCTACTATTTGGTTATGGAGTTCATATAGAAAAGGCAAGAAAAAAATGTGTAACTGTTTCCCTTTCTTTACTAGTTTTAAAAATAAGGAAAGGTTTCCTATCTTCTTCTGAGGGTGACAAATTAATTTTTAAAAAATATTCTGAATGCATAGTTTTAATTTATTTAACAAGTTTTAATCAGCTGCAATCATTGTCCTTTCTGAATTTTTCTCTTTTTTTTTGTGGTACCAGGGATCGAAGCCAGGACTTTGTGCCTGCAAGGCAGGCACCATGACACTGAGCTAAATACCCAGCCCCCTCCTGAATTTTTAATTACCTCATCTTTGGTCAATAGGAGGCTCTTCAAGTTTGCTCACGAGTCCACTAACAATACATTAGCAGTCTTTGAGAGCTCTCTTGTCATCTCAGATGACAGCATATTCCAATCTGATATTAGTCATTTCCCCAAGAAGTCCCTGTTATTTTTCATGTGAAATGGTATTTTAAGTCTCAAATAGGGAATAGAACTCTCAAATAGAGCACTAGGGAAGCTCACTGCTACCAAGCTGGTCACTGTTTCCAGGCTTCTTCAAAGAACAGAGCTAGTGACAGTATGTACATACATATACATACATATATATAAAATGGTATAAAGATATATACAAAAACATATATACAACACTTTTTAAAAAGATAAAATACCTTGTAAATTCATATAATTCAAAGTTATCCCTATAAGGGTTTTATCTGCTCTCTAGATATTACATCTACCTTCGTGATTCCAGACTGGGAATTCAGGTTTTCAGGATCACAAGGAATAAGAGAATTCTAGTCTCCACAATATCCTTTACATTATCCTGTATTATATACACAATAGTCTCAAAAGAAAATTTTGGATAATCTAATATTGATAGAATTAGAGAATGCTTAATTTTTTGCCATATATTTTCCCCATTCTCCCTCATCTTTTTCTTACAGTGATACTATAGAATTTTAATGGTTAATCTTAGTCTCAAGAAACTGTAACTTAAATGTCCTTATTTTGTTTTTGTAATTTTAAATTTATTGGTACAGTTTAGATATACATAATGATAACATTCACCATAGGGAATTAATACCTGTACATGATGTATCTTGAGTCCTCTTTTTTTTCTCATTCACCTCCCCTCCCTTCAACCCATCTTCCCCTCCCTACTTACAAAAGCCCTGATTCCATTTAATGTCCTTACTTTGATGATGTTACTTAAGTTATTTTGACTGAAGTTCATTCTCTATCATGTTTTTAAATAACTATTTTGTTTGTTTATTTTGCAGTGCTGGGGACCAAATCCAGATCCTTGAACCTGCTAGGCAAGCACTCTACCACGGAGTTACATCCCTAGCCTTAATACCTTCTATTTTAAAAGAAGTTTTAAGTTCACAGCAAAGTACAGCAGTAGTAGAGCAGATACTCTAGTAGGATTTAAGATATAAGAAAAGAATGTGGGTATAGGATTTGTCCCTGGCAAAAGTAATATTTAAGGACACAAAATTATGGGTATATATAGTATTTAGGAATAGGAACATATAAATACAAAAAAACAACACCTTAGGGACAGGAAGATATTTTAGAAATAAAGCAGCATTTCAGTTATGACTTTATGCAATTGTTCAAAGCAGGATTAGGCAAATTACAGACCAGCAGTAAAGCCAGCCCACTGTCTTTTTTTTTTTTTTTTTTTCCGGGGATCTCGAACTTGTAACCTTGCACTTGCAAGGCAGGTGGCAGCACCACTGAGCTAAATCCCCCGCCCACTGCCTATTTTAAAATAAAGTTTTATTTGAATTATTTTTAAATGAAGTTTTATTAGAACTAAGCCATATGATTCATTTACGTTTGTCTGTGGCTGCTTTATACTACAAAGACAGATAATTGAATAGCTGAGACCCAGACCTTATGGTCCACAAAACCTAAAAAAACCTGACTCTATAAAAGCATCTGCCAACTCTCAGTTTCAAGTGGTAATAAAATGGGTAGATAATAAGTATAACTGTACTAGCTATGTTTAGATTTTTTCAGAACATCCCACAAATACATAAGAGATCTGCAATTCAGTAATAAAAAAGACAATTCAATAAAAATGGCAAAAATACAAACAGACATGTGTCTCAGGAAGACATATGAATGACCTGTAAGGACATGAAAAAATATTTAACACCATTAGTCAGCAGGTGAATTGTTATTTTAAAAAATGAGATACCATTACACATCCACTGGAATGTCTACATTAAAAACTGACAACATCAAATATTATTATGAATGTGAAGCAATGGGAACACTCACATATGGTTGGTAGAAATTAAAATGGTGATAATACTTCAAAAGAAAAAATGTTTAATGACTTTTCATTACTCTAAAAATATACACAGGGCTCTGCCCATCCATATCTAGATAGTCACTGAAAAGAAATGAAAACCTAAATCCAGGATTTATTTCCACACCTAGAAACAGTCCTCAGCAGAATGGATAAACATGCTGAGTCTATATTCACTCACAGGAAGACAACTTAGCAACAAAAAAGATTGGACAGAAACAGCATGGATAAATTACAAAACTATGCTGGATGAGAAGAAGGCTTCTATAGAGTCCATGCTGTTTGGTTACATTTATACAATGCTCAGAATGATTGTCTGGTTCTTGGATGAGAGTGAGAGGATTGACAGGGAAGGACATATAAAAATTTTTCAGGGTGATGATAACTTTGGTAAGTGTTCATGTTACACAAGCACATGCACTGGTCAAAACTCACAGCACCTTTAAGATCTATACATTTTATTGTATGCAAAATTTACCTCAAAATAACAAAAAGTAACAATACACACTTAGGTAATAAAAGAGAGTATATATGTGATAAACTAAGTATAGTAAATAGTCATAGAATCTATATAGTGAATGCATAATTTCCACTATACAATTCTTTCAAACGTCTTAGAATTTTTGACATTTCTCATAATGAAATAAAAATCAGGTACCTGTTATTATGATATTATATACCACCTTGTACCAAATAAACAATATTTTCAAAAAAACAAGGACTAGTTAAAATTTTAAAGTTAGAAATCACTGTTATGAGAAATCATATAACTAAATTTAAAATTAACCAAAACTAATAGAAAAAAAACTACTTGTGAAGTATTTTACAAATTATTTCTAAATAACTTTTGGTTAGAAACTAGTCAATTATACATAAGTGAATGAAAACAAAAATGCTATAAAATATAGAAATACTTATAAAGAATTAATGAAGTTAAAGTGACAATAAAAGAGCAAAAAGTTCTAATTAATACACTTAGAAGCAATTTTCAAGAAGGAGCAATAAAAAATAATCTCTTTCAGAAAAAGCTTATTCAAGAATAAAAATGTCCAATAGCAGCAACAAAAACTGAAGAAAAAGTCTGCCAAGTCTTAAGGCCAAGAGCCATGTCTAAGGACTGCAATAAATAAGATGCTGTTCTCTTTCACTTACAGAACCAGCTGCAATAGCCTTGAATCTACTATGCTGGTGACTGGGAAAACCATTTCTATGCATAGTTTCTGTGTGCACAAGTGCAGCTTAGAGTAATGGGTGGATACAGCTGATGTAGTTATTGATCGTAACTGTGAGTTGCCCAACTTCAGCTTTCTTGACCTAAGTATGTTCAAAGAAATCCTTGAGTAAATTTTATGTTGTACCAAGCAGTAGGATATCTGAGAGTAGCATATTCTTCTGCATAAGTATGGTGATGGATCGTCACTTCCTTTAATTTGACCAGAAAATTAATCCAGAAGGGGAAGCCAAAACTTTATTGCTACTCATTTCATGGTTGTAAACACCAAGAAAATGATTAACAATGAAACCAGAATAGCATTCTGCAATTGTGACTCCCCATTCTGTCTTCTTCAAGATGCAAAGTGAATTTTTTCAAATGAAAGTTATATTGTCAAGAAGCACCAACAACCAAGTTCAATTCATGGTTTAAGTGATAAATTTCTCTGGTCTCAACACGATGAAGGATTTTCTTATGTTACATGTGCTTATACCAGAATATAAGAAAGTGGATATAATTTTTATATATCTGACTAATTGATAATTCATTGTGAATATTTTCATTACTGACATCATTATCATTATAAATATTGCTAGATTTAAAGGATTTCACAAATTTTTCAAAATTTTATTTTACTGGTACATTTTAGGTATACAAAATAATGACATTCATCATTGGAAATTTGCACCTTTACATAGTATCTCTTGGTTCTTATTTTTTCCCCTTCCCCTGCCATCCCTTCAACCTCTCCATCCCTCCCTATTCACAAAGAATTTGTTTCCATTTTTTCATTTTTTTATTAATTCCATTCCCTTCTTTCCTTTCCCCTACCCCTCCCACTTCCCCTTCCCCTTTGCCCTTTTTTTCCTATTTCACACTATCTTTTATAACTTTTAGTCCTTATTTACACTTTCAGTTTCTCACACTAGAGAAACTATTTGGTATTTATACGTGTGTCCTGTTTATTTCACTGAACAGT
>NW_004624894.1:1588155-1624666 GCF_000247695.1 Heterocephalus glaber | reverse complement strand
TTTCCCTTTGGGGTTGCTGTAGGTGATCTGGAAGTCTGGTTCTGAGAATTGTTTACATGTCTTCTCATTTCGGGGCGAGAGGGGTAGTGTTGTTGGTGCCCGTGTGGCTCACCTCCTCTGTGCTGGAAGCGGTGGAACAGCAGCCCAAAAACCCCTTCCTCTGAGCTGGGAGTGGTTGAGTGGCGGCCTGGAAGCCCCTTCCTCTGGGCTGGGAGTGGTGGAATGGGGGCCCGGAAGCCCCTTCCTCTGGGCTGGGAGCAGTGGAAAGGCGGTCTGGAAGCCCCTTCCTCTGGGCTGGGAGTGGTGGAACAGGGGCCCGGAAGACCCTACCTCTGGGACGGGAGCACAGGATTTTACAATTTTTTCTAAACTGTCACTTGTATCTTTCCATCCCTGAGATTTACAAAAACCTGCTGAGGTATATATTATAGTTATTATACTCATTTTACAAAAGAGGTATGTGAGGCTCAGATTTATTAAGTTATGAAGCTAATAAATGGCATGATTGATCATGAGTTCAGGTATTCCAACTGAAATTATAGCTCAGTGAATACAAATAGTATCCTTAGTTTTTTTTTGTTTTCGGTTTTGGGCTTTTTTTGGTACCAGGGATCAAACTCGGGTCCTTGCACTTGCGCAGCAGGCAGTGAAACCACTGAGCTAAATCCCTGGCCCAGTATCCTTAGATTTTGGTGAGAAAAATTTTATCTCTTCTGGCACTCTGCTCATAACATAGGGAGATCTCCATCTCCATAAGACCTGAGTCATAAACTATTACCATTATCCTGTATCTATTATAGGCAAGCATTTATGAAAGGTACTATTAGAAATATCAACATACATGGAATAAAATTCTTTTCCTAAACACATTCACATGATTTGAAATGATAAAAATGAACAAAAATTAAAATCTTCAGAACCAAAGATAAATACTATTATGCAGCAAAGAGATAATATTCTTAGGATGCAAACTGCAATATTGGAAGTAATATTCCATTTTTCATGTAATCATGGAATTCTGAGAATAAATCAGATCGTACAATTGTTAAAAAAAACTGAAGAAAAAATATATTGAGAAAATAAAATGCTATGTGTATGAAGATATAGACAACAGACTGAAAATTAGACTTCAAAAAAAGAAACAATGACAGAAAATATTTTGCAGTAAGTATAATGGTGTCTACCATGGTTGGGTACTGGATGATTTTAAAGCTTTTTCTCCATCTATTCATGTGATAATGAGGTTTCTCTTCTGTAGCCTGATTATGTGATGGATTTAAACTAATTTCAGGATTTAAAAAATTTTTTTTTTAATTTCAGAATGTTAAACTAGCATTGCAAAACTGGAGTCATTCCCACTTGTTCATGAATTTTTTTTTTTTTTTTTTTAGCAGTGGCAAAGTTTATTCAAAAAAGCAAAAATGAAGAATGGCAGAAAAACTCGCTCTGCAGAACAAGCTTGTGCCAAGTAAAAAGAAAAAGAGGGTGAGAGCAAAGATAAAAATACATGCTCCATCTGGGAAACACAGCATGGGCTATTGTGGAAAGTTACAATAGCCTTGTTCGTGATTTTTAATTCTTTTTATAACTGTCTGATTCAATTTCTAATATTTTGTTGCAGATTTTTAAACTTATGTTCATAAGAGATTTGGCTTATAGTTATTTTTACTTCTAATGTCTCTGGTTTGGGTATTATGGTAATGCTGGCCTCACAGAATGAGTTAAGCAGTAGTCACCCTGTTCATAACTTCTAAAAAACCGTGCAGAAAATTGTCATCAGGACTTTCTTATGATTGATAGAAACTGCCAGTGAATAGATCAGGCCTGGTAGTACCATTTTGGAAAGTTATCAATTATTGATGAAAAAATTTAATAGAGATAGGCCTATTCAGACTGCCTATTTCTTCCAGTATGATTTTGGCAGATTGTATCTTTCAAGTAGTTGATTTATTTCATCTAGGTTATCAAATCTGTGGGCAGAGTTACTCATAATTTTGCTTTATTGTTCTGTGGATATCCATGAGATCTGTAATGTTCTCCTATTTTTTTTCTGATATTAGTAATCTGTATCTTTCATTTTTTTCTTAGCCTGGTTAGAAGGTTATATCAATTTTATCTTTTCAAAACATCAGATTATGAGCTTGTTTCATGTTTTTGAGTCCTACTGAAAATCAGATTTCTACTAATTTTTAGTATTTATTTTCTTCTGCTATTTTGGATTAATTTACTCTTCTTTTTATAGTTTCCTAAGGTGATAGCTTACATGATTCATTTTAGGCCTTCTTCATTACGAATACATACATTTAATGTTATCAATTTCCCTCTAAGCATTTATTTTCACTGCATGCCACAGATTTGGACAAAGATTACTTTCATTTTCATTTAGCTCAAACTATTTTAAAATTTGTCTTCAGATTTTACCTTTGAGCCTGGTGTTATTTGAAGTGTATCATTTAATCTTCAAGTGTTTGGAGATTTTTCCAAATATCTTTCTGTTACTGATTTCTAGTGCAATTCCATTGTAGTCTGAAAGCAGATATGGTATGATTTCTAGTCTTTCAAATTTGTTAAGGCATCTTTTGTGGCCCAGAATGTGGTCTACCTTGGTGAGTGTTCTTTGTGAGCTTCAGAAGAATGTGTAATCTGCTGTCACTGGGTGAAAGAGTCATCAGTATTTATCAGATAGTTGATCCTTTCTTTAATGACTTGAAATTCCACTTTGATCACTGAACCAGTAATCTGTTGCTGTGAAACAAACTAACTCCTACATTAGTGCCTTAAAACAAAAACTGTATTTGCTCCCTGCATTTTAATCTGGGGCTTAGCTAGACAATTTTTCTGGTCACCTAAAGTAACCTATGTGGCAAGTGTGGTCACTTGGGAGATGGGCTAAGTGATGACTGGTCCTGGATGACCTCATTCCCTTGCATGGGATACTCAGCAAGGACAGGCAGGACAACTGACCTGTCACTCCATAGTGATCTCTTGCCCACATGGAGGTTGATCAGGCTTACTCACATGGGAATCACAGGAGAACAAGTAAGTGAGGGTGATAACAGAAGTAATAAGACCTATGAAACCAAGGCTAGGAAATCAAGTATCACTTCTGCAGCTTTCTTCAGGTCACAGGGTCAGAACAGTTTCAAGAAGGGGAAAAAAGAGCTCGGTGTGGTGGCACATGTCTGTTATCTCAGTACTTGGGAAGCTGAGGCAGGAAGATTGCTATGAGTTCAAGACTAGCCTGGGCTACATAAAGAGTTCAAGGCTAGCCTGAACTACATAGATCCTGTCTAAAAAATAAAACAGGATAAAGAATCCACTCCTTGATGTGGCAGCCTCCAGGAATGGCTCAACAATTTCTGGCCATCTCCACAAACATTGTACCAGCTGTATACTAAATTTTCCCAAGCATTTAGATCTTCTTATAGATTTCTTTTTTGGCGGGGTACCAGGGATGGAACTCAGGATCTTGTGCTTGTGAGACAGGTGGTGGAACCACTGAGCTAAATTCCCGGCCCTGTTTATAGACTATTTTTAAAAATATCATCCAAACACTTGTATTTCTATTCACAGGCAAATGCATCCTTAAACTATTATTAAATGTCTGTTACCTCAGTTTTCCATTATTCTCCTTTTTATTCTTTTTTTTTTTTTTTTGGTAACGGGGATCGAACTCAGGTCCTTACGCTTGCAAGGCAGGAGGCGGAACCACTGAGCTAAACCCCTGGCCCTCCATTATTCTCCTTTTAAAAACATTTCTAGAAATTCTCACTCTTTACATGCTCTTTAGAATGATTCCAGCTCCATGCAAAAAAAAAAAAGGAAAAGGTAGCTATGTTATAGAGATTACATTTGTAGGAATATTAATAGGGAAATTACTGTCCTGTGCCTTGTATTTAAGAGTATGATTTATCTTTCTATTTATACAAGCTTTCGTTTATATCCCAGTTCTCTTTTTACAGGTTTCTTCACATTTCTTGGGCTTATTCTTAATTTTTTCACTATTACATATGATACTTATATTTTCTTGCTGGTTATCACAAAGAAAACCTGTTACCTTTTATATCTTGGATGTGCTGTTACATGCAAGTTGCCCTCAGTTTTCCTAATTAACTTCATGAAATTTAGGCATGAGTCAGCTCACATAGAGTCTGACATAAGGTAAATGGTCAGTAAATTTTACTAATTGTTAATATTATCATATTAATCTGAAAATCAGCCATCTTACTTAGTTGATTTTTCCTATTGTTTCTACTAGTAGTTTTTTACTTGACTTTCTAGTCTTCAATACACACAGAATCACAATCTTGATCATTCTGTTACTTCTTTCAGTATTTTAGTATGCAAATCTAATAATTACCAAACAATAATAAATGAAAGTAGTACATATATACTGATATATATCTTATTTTTGAAAGGCAAGAGTATTTCTACTGTAATGTAAATAATGGCTACATTAATAGTCTACAGCATATCTACACCAACAAATGGCTATACATATTCCTCAATTTGGAATATTTGTTTCATTCAACAAATTAAAAATAACAGTCATCTTCATAAATAAATATCCGGACATGTTTTACATTATTTCACTGAGTAGCCTAGAAACCAAAGCAGACTTCTTATGTGGCTAATACACATTACTTTTCAACAACACTATGCTGATCTGTCCTCCCATCAGTAGTGTATGTGGGCACTTTTCTTACTGTATCTTTGTCAGCAGTATTTTTGAGAAAGGCAAAGTGACAACTTTTTTTTCCTCTTAGCTACTGTTTAATTACACTTATGCCCTAATGGTGGAGTCTAAAAATTTTAGTTTCATCTAAAATCTCTACCCTTATCTAATCTCTTATGAGAATTAAAGAATTCTATTCTCCTTAAGAAATGGCTCTAGGAACAATCCTTAGAGATCTTCCCAGAAGAAGCACCACCACAGCCTCATCTTCCAGAACCTGATCAGTTACCACAGGATTTCTAAACCTCAGCCCTACTGACATTTCTGCTGAGATCATTCTTTGCTGCAAGCGACTATCTTGTACACTGAAGGATGATTAGCAGGGTCCCCGGCCTCTATCCACTTGATGCCAGTAGTGCCTTCTCCCCAAGTTGTACTAATGAGAACTGTGCCCAGGTGTAGCCAAAGAGCCCTTGGCAAAATCATCTCTAGTAGAATACCACTGTGTTAAGGGAATGATATTCTATGGGTCAGAAACCAAGTTCGTGACCACAGGCATGTTTTGACAGTTCAGATACACTTTTGTTACAGGAAGAAACCAAAGAAAAGCAGAATGAACTAAAATGTGAGACAGAATACTCACTTTGCTTTATAAGGTGAATCAGAGCCACAATTTTTTGTTTCTATTAAACTCTCATATTCCTTGGCCCTAAAGAGAAAAAGGTTTTAGCATTGTTAGCTTTTTTGTTGCTAATTTTTATAATTTTATAACAATCCAAAGCCTTAGCTGTGTCTTTCCTTTCATAAAGTCATACTGTTAGGGTCACAAATTAATTACATTAATTTTAATACTTGGATTTTTGAAATTGCTTCTTTAAATTATTGTTATTATGAAGGACTGAAGATTACATACTGCCTCGTAAGATATACAACAGACTCATAAAAACACTTCTAAGTTTATAGATTGGATTAAAAATGTGGTTTTTTCCAGAAATTTAAGTATCATTATAATTCAATTTGAAAGTCTATTAGATTTCTACAAAGCAGAATTGGCTAACTATGTAAGTACCTCAAGAGATATATAATGCAAAAATAAGTACAAGTAGAGAATAGTCATTTAACTTTAGAAATCATTTAAAATAAATTGATCAGATCCTCAAAGATTTTGGTTTTGTTTATACTAAGCACCACAGGTTTTGAAAATTCAAGATAACACTTTCTTGCCACTAACTAGGCTCTAGCTTGTCTAAACCAGAGGTGACAATCCTCAACAGATGATGAGTTGAAGACAGATCTCATAACAGCAATCCATTAATATTGATTTGTTTTTCTGTCTTTTGGGAGGAAAATATTAAATGTTAACTGCTCATCCAAAGGATCCTTTTCTCAAAGAATTAGTCCAGTGGCCTATGAAAAACTTAATCACAACACAGACCAATCTAAACAGCAACTGACAAAAAACCCCAAACTGTTTCATTAAAAAAGTGAAAATGCAAATTATAACATTCCTAATAAAGAAAGCAATATAGCACAGTTAGTTTTGGAAATAAAGAAATATGTAAATTGGAATAAAACATGACATTATATATTGTTTCATTATGTATTGTTTGCTATCAGCCAAAATATTAAGGTATACCAACATGGGTAAATAACTACTTAGTTGCTGAACACAATTGTTACCTCATCTGAAGGGTGGAAAAAATAACCATTATGCAGTGTTAAATATGTTTCAAGCTTTGTGCCAGATACTGTACATTCATTATCTCATTTATACACAAACTCTTAATATGGTATTATCCCCATTTTTCAAAGAAAACATTGAGGCTTAGGAAGATGCCTGTTATACTAGACATACATTGAGCTAAGGCTTAAGGTGGGAGAGATCAAATCCATTCTTTTGTTCATGCACACATAACAAGAATTATCTCACCCACAAATTCTAATTTGACCTGAAACAGTAGATTACTACTTTTTTTGTAACTTGAATCTTGTCTTGATTCACTTTTAGGAATCAGTTAAAAATTTTCTTCCATAGGTCCCACTCTGTATAACTTAGATGGTGGAGGATAGGAAGGGGGAAAGAGGAAGGGAAGGAGAGAGGGAAAGAGAGACAGAATATATTCAAGCAACTTAATCTCCAGAAAGGAGAAAGGGAAGAAGACATAATAGCATTACAAATACATAATTTCATAGAGCAGAGTGACGATGAATATGGGTAGTTGCTGTTATAGTAAGAGCTGAAGTTGATCAAAATTAACCCATTTATTCACTACACAATTTCAAAATAGTTACATCAAGGCAATTCTGCCAATGCAAATGATATCTAGGTGAGGGTACAGATTTCCATCATCTCACCTTTAGCATTGTAGATTCTTGCTTAGAATTTGCATTTCTCTGCTTATATTGCTCATCTGTTCTTGTATAATGTTTACTTTACCCTCAGGAGCCCTAAATGTATTAGTTACTTTGAATTCCCACTATTATAATTCTAACATCCTTGCCATAGTTGAATCTAGTTCTGATGTTTGCTCTTTCTCCCCAAATTATGCTTTTGCCTTACAGTGTGCCTTGTAATTTTTCTTGATAGACATAATGAATTATGTCAACAGAAGTGGTGTAAGTAAGGCTTTAGTAAGGTGGTAAAGTGTGGGCATTTAAAAAAGCCTTCTGTAGTTCTATAATTATTTTTTAGCCTTTTTAAAAAAAGTCTCACTAAATTGCTAAGTTGCCTAGGCTAGGCTTAAACTTGTAGTCCTGACTCAGACTCCTAGAACTCTGGGATTACAGGCATGAATCACCATGCCCAGCTATGCTCTATCTTTTAATGAGTCTGTGCCTCTGAAGTGTGAGCAAGTGTTTTCTACTCATCCTCCCCACTTAGATGGGACAGAATGGCTAGAGTGAGTTGGAATTGGGTATTACCTCTTTTGCTACATGGAAAGGTACAAGGGGCCTGTCTTGAATTATTTTTCTTTCTCCACAAAGAGGTTGGAGTTGAGTATTTCCCTTCCTTCCTTCATGTCTGTTAGGGTCTAATAAAGCCCCAGCACGTCAGACTCCAGTTAAATAGTTTCTCCTACCAGCACAACTCAACTTCTTTTTTTATTTTTTATTGGTACTGGGGATTGATTCCAGAGTCTTTGCAATGAGCTACATCTCTAGTTCTTTTTTATCTCAAGACAGGTTCTTCCTAAGTTGCCCAGGTGGGGTTCAAAAGTTGTGATTTTCTTGCCTCAGTCTTCCAGACTGCTGGGATTACAGAAGTGTGCCACCACACCAGACTCACAGAACTTCTTAAGAAAAGAATGTTGTGGCATACTATAGAATTCCCTTTTCCAGCTGAAAGAGGCAGAGGAATTTTCTCCAATATTCATTGTGAGAAACTGGTCAACACTTCTAGAAGCAAACTCATGAAAAGTGTAAAGGTGCCCATGACTGGGCTCCCCAGAGTTCTGACTCTGAGTTGTCTATACCCAAGTCTTCAGTGATTCATAAAATTATAATTCTCACAACAATTTCTGCTCATGGATTTCTGTTCTGGTAAATTATGATTCTTTCTATCTATCTGTCCAGTTAGGGTACAGTGGTTTGTCCTGTGGCCTCATTTCTGATATATATATATGAATGAAAGGTCACTGATTTTTTTCAGCTTTTGACTTGTTCTTAGGATGGAGTGGCACCTTCCAAGCTCCTTACATGCTGGACCAACATCACAAAGAATAGGGATTATTTTTTGCAATTTAAGGCATAAATGCATCAACTTACATGCAATAATCAAAATGAAAGACACAAATTACCCAAACTGAAAAACAAAGAAATATAACTTCATTCATGGGAAATTATATATATATATATATATATATATATATATCTCCAATCTTATACAAATACAGAAAAACAGAAGAGAATGTAACAGTAACCAACTCATTTACAAAGGCCAGAATTCTCTTTATACCAAAACCAGACAAAGACATGGTAAGGAAACTATACACCAACAAACATCATGAGCATATGTGTACAAATTCTCCACAAAACAAACAAACAAAAATTCTCTACAAAAGATAAGCAAACTAAATCTGGAAAGATATAGAAAAGAAAATACATTGTGAGCAAGTGGCAGATTCTAGGAATACAGGCTAACATTCAAAATGCAAATCAAGCATATTTTAAATGGGGAATTTTATCTCAATAAAAGTATTTAAAAATCATTATAATGCATCACACTGACAAACTAGGAATAAAAGAAAGCTTCCTTAACCCAATACAGGGCATCTACAAAAAAAAAAAACCCTATGGCTAACATCACAGCTTAGTGGTAAAAAACTGAATGCTTTCCTACCAAGATAAGGACCAAGGTTTCTGTTCTACATTTAAATGAAGACACAAGGCATCACAGTAAGATACGACGAAGAAATAAAATATACACTGAAAAGTGAGAAATAGCACAGTTTTTATACTCAGATGTCATGTTCATGTATATAAAAAGCTCATATATTTACAGAACTACTATTACAACTCAGAATTCAATTTGACAATGTGCCAGGGTATAAGGTTAATGTGTAAAAAAATCAACTGGGGTTCTATACTCTAACAACAGAGAAGTTTAAAAATGAAATAAAAATAACATTTTCAATAGCATCAAAACCATCAAAATACTAGGGATAAATTTCAAAAAATATTTGTAAGACATATACTGAAAATCATAAAACATTACTAAGAGAAATTTTTAAATTTCTAAATAAATGCAGACATACCCTATCATACCATTTCTTCCCAAGCTGATCTATAGATTCAATACCATCCTAACCAAAATTTCAACAGACTTTTTTATTTTATAAATTAAAAAAAGATGACTAATATTTATATGAAAATGCCAAAAGTCCTTAGACAACTAAAACACTCAAAAAACCATAAAGCAGTTCTATTTTACTTGAAGACTTCTTATAAATTTATCATAATAAGGTAGTTTGAAGATAGACAAATATATCAAAAAGCAGAATTAAAGAAAGAATCCAAACACAGATCCACAGATCCACAGTATTTCTGAAAAAGTTTTTAAAGCAAGAAATTAGAGATCAATGGAACAGAAGAAAGTCCAGAACAGACTCACATACCTAGGGTGGAGTTTTTTTTCTTTTTAACCAAACAGTATAAATGCTAAATAATAATATAAAAGGAAAGTCCTGGGACAACAGGCTATCTACATGGAAAAATAAACCTGAGTCTGTATTATATGTCATTCTCATTAATTTATTTAAGATGAATCATAAGCCCAAATGCAAAAGATCAATTATAAAGCTTCTAGAAAGTGAGAGGCTATATTTAACTTTCTGACAGGCAAAGATCTCTGAGACATAACCCAGGAAGCACTAGATATAAAAGGATAATGCTGATGAAATAAGTAGTATAAAAATTAGACTTTCACTTATAAAAAGCTATCATCAAGAAAAATGTATAGTCAAGCTCCAGATGAAGAGAAAACTCTGTGTGTGTGTATCTGACAGAGTTGGTAGTCAGAATATATAAACCACTCAAAAATAAAATTACAGGCCACTTTTTAAAATGGGTAATATCTTCAAAAGATACTTCATAAAGGAATATACTGAATGGTTACAAAGCACACAGAAAGATGCTTGATATAGGTGATTAATCACCACAGAATCTCATCCGGAACCACAATGGGATACTACTACATTTCTACTAGAATTGGGTAAAATTTAAAAACTAACAATACCAAGTACTAGCAGGATTATGGAGAGTACAAAATGGTACAACTACTATAGAAAACAGTTTGGCAGTTAAGCTTTTAGGTATTTATCCAAGAGAAATGAAAACATATGGTATACCCAAAGACTTGGTAATTTTACTTAAAAATGCTCCAAACTGGAAACCCAAATGTTTATCAAGAGATGAATGGACAAAAAAACTGCAATATTATCCAAACAATAGATATGTTCACCAATAAAAATGGAATAAATTACATTTACACACCACTAGCCAAATTTCAGAAAGAGTACACTTACAAAAAGCTAATTACAAAGGTGTGTGATTTCATATGTGTGACTTTCTAGAACAGAAAAATGCAATCAATAAGAGTCAGGAGATATGTGACTGCCTTGGGTCAAGGGCAGCAGAAAACAGACTACAGAGAAGCACAAAGAACCTCTGTGGGACAATGGAAATATTCTAAAGTTTGATGGATACAGATTACATGGGTATTTAGATTTGTCAAAACTCAAACTGCACAAGTAAGCTCTGTGAATTTCACTTAGTAAATGAAGTCTTAATGAAAATATCAATAGATATAGGTATATACATAAAAACACATCTGCCCCAAAATAGTGGTGGCAGCAGAATTGTATTTTTTCCTATGATTATTTACATTTTTAAGATTTTCTTTAATAAATAAGCACCATTTATTTAAAACAAACAAATCAGGCCCTCAAGGAAGGCCTCACTTAAAGATAACACTTAAAGAAAGACCTGAAGGGAGTAAAGGAGCCCGATGTGTGGTGCATGGGAACAGCCTTTCAGGAAGAAGAAACTGGCCTGTGAAAACTCTAAGGTTTCCAGAAGTGATGGAGGGGACTCACATTTCACCAGGTTCCCTGCCCAAGGTGGTTAGTATGGGGAGTGGCAGGACTGGTCAGAGGTCTCTAGCCACACTGGAGAGAGAGGAGAAGCACATGGAACAAGGGAAAGCAGCAAAACTAGAGAGAGCTGTCAAAGCTCAGTATCTTTTGACCCAAACCCAGCACTATCTCTAGTCAGTCTGAATGTGAGGTGTGGGGCAAAGAGGCTGCAAATGACTGAGAAGGTTTGGAGCCAGGTGATTAGAACAGAATTGGTTCACTGAGACAGAGAAGACTCTGGGATATGATGGGTTTTGTGGAGAGAGGAAAGCAGGTCTGTTGGACATACTAAATTTGAGTGAAATTGAAGGTATAAACGCAGTAATTATCACTAAGTAGAAGGTATTTAAAGAACAGAAGAATCAAAGAACAAGTGTCAGGAGTCAGTACTTACTTGGTATGAACTAGAAATGAAGTAAGCTGTGAAACTATTCTTAGAAACCTAGGGTGACTTCAAAACTAAAATCAAGAAAGCCTTCTCTATTCTTTGCATTGATGGACCCAGTGAAGTTAACACTGATTCTGTGAGATAAAATGGACACTTTGATAGATCATAATCTGGTCATGGAAATGACAGAGAAATAATTGTACCATTCACCATTATTTTAGTTCTATATTTTTATAATCTATCCTATGGGTCAAGTTTCTCAATTTTGGGACATTTGGTAATAAAAGTGTACGGACATATTCAGAATACTTCTTCTCAAACATCACTAGATTATCTACTAAGGAACAACTCTATCTGAGTCCTCCAATGAGACCCATCAGTCACCAGATGACACTCAATGCCAGTGAGGTAATGATGTACTACATGGTTGTCTGATCTTCAGATGTCACTTCAGAGGCTGATGATAAACTACAGGTCTGACAACTCACTTTCCATTTTAAGATATTTCTCGAACTTTTTCTTGTTGTGACAGGCAACCAAATTGATTAAACCTAGTCATGGGGTTTGACACTACATCCAGCAGACTTCTATTTGTTGATTGCTATTGATTTTCTTTGATACTTCATTTAAAAATCAATAGTTGGAAAGAAAAATAGGCTTGGTTTACACATATTTAAACATACTACTGCATGCTGAAGGAGGCACAAGTTTGGCAGGGTTCTGGCATCCAATTATAAGAAGAGCTCTTAACAGGTGAAAGCAAGGGCTTTAGATCGATATGCAGTTTCTGTCCCAATCAAAGAAAGTGGCTATAAATTAGGCTCATCAGTGTTATTTCCAAGGCTTTCTGAAAGCAAACAACTTTAACCTTTATTTTGTCTTTCTTGGATTTACATTAAAGGGTATCTCATGAATGCTGTTTTGCTTGGTTCTTAAAAATATTTAGGTACCTGGAGTTCATCCGAGCTTTTATCCTTTTGGCCTTTTTTTTATTTTTTTGCCGCTCTTCTCCATCTTTCACAGGCTCCGAGGGAGCTGAACTTTCAACCACAATGTCAACAATATATTTCTTCAAGGAAAGATGCTCCTACAAGATCAATCAATAAAATAGTAACAATGATGAATTTAAATAATATACAATTCCTACAGACCAATAAATGTAAAGATTTATATAGATAAAACTAAAAGTAATTGCTATGAAATACTGGTTTCCACGGTCACTTGGGAAAACTTTGAAGAATTTGTTTTATTTGAGAGTTCACTGCCTCATCATACCTTCATTGAACATCGACAGTATTAAAAGCTAAAAATACATGGACTGGACATAATCCCTGTCCACAAGTGTACTGTAAAAGGAAAGGTAGATATATTTGTCTTTTCTCCTGTTATTTATGAACACTTATGTTCCTGTCTGGGGCCAAGTCTTCCTCATATACACAGGATCCCAATCCTTCTTCCTTTATGGGGTTATTTCTCCTATTCTTGGCACCATTAATTTTCCCCTTACACTTAAATCACTTAAATTCTTTCTACTTAAATTATTTCAAAAGAATCCCCTTCCAGCTACTACCCCTTTTTAATGAGATACATTGAAAGTTTATCCTCTTTGTTTTTATTTCTTTAATCCTCATTCTCTCTTGAACCCATTTCAGCCAGCTTTTACCTTAAAATTTTTAGCAAGGTACAAATTGTCTTTGTCAAGGCCACCAACACCAACAGCAAACTCTTAGTTCTCATCTTCTTGTTGTAGTCTCAGCCCTAAATATCACTCCTTCCTCGCAGAGACCCTTTCTTCACTTGGCTCCTAGTTATTACACTGTCCTAATTCACTACCCCTTCTAAGTCCTCTTTGTTGGCTCTTTTCTTCTTGACTTCAAATATTGGTTTTTGCCAGAGCTATTATCAGAGCTTTCCTTTTCTCTCTTCAAACTCATCCCTCAAATGCAGTGGCCTAAAACATTATTTACCAATGAACAATGCTCAAATTTTATCCCTACTCCTGAACTTTCTCCTAAACTCCAATTATTTACATAAAAATATCTTCTCAAAAATCTCCTCTTAAGTAGAGAATTTCCATGACTAGCATTTCCAAAATAAAATGTCCCCTACAAAACTCTTATGCTCCCTATATACATACAGTTGCCTAGGGTGTTTCCTATTTCAATAAATGTAAAAACTTACATAAATGCATACATCTAATACATCAGCAGTCATATCCATTCTCTTTTCAAGTACAACCCGAACATCAACCTCCAAATCAACCACACTTGTCTTGTCACTAACACCTAATCTAAGTCACTAGTGACTCACTCTCACCTCCACCACTTTCATCATCTTTTAATCAACCTCTCCCTTTCTAATTTGACTTCCAGGTCTTTTCTCTATAAAAGCAGCCAGTTAGTATTTAAAAATATAAATCAAATCACATCATTCTACTAATCAAAACTTGCTTTCTCATCACACTTAGGGTAAAATCCAAATACTCTACCATGGCTTACAAAGTTCTGCATCATTGACCTCTCTGACCTCATATAACCCTCTCCTTTTTTTCATCATCCACCAGTGGTCTTCTTCGTCCTCCTCACATCCCTCAGAAACATTATTACCTCAGGACACTTAGTTGTTCTCTTAGCCAAGAATATTCTTCTCTTAGAAATTTGCATGGCCTCAGCTAAAACGACCATTCAATCTCTAAAAAATACCCTCTATTATTTGCTTTCTCCTTACTTTGTCTTTTTCTTCACAGGACTTGCCTACATCATACATTCATTATAGCCTTCTTTACTAAAATATAAGTTTCTCAAGAGCATTGACTTTCTTTCCTTCATGGATGTTGTTGTGTCTAGGACTATGCCTGGCATATGGCAAGCACTCAACAAAAATGTGTTAAGTGAATGAATAAAAAAGAGGGTAATGTAACAGAAGTGCCAATAAGGGCTTAGACAACATATACTAAAGGCTTCATATAAAATCATTCATTTAGTCCTTAGAACACACTTACAAGGCATGTATTTTTACTATATCCAGTTTAATTATGAGAAAACTGAGATACAATCAAACTTGTCCAAAGTTAGGTCAAAATCATGACTGAGTGATTTTGCAAACAGACAGCCCAAATTTAAATCTAGACAGTATGATTAGAGTCCACACACATGAGTGCTACCTTAGAGGCAGAGGTGCAACTGAGTCTGTGTTGTACAACTATGTTTACTTTTCAAATCATCAGCCTACCAAAAGAGTTCTCCTAAACCAAAAATCTCATAGCCAAAAGAAAAAATATTCTCTTACATAGAGAAAGGATGATTTTTCTTTGATAAACTAGGTCTATTATATATTACCTTTATATTTTGTAACTAATCAAAAACAATGATGTAAGTGATAAGTATACTCATCTATACATAAATCAACTTTAAAAAAATAACCCGATTCTTTCTTTTCTTTTTTTTATCATAACGAGCCTTTATTAAGAAGAAAGGACAATCTGCTGGGCTGCCTCTCAACAAAGCAGTGCAGCAGCGTGGCAGGGGCTGGAGCACCTTTATAGCAGTTAGGGGTAGGGGGTTGGGTGACATGATGGTGAGGGATTAGAGGGTTTGTGAGGCATGCCACCAAGGAATTGGAGGAACTTGTGACATCACTAGTTGCCAGGGAGGAAGCAAGTATCAGGTTACTCTTTTGGCGGGAAGGGGGCCATGTTGTGAAGAAGGTTGTCTTTTGGCAGGAGAAGCCATTTTGAGGGCTAGGTTTAGGTGGGAAACACTGTTATCATGGGAAGAAGAAAACCAGTTTGGACTAGAAGGACGGCATCTTGGGGCTGGGTCTTAGGTAGGAATGCAGTTGACTGTGGGAAGAAGAAGGGAACCTTGTGGCAGGAAATGGGGCATTATGGGAAGGAGAAGTCACCCATTAAATGTAGCAGCCATTTTAAGGAGAGGGAAATCTATCATTCCAGGCTTTTGTTTTATGGTTGCTGGGCGAAGGTCTCTTCTTCTGGATCTGTTTCAAGCTGACAGAGGGGAGAAGATTGAGGCTAAACCTGGATCTGACGGCAGATGGAAGTGTTGTCTCATTGTCGCAGTGGTTAGTATCCCACCATAACGAGCCCCGTGACCATCTGGTTGGTCAATTCCCTCATATGTTCCTGAGACACCGACAGTTACCCTGGGCTTGCTGGAAGTGATGGCCATGGGGGCTGTGGGCAACCCTGGGCACTGTCAATCCTCCATCGCCAGGCCGACGAGCTCTGACAGGGATGTCTCTGTACCTGCTGCTTGGGTTTGAGGAGGGGATCTGGTTCTTTCTTGGCAAGGGAAGGGGAAGAGAAAAGGAAGGGGCCCATTTCCCATAAGATACATGATATAATGCAAGTTGTATGTGGACTCACCATCCACATTATCATTTATGGAACACTTATTATGCGGTTAGCAAAGGGCTGGAAAAATTACACACATTATTTCTTGTAATCTTCATAACCTTATAAGACAAGTGGTAGTATGTTTACATTTTACAGATGCTTAACAAATACAGAGAAAAACCTCAAAGAGGTTTGGTATTATGCTCATGATCACAACAAACCTGAAAGTCAAAACAACAACTGGCTGACTTTACAAGATCAAATTTTTTCACTATTCTACATTCCTTCCCCCTAAACTGTTCACATAGGCTAGTCTCTGACATGTAATTTCTACTACTACACTAAGGAAAAAGAGTATTCTAAATGACATCTTTGACTTTATGAAAGGTCCAATTATACTATTTTAGCTATGTATAAATATAATTTACATGTCTAATAGAAACCATTAAGGATCCTAATATACAGTGGCAGGCACTATACTTTGATTCTATCTACAATTATCCAGAATCACACTTTTAAAATAGACAATTCATTTATGCATGCATTCACACAAACACACACATGGACACAGACAAACACACTAGGTTCTTACATTAGTTTTTAAAAAATCTTAAAAATAACAGTAACAACTTTTCTTAATACAAAACCATTTCATATTATAGAAAATATGGATAAATAAAATTAAGGTAAAACCTCCTACAATTCTAACACCTAAAAATAACAAGTAATATTTTGGAGTACATCATTCTAAAGTACATCATTCTTTGCATATGTATATATTTTTATAAAAAGAGAATGTAACATTTATAACACTTTGGACTCATTTTTTCATATAATGCTCTAAATGTATATACTGACCATAAATTAATATTTTACAATATAAGCTTGCAGCTATAAGGTATTCCATTTTGTGGATACACTAATTTTACTAACATGTTATTATTAGACATATGAACAATTTTAAATTTTTCAATACAATAATAATATAACAAATATTCATAGAGTTAATATTTAAACACAAAGCCAACTATTCCATTATGATTAAATCACCAAAGTTAAATTCTTAGGTCACAAACTACACATATTTTATGGCTTCTGGAAAATATTCCCAAATTCAACAACAAAAAAGGGAATTAATTTATGTCCTCACAAGCAGTTTGCCAATTCCTACTGTTTCTGTTTTGTTTTTAATTCTGCCAATTTGTTAGCTGAAAAACTGGTATTTATATGTTTGACCATTTGCTTATATTTTGTCTTCCTGTGACTTAGAATGAGTCTTTTGTTCAGCTTTCTAGAAACATATTTCAAGTTTTATGTATTTGCTTCTAATGGCTTATTTTTTTTTTTTGCTTTTTGTAAGAGCAAGATCACCTTTTGATGATAAAAGAGATGCACTGTTGAGTGTGACACAGGATAATCAACAGCTATTTTTCTATTAAAACCGTGAAGGAACTAAAAAGGAAGAAGATTTTGACATGGCTCCTGAAGATACAAAGTATGTAAAAAGGTTTTACAACCTTGATCGAGTAGTTTACTAAAATCCTTATAAAAGAGAATTCTGAGAACAGTGGTAGCAGAGTTTTAGATCCTGAATTCCTACATAAAAACAGGAAGATTAGTTTATAGGAAAGGAAAATCCATGGAAACATTTGCTAAAACTAGGTGATGAGGATTCCCAAACAGAATAGGTTTCTGCAGGAGAAACCAGAGGGAGACAACAAGGTGAACAGATGAAAGTTTGAAAAGGAAAAGTTGCAGTAGAGAACCAAACAGGTCCAGTAGAAAAGCATCTAAAGCGAAAGGGGTCTGGGATGCAAAGGCAAGAGAGGTACCAGTGGGTGCCTGCACTGGGGTCTGTGTGGGGGAAAGGCAGTCTCTTGGCATGGACTCTCCACATCAAACCACAGGCCTCCTCCTGGACAGGCCTTATAGGAAATACTGATGAGCAAACAGGGCATGATAGAGACAAAGGGAAAATGTATAGATGAAAGCAGAATAGAAAATAGATCAGGAAATTTCAGGAAAAAGCCATGACACTTTCCACAAAATGAATACAACAGGAATCTCTAGAGGTTAGAATGGCTAACCCAAAATATCTCCTCCTAAAAGTTTTATAAAACTAGCCAGGTATGGTTGCACATGCTTGTTACCCCAATACTTAGAGGCTGAGGCAGGAAGAAATTCAAGGTCACCCTAGGATATACAGTGAATTCAAGGGCAGCCTGAACTACACAGCAAGACCCTGTCACTAAAACCAAAGGAAAAATAGTTTTTACAAAACTAATTCAATGTAAAAATAAGTAACAGAAAAGTAACACAGCCAAATGCCAAAGTTATTAAGAAAAACCTTACAAACAATGAAAATGAGACGGAGATTAATATATCTTGCAAACAGGCCCTTACCCTGTTACTCATTAAAAACATGATTTGTGTTTTCTTCTGAGGTAGTGAGGGAGTTATAAATGCCATTTTTGCTAAAACAAACCAAAAAAAACCAAACAAAAAACAAAAAAAACCTCTTCACTTGACCCTACACATGCCCAATAGGTTGCTAAAAGCAGAAAAAAGCTTGACCTTCATTTTGCCCTTTGTCACCTTAAAACTTTGGTTGGATCCCTGCTCAGCTCTGCATCTAGGCATATTATTCATTGAGGGAGTGTCTAAAGTTGGCAACACAAGGTTGATTAACCCTAAATGTACATAACCTATCTCATCTACCTCCAAGATTGAAGATAAGAGATTTACAGGAACATTCAGCATTCAGTGCCCAGAAGTCTCCAGTGGTTGTTTTAAACCTACAGTAACCTGGATTCCTGAAGAGACACCACAAAACTGAGGCTGGCCCCAGCAGAAATAATCATCTCATGGAGACTGCATTGCCCCCTTGCGCAACCAGAACAGAAGAATGAACCCCTGGACCTGACTTGCCTGGCTTGACTCATGGGGCTGGGCTCCTTCTTGTGCATAGGCCAATCAGAGCCTCATTATCAGAGCTATGCCCATGTGCTCCTCAAGCTGCAGCCCCTTCCTGCTGTCTCATAAATCTGCCTGTGTTCACACTGACAGGTCCTGGAAGGTTCTTCTGTGAGGAGAGCCCATGATCCTGCACCACAGGGCAAGCTGAAGCCCCATCTCCTCCTGAATGCTTTCTGTGAGGAGTTATCAAACCTACTTCATGGAGTGAGCTGAGGTCCCCATCTCCTCTTTGGGGGTCTCCTTCTACCCTGTCTGGTGACAAAAACACCAAAAAGTATGTACAGACCCGAATGTAAGTGTGATAGTTAACTGACTGTGTCAACTTGAGTAAGAAACGCCCAAATTGGATCAGCATAGTTGTGAGTGTGGAAGACCAGCTCTGAATGGTATAAAATGGAAATGAAGAAGAAAGGTTTTCTTCTGCAGAGCTCCAGTCTTCACCTTGGACTCCACCTTCTGGCTTTCAGCTCAGATTGTTCAGCCTCCAGCACAGACTTTTTGAGCCTTCCCATGCAGAACCTTCATCCTCCTGAAAAGGACTCACAGGGGACGCTGCATTGAGCTCCAGGCCTTCAACTGGATCCTTTGGATCTCCAGTAAACAGCCTTTTGCACTCTTCCACATCTGACTCTGTAGGCAGCCATTGTAAGCCAATCTTGTAAATTTATATATATATATGTATATACATATATTATATATTAAATACATATTTATATTTTATATATATTGCATTAAATCTGTTTTTCTAGTAAGCACTGACTGATATAGTAAGCTAAAGTACATAAGAGAAATTGTAATAAGGCAGGAGGGAACAATACAAATTATAATAATAAAAACTCAAAAATTAGGTCATAAAACTCCAAGGTTGAAAACAAAAAAAATCCACTTAAGAAATGAAAATGAAATAGACACATAAGAGTGAATAAACACAAATGCCTCAAATAAATAAATTATGAAAGAGAAACAAATTTTAAAAAAGAAAAATGATTTATGACTAAATGGAAACACTAGAGAGATAAAGATGTAACATACAGATAATAAATAATAGAATAATAAAATCCTTGAAAAATAAGACCGGAGCAAGAGAACAGATCAAATGTTAAAAATTTTAATTTAAGAAAACTTTCGTTAAAAGAACATAATCAAAGATTAAAAGAGTAAACCACATTGAAAACACTAACCCACAATGGCTAATACGAAGACACAGTCTATTAAAATTTCTATTTTTTTAAAGAGAAAGAAAAAAATTCTTTGGGCATTTAGAGGAAAAAAGCAAGTGATTTACAAGGAGAAATTAGATTATCTAGATCTTTTTGAAAGCCACATTTTAAGCTGGAAGAAAATGAAGTTATGCATTTAGTATGTGCAAAGAGACATGTAAGCTAAGGAGTATATACCTAAGTACAATTAATTTTCAAGTACAAAGAGCACAAATGAACTAATATCAACATTTAGAAAAAACACTTCAGAAGGAATGCAAGTTTGAGCCAAATCTAGGCCACTTTGCAAGACTCTATCTCAAAATAAAAAAAAATAAAAGGGTGGGGATGTAGCTCAGTGCAAAGGCCCTGGGCTTAAGCCCCAGCACCACATTAATAAATAAATAACCTCAGCAACTTATTCTCATAAGCCTTCCCAAAGAATCCTAAAGAAAATGCCACAGAAAACCAAAATGAGTAACAGACATGAATTCAAGGACGAATGGTGAACACTACACATACACTGACACAAGACTGAATTAGGCACAAAAAGCTAAGTAGTAGCTATAGTAAATGATGGCTATATCTTAGACTTTTCATAGAATTACTATTAAAAATATTAGAAAGAACATAAAAAATTTAAACTGCTTTCTGTAGTCACATTGGTTGACAATATTAGTAATGTTATTGAAAGACTGTTATGTATGTATGAGATAAAGTAAAGGTTATTGGGAGTATTTTAAATCTATCATCTGCTGTGTCCTTGAAAACTTGGGTGTTTGGTACGGAAGAAAACAGACACAGGATGCAATACAGAACACATTAAACAAAACTAAAGTCCTAAATTTGAACTGGAAGAATTTATAAGGCAATTAATTTTAAACAGACAATAAATCTACATGTATACATATAAATATCTATGTATGTGTATATATATGCATATGTATATAAGAATGTGTGTAAATACATGAATACAAATCACATACATTTTATTTATTAATTCTATTCACGATTACCAACAGGTAGGGATGAGCATCCCTGATGATGCTGAAATATCATTTCTTACTAAGTACCCAGGGCCTCTTACCAAAATGGTTGCTCCTAAGTCTAAACATTGTGCTATATCAGATAACAAGGAAACTATCAAATATGATTCTGAACTTGAGAACAACCTTTTGGATGCTCCCACCAAGTAAAAGCACAATATGAACAAAAAGGAAAACTTTTTGGTTTTCTGAAATAAGTAGCAACATATCTGTATTGATCCAATCACCTTATTTGCCTGGTTCTCTTATACTGAGGTTATAGAAGAGGGCCAAAGTTAACTGCCAACTGCAAAATGATGTATAACTCGAAACCAAAAGAGCCACATTCTGCTTTCTGGAGCTACCTGAATAGAGAGGTTCCAATGCCTTTCCCCTCATCCCCAGCAAACGTCTGTTATGACAGGAAGCACACCAGCAGCTTCATCCACAAATTAGGTTAGGAAGTTCCTCTTGCTGATCTAGATCCAGAACCCAGCTCTTTAGATATGAATGCCCCAGCTTATGTTCTATGTAGTCACATTTCCTAACTTTCTAGTACGTCTACTTTAGTAAGCAACCCACTAGTCTCAGAGCCCAGTCTACTTGGCATTTAATAAATGTTCAGTGAAAGAACAAAAATAGGGGCCAGAGATTTAGCTCAGTGGATCCGGTGCCTGCCTCGAAAGCGCAAGGTCTGGAGTTCAATCCCCGGTACCAAAAAAGAACAAAAATAAAAATAATTTTACTTCTGCAAAATTACCATAAGGAAATGAGAGATAAAAAAGGATTTCTTCACTAAAAAATTCACTACAATGAGATGCATAATAAAATATCAGCAGCAGAGAAGTAATTTTAAAAATTATGGCAGGTTCATTAAGATGATACTATAAAAATTTGATTAATTTTTAAATGTTCATTGTAAAATGTTGAATAAAAGTTTAGGATTTAAATATGTTATGCAGTTTCTATTTGTGTAAATGTGTGAGGTTAGAATAAAAAAATGGATATAAATCAAAGACTTGTTACATGTAGAGAAAATGGTACTGGGATAGAGGACAGAATTAGTTTCTCTCCTGACACGTGTACAGAAATGATTATACCAGAAGCTCACAAACTTGAAGGTAGAAGATAGATTACTTAGTATTTATTGTTCACACCATTGTCATCTGTAATTTAATATTAGAATATGTTTTTCTTTTAAATTCCAGTGACTTTAGAATGCACATATTTTTCCAACTTTTCTAATATTTGATTAAACAATCTTATGCTGTATTATTAGTATTCTGTATACTGTAGTATTAGAATTCCATGCAGTTAACCCTTATATGTGTACCAATACTATCAGAAGAAAGGGTAAAACCTTCCTTATAAATATATTTCGGGAAACCTGCTTTCAATTGGACTGTGTCAGTGAGGATTACTGGGATACATTTTGTGTTTTTTGTATTTTAATCATCTAAGTAATCAACTATTAGCAAATCCCATTTGGCTAGGAATAGCATTGTAAAGAATAAATAATATAGTAGATTTCTAGAAATTCCTTCATATTTATGAACTTTTAAAAAGCAACAGTAGCCTTTTGTTTTTCATAAGCGCATTCTCATCCCCATATTAATTAAAGTATTTAAAATTATAAAATGGAAAAATACGCATTACAAAATATTTTCTTGAAAATACTATTTAATATTTAAATAGATAGTAGCTAGTTCTTTTTGGTTGTTTGGCCTAAGTGGGAATTGAGTTTGGAAGCTGGTACTCCCGGGTGTTACTATGTAGGTTTTATTTTGAAAGTTCTTTACCACCTGAGTGGGTGACTCAGCCAGATGCTACAGTTCTCCAGAGTTAAGACATAATTGAATTAGTCTTAGAACTCATTGAATGTAGACTCTTTGAACTCATTCAATTTAAAATAGAAAATTTGAAAGACTTACGAACTATCCAGGAGAGTTTTTCAATTGGCCAGTTATTTCTAGATGGATGCATGCTTTTTGCTGATCTCTGCTTTAATATATTTCCTAATCGTTTTAATTTGAGAAGATACTGTACATCTCAACTAAGGTCTTTTCTTTCTGGGCCAGAATTTCATGCTGTATAATCCTTTGTATACTTCTGGCTACTCTGTGTTCCTATTACAAGAGCCTAGATTTATAATAGAGAACTTGTGGTGTTGTAACTGAAGTTCACCCTGTCCACACCAGCCAGGTGGCTTCACACTGGGTAGTAGTCAAAGACAGAAAATTGGATAGATTTTATTTCCACAATAGCTAAACTTTCCAACCATAATTTTACAAACTACACTACACTGCTAAAGCTAATTGGACACAAATGTCCTCAAAGAGTACTTTATTTTATTTAAAGCATCTGTTTAATTCAATCTTTAATGATTTTACAAAGAAGAGCATGTGTGTAATTTTAATAGAGCCTGACCTGAACTTATGTTTTTAGCTTTAGTATTTAACATTTTATAATAAATAAACTTTTTAAAAAACCAACCAAACAAACAAAAAGAATATAAAGGGCAGAAAACTAGATCAAGATGTTAACAGGCAGCTGGGGCTGATGGTATACTGTAATCCCAGAATTCTGGGAAGTTGAGGCAGGAGGATCACTAGTTCCAGCCTAGCGTGGGCAACTTAGCAAAATTTAAAAAAATTTTTTTTTAAATGGCTAGTGATGTAGCTCAGTACAAAGGCCTTGTGTTCAATTCCTAATACCAAAAAACAAAACAAAACAAAACAAAAAAACCCCAGTTAACCAGCATTATTTAAACTTTATCAAATTAATGCTATTAAAGAAATACAAGGAAAAGCAAGCTCTATAGTCAATTTACATAGGGTTATAATTGTAGGATTATTTGTTCTACAGAAGAATGAGTACCACTAAGGAAAATATGCTCATCTTTTGTACCTACTCACAATTCTATTACGACACAGGCACAAAATAAAACAAAGATATACTCCTTAAGACACAGTAACTATGATTTAATTACTCATTTTCAAGATGCAAATCAATCAGGATCAAAAATCTTCACGAAAGTCCTGGGGATCTCCTTCCTTCATAATAACTTTTAAAAATACAATTTCTAGCTTCACAGAGTCCTGTTGAATGCAAGTTCTACTCTCCTATTAACAAAAGAAGACATGGATCTTAGCCACATGTTATACTGCTGACTGTAAATAATGACTAATAGCAGACATTTTCTTTTAGATGCAGAAAAGCAGGTTGAGGAGAAACAGCAATGAACTCTGAATGAAGAAATCCACATTAAGACAAAGTCTGCAACTCGTAACTGAGTGACTTTTCTGGGTCTCAGTCTTCTAATTAGTAAAACAAAGAGATTAGAGAGCTTGGCATGGTGGCATCTACCTAATCCCAGGTACTCAAGGGCTGATGTAGAAACACTGAAAGTTCAAGGCCAGCCTAAGAAATTTTGTGAGAGCCTATTTGAAGGTGAAAAGGGCTGAGGATGTAGCATAGCACTCCCTGGGCTAAATACCCAGTGTTGGGAGGAAATAGGGAGAAAAGAAGGAAGAAAAAAGAAAAGAAAAAAAAAGAGATTGAGAATAAATACTAAAGCCCCCTTTTTAATATTCTAAATGTCAGCAAGCACAAAAGCTACTTAATGATGGCTATGGAGTTACACATAAGAACTATAGCTTTTAAGTCACAACTGTGAATTCTTATTCAAAAAACATTGCTATACTATGAAACACTGATAATGTATAAAACGAAACTAATACCTATGTAGACATGATCTCATCAAAGTTTATATATACCCTTCTTATTCTTTTAATTACCTTTTATGGCATACCCAACCAAACCTCTGGCCTTTCTAATATAATTTACTATATTAAATGAAATAATTCATTCTGTGGTTTATGATCTTGATATTCTATCAGAATCTTCCTAAAGGCTCTTGTATTTCCCTATTTTTAAAAAGAGACATTAAAAAATTAAGCTACAGGGCCAGGGATTTAGCTCAGTGGTTTTGCCACCTGCTGGGCAAGCACAAGGACCCGAGTTCAATCCCTGGTACCAAAAAAAAAAAAAAAAATTAAGCTACAGAAAGTTTCACAATCTTTGGGAAACAACGCAAAAGTTTTAAAACTAGGATAAGCAGGAAAATTAAAATGATACAGGATTTTATTAAATTGTCATTTTTACAGACCTCTTAAAGTTTGTCTCATGATAAAAACATTTCATAAAATATGGCACATGGAAGCAAGTAATCTGCTTCTCATTATTTCAAAATATAATAATATACTTGTAGAACTGAGAATCTTCAAGGATGTTATTCTTCTCAGATCAAAAGGATTGAAATGCCTGTTCAGGAAAAGGGATCAAATATTATTACAATTCTACAAATGTATTTTTATTTGAAAATTTAAAATGTTTAATAGAAATCGAATGTCATACATCAGAAGCTCATTCCTCTGGAGCCAAAAGCTTATTCGCAAGACCAGAGTAGATGTTGTTACAAATTTATTCAAATAAGAAAATAATACAAACATTTTACATATTTTATGTAGAAAAACAACTTTTTTCTCTCATCTTCATCCTGTATCTTCTGAATCAACTATGCAATCCAAAATTCAGTATCAGTTTATTCAAAAATATAAGTTTTTCTTAAATCCTTCAAAATATCTTCAGTTATTGTACTCTTTTTCAAGTTGCTGAGCACATCATTAAATAATATAAACAGAAGGCACTTTCAAGCTCTCCTCCCTGTCCTCTAAAAGAATAGGGACAGGCTGGAGGCTGAGGGGCTGGGATGTGTATTTGTTTCTCTGGATGATGATGATAAGATGAGGAAGTATGCAGCAAGGAAGACACAAGAGCAGAAAAGCCCATGGAGGTGTCTGGGAAGGAAAATCATGGGATAAAGAAAATTCAGAGGAAAAAAAGGAAAAAGGAAAACTCGATTTAAAACACAGACTTTTTAGACAGCACTTTACCATATATTCTGGGGGAATTATACTATTTTTTTGGTACCAGGGATCGAACTTGGGACCTTGCACTTTCAAGGCAGGTGCTGGAACCACTGAGCTAAATCCCCAGCCCTTTACCATATATTCTGAATAGTGCCCTCATAAATACAGCATATTGAAAAGAGCTTACAGTTCTAGCTCAATTTACGAACACTTAATTCAATACCTACTGTGTATCAAGGGCTTAGATTAACTGCTTAAGTAAAGAAGAACAATTTTCTGGACATCAGAGTTTTACTCAGAATAAAACCAAGTGAATCTGTAGTGTTCTTTTGATCTATATCACTCCTCCAGAAACTATTATAGGAGATTATCCTTTAGCAAAAGTTTGGAAACTCTTCACAGAGGATTTGTAAAACTGATTTTCCCCCAATGGCATTAGCTATATTACATACTCCTTAGATATGATTCAAACATTTTTTAAGAATGAAAGCAACATAGAGAAAAACTGATTAATTCGTATTAGAATGAACATGTCTGGATATTTGAAAAACTGAAATTTATCTGAGGTGGGCTCACAGGACATTTACTAGTGCTTCTCCAGTGGTGGCAGATTATACAGGCAACTCTTCAAGAAATGCTACAAAACATAAAAACTTTGAATGTTTCATTACATTTAAATTGTTTAAAATGTTGTCAAACAGTAAATTTGAGAAAATCTGAAATACAATGCCTTTTATCAAATGATGCCCTATGTCACAGTAAGATTTTGAAAAATTAAATGTACATGGCAAAGAAAACTTTTAAAACCAGACAGGCCATTTTAATTATACAAAAGATTCAACTCTGTTAAGATCCCTTCTACAGATATAAGATACACTTATGTTTTTATCAGTTACAATCTATGTATTACATTGTTTAAAGTGACAGATGAGATAAATGAAGCTAATGAAATACTGCAAAACAGACACTACATGAAAGAGAAAGAGCCATCTTCTGATAAGGAGGATAGTCCACCATCTGTCCCCCTGCCACTCCATGACAATTACAAATACTCCATCAGTTTTCTTATAAGCGGAGATGATGAATGAGGCAAAGCCTTCTTCTACAGATTCTCATGCTCTTTTCTGATCCAATCTGAGGTTTAACAGATTACTCAATGAAAAGCCCAGAGTTCAACAGCTTATTAATTTATCATGCTGTGAAGAGCTCAATACTGCAACTAGGAATGGTTCAACTGTATTGAACAGCTCTAGAAATTAAAGGGTTTTTTTCTCAGAATACTCAGATTTCAAATACAGTAACTTGGATTATTATCAGGTTCATCCTTACAAATAATTTCAAGAACCAAGCAACAATAATGCTATATATCACAAATATCACCCTTTAATCCAAGCTCTGAGAGTGGGTAATGGTCAGAGGCAGCTCTCCTCAGCATTGAGTGCCTTCGCTGGCACTGGGTACCAGGCATGTGAGGGATCAGCTGTGTTACATCATACCCAGGGCACTCAAGCCTCTGTGTTACACTGAAAAGAATATAGGAAAATGTACATACATGGACACGAGGAAAGGCAGGGGCATTTACTATATTCATGTTAGGCAAGGTAGACTACAGAGGAAAGAATATCACCAGGTATAACAAAGATCATTTCATAATACTAAAAGAGTCAATAAACCAAGAGGACATAATAATCTTTGGCATTTATATACCTAACAATGAGGTTTAAAACTACATGAAACAAAGGCTGATAAAACTGACAACAGAAATAGAGACAATTAAGATCAAAGAGTTAAAAACTTCCTCAAAAAATGATACGATGAGACAAAAACAGCAATGATATGTGTTAAAGCAACTCTTGAGGGGATGGATGTGTTCACTATCTTGATCATGGTGATGGTCTCAAGGGTATGTGCATGTGCCAAAACTTACTAAATTAGATAACTAAAGGTAAGAACAACTTAAAGAATGACAGTTATACATATATTACTTCAAAGCTCTTTAAAAACAACCTATTTCCAAGAAAAAGATGTTCTTAAATCTTTAAATGAAAGAAGCTGCCCAATTTTCAAATTTCTTATAGTAAGATATATTGCAATGAAAATAACATTGCATGACATACTACAATACTGTATTTGTGTGAAAAAATTCTCAATTAAAAAACAGGGATACAGGGCCAGGGATTTAGCTCAGTGGTTCCACTGCCTGCCTTGCAAGCACAAGGTCCCAAGTTCGATCCCCAGAAAAAAAAGGAAAAAAGAATACAAAAGACTAGTATAATAGAACAAAATCCAACTACAAGCTATAAGAATAAACTTATAACTATAAGAATATAAAAAAAAGGATAACAAATGAAAGTATTATGACTAAAAGGGGATATACCTACAAAAGGAAATTGAAAAAAATTTATCAGTAGTTAATTAAAATGATTTGAAAACCAAAACAACTTTCTGGAAAACTCTCACCATAAGAGAAACAGATTTGAAGCCAAATCAAAAAAGAGAAAGAAGGCCAGGGACTTAGGTCAGTGGTTCTGGTGCCTGCCTCGAAAGTGCAAGGTCCCGAGTTTGATCTCCAGTACCAAAAAAAAAAAAAAAGACAAAGTCACTAAATATTGACCAAAAGAACAATAAACCAAGAAGATATAATTATTATAAATTGAAAATACACAATTGAACACTGGAGTACCTATTTTATATAACAAGCACTACCAGGCAAAAAGGGAGAGATAGGCCCCAATATAGTAATAGTGAATGACTTCAATATTCTATTCTCCTCAATAGATCATCTAGACAAATAAATCAACCAAGAAACATTAGAGTTGTATTATACTATACATCAAATGAACCTAGAAGACATCTACACATTCTATCCAACAGCTGCAGAATACATTCTTTTTGTCAGTACATGGAACTTTTTCCAATATAGGTCATATAGTTATATATAGATCAAGTCTTGGCAAAATCAAACACTTTCATGCATCTTATTAGAAACAGTAGAATGAAACTAAATCAAGAGCAAAAGAAACTGCAGAAAATATACAAACACATGGAGACTGAACAACATTTTGGAGTAAGTTGTGGGTCATTGAAGAAATAAGGGAGAAATTTAAAAATTCATTGAATCAAGTGAAAACAGAAACATAACACATCACAACTTGTGGGAGACAGTGAAACCAGTACTAAGAGGGAAGTTTATAAACATGGGTGCCTATATTAAAACAGAGGGATCTTAAATAAATAACCTAATGATGCATCTAAAGTTTCTTGAAAATATGAACTAAAGGGCTGGGGATTTAGCTCAGTGGTTTCGCCGCCTGCTGTGCAAGTGCAAGGACCTGAGTTTGATCCCCAGTACCAAAAGAAAATATGAACTAAATCTATAATCAGTAGAAGGAAATGATAAACATCAAGCAGAAATAAATGAAATAGTTTTAAAAAACAATATAAAAGATGAATAAACCTAAAAGCTAGTTCTTTGAAAAGATAAATAAAATTGACAAAAAGATAAAAGAAGCTAAGCTGACCAAAAGATAGAGAAGACCCAAATAAAATCAGTCAAGAAGGAGAATATTGCAGCAGATACAGTTGAAATTCACAGGAACATTAGGGAGTATTTTGAAAAACTATATGCCAATAAATTGGAAAATCTGGAAGAAGTGGACAAAGTTCTAGAAATATAGTACCTATTAAAACTGAAGCAAGAGGATATTAAAAACCCAAAAAGATCCGTAACAAGGAAGGAGATTGAAGCAGTAATAAAAAGCCTCCCAATACGAACTTAAACAGATCAAAATAAACAATGAGACTGAACCAGTAATAAAAAATCTTCCAACAAAGCAGCCCAGGACTGGATAAAGTCACTGCTGAATTTTATCAGACCTTTAAAAAAGAACTGATACCAATGCACCTCAAACTATACCATAAATTAGAAAAGGCCAGAACCCTTCCAAAGTCATTCTACAAAACTAACAGTACTATGCTACCAGTACCTGATAAAAACACCACAAAGAGAATACTACAAACCAATATCCCTGATGAACCTAGATGTAAAAATCCTCAATAAACTACTACCAAAGCAAATTCAACATCACATTAAAAGATTAAACTCCATGATCAAGTTGGTTTCACTGCAGGGATGCAAGGGTAATTCAACATACTTAAATTAATAACCATAATACAGCACATAAATAGAATGAAGGATAAAACTCACATGATCATCAATAGATGAAGAAAAAAGCTTTGATAAAATTTAACATCCCTGCATGATACTCTGAATAAATAAGATGTAGACAGATCATGATTCACCATATAAAAACAATATATGACAAACCCACAGCCTACATCATACTGAATAGGGAAAATCTGAAAGCATTTCCTCTAAGATGAGGAACAAGATGAGGTTGTCCACTTATCCCACTCTTATTCAATATGCCGTGGACCCTTGTTATGAACAGACTTACATATAAACAACTTAGGTTATGATCAGAATTTTAGTTTTATGACCAAAGTCTTAAATTATGATATGAATGCCAGTTGCTTGTGCTTCCAGATGGTCTCAGATACAGATTTAACCTTTAAAGAGTTTTGGAAGAAACATTACAACATCCTTTTCCTGTGTGAGGTTGAGAAATCTTAGGCCAATGTCTCTCTAAGGACACTGAGATCTGCCTGTGTACAGGAGAGGGACGTTGAAAGCTGTGTAGAGGAGCCTGAGCCTTCAGTTGACCAACATGAGTTACAACCAAGGCGCAGGAATGAATTGAATTGGTACGTCAAGGATCCACTGTAGTACTGGAATCAGTACAGCAACAAAACAAAAGAAGGAAATGAAAGGGATACAAACAAGAAAGGAGGAAGTCAAATTACTCCTGTTTGCAAATAATGTGATTTTATACCTAGAAAACACAGGAGTCCACCAAAGTCTTTCAGAACTGATAAATTCAGCAAAGTAGCAGGATACAAAAATCAATACATAAAAATTGGTAGCTTTCCTATACACCAATAATGAACTCATTGATAAAGAAATCAGAAGAGCAATTGTATTCACAATAGCCTCAAATATATACATATACACATACACATACGCACCTATACTTGTGATAATCACTATCCTATATATATATAAAATCACATTTTATACCTTGATTATATACACATTTTCAATTATACTTCAATAAAAATGTGCTTATAAGCAGTGAAAGTAGAAAGGTCATGTTGAAGAATGACAATTATGTCTAAGTAAACTAGTACTTCAAAATTGTGATTATTTATTTTGCCTTTTTTACACATGGTCTTTCCCCACAAAGCCTGGTTGGAGAGCTGATTGGGATATGTTCTAAAATAAATGCAAGAAAAAAGTGCTCCATAATAATCAACTTCAGATAATACAAAATAATAAATATGTGCAGCAAGATTTATAGATGAAGGCTTACAAGCCAAACCATTATCCTGAGATTTGATAAATTCATCTTTTTCTTCAGCACACATATAATCAACCCTTTAAGATTCAACTTCTCATTGTTCTGGAGACTAGGAAGTCTGAGATCAGGGTGCAGCAGGCTGGGTTCTGGTTGGTGCTCTTCCTGGCTTCCTCACACAAGCCTTCTCACAGGGAACAGAGGGTTTGAGTGGGCTCTAGGGCACAAATCTGGTCAAAAGAGATCCACCTTCACAATCTAATTACCTCCCAATGTCCTGACCTCCAAATACTCCTGTCAGGTTGGAGAGTAGCAATCTAACAGATGAGTTTTGGGAGGATGAAAACATTCAGTCCATAGGACATATAAAGCATTTTTATTTATTTAAAATTAATTTTATTGGTACATTTTAGGTATACAATATAATGACATTCATCATTGGAAATTTGCACCTTTACATAATCTCTCGGTTCTTATTTTTCCCCTTTCCCCTGCCCTCCCTTCAACCCTTCCATCCCTTCCTACTTACAAAGACTTTGTTTCCATTTTTTCATTTTCTCGTATTAATTCCATTCCCTTCTTTCCTTTCCCCTGGCCCTCCCACTTCCCCTTCCCCTTTGCCCTCTTTCTTCCTATTTCACATTATCTATTATACCTTTTAGTCCTTATTTACAATTTGTTTCTCATACTAGAGAAACTATTTATTTCACTTAAGAATATCGCCTCAATGTGCATCCATTTAGCTATAAATGTCTCTAATTTCTCATTTTTTATGGCTGAGTAGTACTCCATTTTATTTTAAAAACCCCACATTTTCTTTATCCAGTCTCCAGTTGATGGACAATTGGGCTGCTTCCAAGTTTTAGCTATTACAAATTGTGCTTCTATGAACATGGGAGCACATATATCACTGTGGTATGACTCTTTTATTCAAAAGGGGCTGGATACTTACTAAAGAAACTATTTCAATTATAGATCAAGCCAAGGTATAAAACAAACTAGTTGTCTATTTAAATTTTTTCCTCAAATCAATGTAGACGACTAAATCAGCCATGGATACTGAGCTACATATTCTCTGCACATACAGTAATATGTAGTTACAATGTCAGTGAGCTCACCCTCCAGCAATTAAAAAGTTAGGACAAATATATAAATTAATAATCAGCTATATATATGTATTATATATTATATAAATTATATATAAAATTTCCCATACTATTAAAGAGAAAATGAAGGCAATGGAAACTATACTCTAAAAGAAAGAACAAGATGTTTCAAAATCACTTCTCAAATTGATATAAACTTACTAACCCTATTGAGGCATTAGAGGAAAAAAAACCCTTAAAGACAATTCTAAATGACATCGAGTTTGTTCATTTGACTTAATTTCCTGTTAAAAGACAAACAAGGTATTTCTTGGTGTGATTATAAAAAAGAATACATACTTCTGCTCCTACAAATACAGGTAAGAAAGGTAAGGCAATTAATGAGTCTATAAGGAATTATCTGTTACTTCCCAGACTGTCACCAATTCTGGACATCTTGCCACACATTTCCACCTCAATACCAGGCACACCCTGACCAAAAAGATCAGCTTATATTTCATAAAACACAGTGATATCTTTATATTTTTGCTAATTTAAAATTTCTTTTTTCTCTATCATCATCTAATTAGCTTACTATTCCAAAGGAGAAATACTAATTTGGTATTTTCAAAACTGCATTTGGTTGTAAGTATCCAATACATTATAGTTAATGATCTTTCATGAAGATCCTGTCATGAGCTTCTCAAAAATCAAATGAAATTGTTTTTCAATATTTAAGTACATAGTGTAACAAAAAGAGTTAATTAATATACTTTTAAAGCAAGTAAGTATCACAAATACAGAGATACACAGATTCAAAATTGAAAAAAAAACCTCAACATAACTTCATACTTCACATAGGTTAGGTTTAAGTGTACTTCTTGTAACTTAACTCCAAAAATACTAACAGCTTCTTTAGATAGTGTGAAAACTGTGCCACAAGGAAATCAAGCATCGTAACTAATTTTATTGTTTCTGAAGCAATTAATGCAAAAATTTTAATTTTACAATGTATTTATTCCTAGCACTCATTTTTCACCATTCAAATTAGATACTTTTATGATTTGAATTGTAATATGATTAAAAGAGGAAAAATCAAACACATAACAGCTCTTTCTGTGAAATCTCAAGAAATACTAGAAAAATTTCATAGTTAAATCATAATGAAAATACAAAACAATAAAGCTTTCTTACTCGGTAGCTACCTATTATATTTAACAGGCTTAAAATAAAATGTGTCAAAGATCAAGAGTAAGTTATCTGAGATGTCAAGTGCACAGGGTCAAAGGCACAATTTTATTAGGTCAGAGGTGATATAAATAAAATCTTGTATGTCAAAGAAGAAAGGTCACAGACAAGGTGCATATAATATAAAGACATCACAGATGACAAGTAATAACTTTAAGTAGAACATACATGTTTACTACAGATATCTTCACTGATTAAAATGAAACTTGCATGTGAGCAATATAAAATAGCCTTTCTATATCACATAACTCATATAGTATATTGCACATTTTTTCAGGAAGAAGGTAGCACCCAGAATAACTACATGATTGAACTAAGAACTTTATGAAAATTTAATTCCTTTGAACTCAAACAGTATACAAAATGAATGTATCAGTCAAATCTCAAGCCACGATGACTAAATATCAAATCACTATAAGTACAAAAATGAGATGTTATTGCACATTCTTTCAAAATCCATAAATTTAATATTGTTTCCTTCTTACCTTTTCTCACTAAAATAAAAATACATAAAACTTATTTTTCAGTTTATATAATTGCATACTCCAGACATTTTTAATTTTTTTCTAAACTATATATTTAGCTTTTAGATTAAGGGATCCTAATTACAAATAGATTTTATAAATGAAAGTTTCCTTTTGATGGGAACTACCTTATAATTAATTAAGGCAGTAATCTTCACAAATTTTTCCACTTATAAAAATTGATTTTTAAGGTATTTTCAAACTAAAGCATGCAGATGACTCTAGTTCTAAACAACAACTTCAAACAGAAAACAGGGATATAAAGAAATATTTAAGTAAAAAAAAAATCCATACCAATCTCTTAAAATACTCAATTTGAATAAAAGATGAAAATTGAAGTAATTTAAATACATAATTAATTCCACGAGTTTCATTTTATTTATATTAAAAGTATTTACAAAAAGAGAAATTTAAGGCCAATTCCAATGATACCTTCAAGCCAATGCATGTAACCTTTCAGTACAATTCAACTCATTAATCTTAACTGTGAGTTAAGTGTTATGTCAAACATCAATATACAGGAATTAAACACTACAGAGTTTTAAATCCAGCCAGAACTAACTGGCTTGCACAGGACTAACTTTCCAATAAAGTTGTACAAAACACACAAAGCAATTATTTGAAGGTGCAGCAGCAGCCAGCATAGCCAGTACTTGGGAGAGTGTGATCCCTAAGAAGAGGGGCACATGAAGTGAGCTCCACATTTATCCCAGAATTTTCCATAAGGGGTGATGCTGATTTTTGGCAGGGGAGAACAACGGAAACTTAAAGTTAGGCTTCAGGAGCTGAGGACATAGAACTGGGAGTTTAAAGCTGTCAACTGGTTGGCACTTGAGGGAAAACTCCTCCAAGGAAGAACTCACAGAGAGGTCAGCCCAAATAATGGTGTGCAATTTCCCTTCAAGTATGGGTCATATCCAGAAATCCAAGAGAAAATGGCAGCTTAATTCCTTTTGTCTAGATAATATTTATTAAACCAATCACATAATTTCAGCTTCCCAGAGCCAACCTTTACCACCTGACTCTTCCCCCTATCATCTAAAAAGGCCAGATTCTGTTACAAGACCTTCTTACACCTTCCTACTGAGAAGTTCCACAACTTCCCACCATGTTTGCCCTTATTTTATAGAGTCAATGGGCTGAGGATTTAGCTCAGTGGTTCCACCACCTGCCTCGCAAGCATGAGGTCCTGAGTTCGATCCCCGATACAAAAAAAAAAGTCAATAACCCCAATTTTATTCGACTACAGATAGTCCTGCCTGGAGAGTACCAACAAAAACCTAAGAAAAACAATTAACTACAGCTGCACATAAACAATAGAGGTGTCTTACAGACTTAAGTATGAGTGAAGGAAGTCAGACACAAACAAGTACATTCCTATGATGGCATTTTTATGAAGGTCAAGAACAGGCAGGACTGACTGACTGACTGATGGTGCTAAAAGTCAGAGTAGTTACCTTTTGAGGAACATGACTGGGATGGGGCATAGAATCTAAGGAGCAAGAAATTATATCTTGATCTGGGTGGTGTTATATCAGTGTATGTATATGTAAAAATACAGCTATGTATTTGAGATTTGTGTACTTTACTAATGTATGGCATACTTAAAGAAAAAAATTAACCAGATACATGCACCTACACACAGGAACTGCCATAACATAATGCATACTCATCTCTCCTGGGTATCCTAAGAGATATTTGAGAAGCGTGAAATCCCATTCTTGAGTTAACTGTAAAATTTCTCTATTATTAACAAAACAAATTCATAGATTACTGAGCTATACTATCCAAGTTTAAGTAACAGCTGAAAGAAAAATATTTACAAACGCATTTATACAAATCTAAATTCCACATTAACAATAATCATAGGTGAAGAAATAATGCATTTCCAAAAATCATTGAGTAGTTTATGGGTTCAAAATTATCCACTTATATGAAATATATATCATTAACTGTTTTCTAGCACATTTGGTATATAACTGAGTAATTCCTGTATTGCATTATTAAAATATCAAAATATTAACTTTTCCTTACACAAAATTATGTAAATAACAGCATTA
>NW_004624894.1:1540302-1578929 GCF_000247695.1 Heterocephalus glaber | reverse complement strand
CCAGGTGCTGGAACTGGCTGAGCTTCTCTGCCCTAGGAGCCTGGGATGGAGGTGGGGAGCTTCCTTCCAGGTGCTGGGACCAGCTCACCTTCTCTGCCCTAGGAGCCTGGGATGGAGGCGGGGAGCTTCCTTCTGGGTGCTGGGACCAGCTGAGCTTCACTGCCCTAGGAGCCTGGGATGGAGGCGGGGAGCTTCCTTCTGGGTGCTGGGACCAGCTGAGCTTCTCTGCCCTAGGAGCCTCGGGTATTTTGTTATAGTAATGAAAATGTTCAATACAGGAAGAATAAACAAATGTCTTACACAGAAGAATTCCAAGTAATATATACAGTTACTTTTCTCAAGGAGAGGAAGAATAACTCTTATCCTTCCATTTGGGGCTACACAATTAGTGGCCTGCTTCTAAAGAAGACAGTACAAAGAAATTTTAAATGTAATCTGGCCAACAGACCTCAGCTAAGTAATCAAAATTAATTTCACTGCCCCTTGTTACCTTTCTACTATGTGGGTGCCACAAACTGTTTCTCCTCTGTGGTGCTTGTTTGCCATCCTTGCCTTGGAGCCAGCTGATTATGGACTGAAACCTCTACAAACTCCAGTTTTGCTCTGCCACACACTCTAGAAGTGATATGCTTCCTTGCAACAGCCCAAAAGCCACAAGACCAGTTGATCATGGATTTAAACATCTAAAAATATTTGTTAAGTTTTGTCCTATGGCCTAGAATACCATTTAATAAACATTACAGAGACCAATTCAGTACAATGTTGCTATGAAAATCTGCTTTTACAACTTTTGAAGGAAGTTGTAAGTGATTCCATTAGGTGATTCAGCTACTGTTGATGACTTGGATCATGTAAGCTAAAGAAGTTGTGACAATGAGATGGACCATGATATAACGGAAATACTGAAGACCTTGATTCAGATGAGAAAGAAAACAATAAAGCAAATAAATATTTGACCAGTCAAAATGCTACAAAATGGTCATATGTACTTGAACAATCCAACATTAGAACCTGGTTGGAAAATGTTATTAGGTTCTTGCCAGGAGTGAAACCTATTGGACAGAATGCCAACACTGAGATTCAATGGTGGAAATTGTAATGGATGATATACTACAACATGTTTTGAAATACACTAATAATGAAATATAAGAAAGCTTTCTATATGTGTCCATAATAATACTGATAAATATATTTATCATGAAACCTCACTCTCTGAACTAAAAGCTTTCATGACAGGACTTTATCATTCTAATCATCAGAATTTAAAGGATTTATGGGGAAGTGACAGTTGTGACACTGAGATTTTTAGAATAATAATGAAACTCAAGAGATTTGGTTTCCTTCAAAATTGCCTATGTTTTGATGATAAAAATACCCACCAAGAAAGAAAAAAATAATAATTTGGCTGCTATTCTCTCATTTGTTGAAAGCTTAGTTTCAAACTGTAAAGCATTTTATACAATGTGCAAATACATGACAATTTACACCTTGTATCATTTCATGATTGTTGAAGCTTTTGACAACATATGACAAATAAAACTTCCAAATATGGTATAGAATATATGCCCTGGTAGAACGGAAGACATTTTACACCTTGAATTTAGAAATTTATCCTGGAACTTAGCTACCAGGACTTTATTCATGCATTAATAAACTGTATGACATTGAGAACAGACTTGCTGCACCTATTTCAAAAAGTAACCAAATGTCACATTGACAATTGGTTCACTAGTTACCCATTGATGTTATATTTGCTAAAAGAACACCAGTTGACTGACATAGGAACTATTTGCAAGAACAAAGCAGAGATTCTTGAAAAAATGTTCCAAGTTCACAACAGAGAAATGTATAGTATAATCTTTAGATTTCAGAAAGGCATAACATTGGCCTCCTATATGGTGAAGAAAAACATAGTATTGATACTGTCCATACTATGATGACACCATGATGATAAGATTGATAGTGAAGCTGGGTATGGTGGTGCATGCCCTAATTCCAGCACTGTAAGGTTGAGACAGGAGGATCCTGTAAATTCAAGGTCAATCTGTGCTACATAGTGAGTTCAAGGCTGGCCTGGACAACATAGAGAGACTTTGTCTCAAAACAAAACAAAAAATGATTGATAGTGAACCCTCAACACAAATGAAGCCAGAAATGGTCACATTTTACAAAATGGAAGGTGGGCTAGATGTTGAGTTATGCAGCAACTATGATGTCACTTGAAACACAAAATGTTGGCCAATGATTGTATTTTACTCAATCCTAAACATGTCAGGCATAGTTTCATAGTTTACAAAAAAATAACAAGCACAAAATATCACAGAGAAATTTTCTTAGAGGATTGGACTGGAATTGATAAATGATCTATTACAACAGAGGAAAACAGTACGTATCTACCCAAAGAACTCTGCAAAAGAATTCTTGAGCAGCTCGGTGAACAGAGAGGTGAAACATCACAAGAACCTCCTGAGAAAACAGGAAGACAAGCAAGACCAAGTATGTCCTGCAGAAAAAGACAGAAAAACAAAACACATGTGCTATTAGTATAAGGGATACTTGTATATGGAACATGTTGTTTTCTTGTGTGAAAACTGCCTTAGGTGTGATAATTGAAGTAAAAGCTATTTTTTGGTAAAAAAAATTTATTTCACTGATAAGTCAGGTTGAGAGGATATAATTTGTGAAGAGTGGCACCTTAACTCTGGAGACTTCCTCAAAAAAGACTGTAGCCCCAGTCTAACCAGGAGAACAACATCAGGCAAATCCTCATTAGGTAAATTCTATAAAATATCTAACCATTACTCCTCAACACTGTTCTGTCATCAAAAGCACAGAAGGTCTGAGAAACTGTCATCCTCAGAGGACCCCAAAGAAAACGACAGTTGAATAAGACACAATGGCCTAGACAGACATGTACCCATTTAATAAAAACATGAATGTACAGGCAAGGATAAACATGAAGCCAGGCCTAGGTAAATCATATTCCAACTGGTAAAAGACTAGAAGAATTTCCTCAAGGCATGAAGAAAAAACAACTCACATGAAGGGAAAAACAGTAATATTAATGGCAGATTTTTCATCAGAAACAACTTTAAGTCAGAAATTTCAAAATACTTAAAAGAAAAACCAAGAACTTTATATCCAGCAAAACTATCATTCAAAATGAAAGCAAAACTAAAATATTTCCAGAAAAGCAAAAACCAAGGCAATTCACTGCAAGTCAAACTTCCTTACAGGAATACAAAAGAAGTCCATCTGGCTCAAATGAATAACAGAGGTAACTCAAATACATACACTAAAAAATGAAGTACATCAGAAATTGTAAGTATGTGGATAAATATAAAGGAATATATATATATATTTTTATTCTAGTTTCTTTTAAAAATATAGGACTCCATAAGAAATAACTGTAATATTGTATTATTCAGTTTATGACATAAGATGTGAGATAGGTGACAATAATAACATAGGGGTAAAGGACATTGAATTACACTGAACAAAGTCACTCTATTTTACCAAAATTAATTCAATTTTAACCTTAATTTTAATAAATCAAAAGGAATAATGTAATCCAAAGAGTAACCATTAAGCAAATATTTAAAACAATGCATTTTTAAAAAATTAAAGTGGAAATGATTCACTAAAAAGTACTGGTTTATTAAAAAACAAGGCAGTAAGGAAGGAAAAAAAGACTTGAAATAAATAACAATTATCAAATGGCAGACATAAATCCAACAAAATCAATAATTACATCAAGTGAGAATGTGCTAAACATTCCAATTAAAAGGCAGAAATTAGCAGACCAGATAGAAAAGGAAAATCCAACTAAATGTAGTCTGTAAGGGACATGTTTAAGAACCAAAAATACAAGCAGAATGAAAGGAAAGGGACATAAGATGTACTTTATAAATAGTAACTATGGTTATATTTATTCTTGTCTTTAAGGCAAGAAATCTTTTTTACAAACCAAAGAGGAACATTTCAAAGTAAAAGGATTATTCTCTCAGTGAGATATACAACAATTACAAAATTCACACTCTTAAAGAAGCATCAAACTACATGAAAACAAACACTGAAAACAGAAATATGAAATACACATTTCACCTTTTAAATATGGTGACTTCAACAATCTCTCAAGAGTTGAGAAAACTAAACCAAAAATTGGTTAAGTCACAAAGACGTGGCAACTAACTCTACTGAACTAATAGTTAGAAAGCAGCCCTTCACCAACAGCAAGAGACATATACTTTCCAAGGGCACAAAGAGTGCTCAAAGGAGAGTTCACATCCAAGGGTAGAAAAGAAGTCTCCATAAATTACACACTGAAACTATACAAAGTGTTGTTCTTCCACCACAAAAGATTCCATTAGAAAGCAACAATAGAAAAAAATGTGTGATATTCTCAAATAGTTGGAAATAAACACTTTTAAATAACCTACGAACCAAAGAAGAAATCCTAAGAAATACTAAAGTATCTTGAGTTGACCTATCAATTATGCCCAATAGCTTCCCAAAAGATTCCTTTCTGCTGAAGCTACCCAAAATCAGATTCTAGTTTTTCAAACAAATATTTTAAAATATCAAGTTTCTCACCCACCAGAAAATTTCAGAAGGTTTCCATTGTTAGTGTAATGTCATAATACCTAGGATTCAAAATGTGGTACATTTATGTTTTTGTGACTACTTCTAAAAAATAAATATGACATCAAATGTCTGTTTTTTAAGGCCTGATTTAAATATTTACTCAGTGTAAAATGCTCCTCAGGATCAAAATCCAGATAACAAATGAGGTACCTAGCTCTTTCCCGAGCTGCATCCTCACGGGCTTTTTCCTTCTCTTGCCTCTGCTGTTCAATCCGGGCTTCTTGCTCTTTCCTCTTCATCAACAATTCTTCTACACGGGCCTGCCGCTCTGCTTCTAGAGCTCTCTTGCGTTCCTGATGTTCAAAACATTTTAAAAGATATTAAAATTACATGCAAAATGTAAGTGATTAAAAGTGATAAACTTTCCACACTATTTAAATATTCAACTTTATATATTTATGGTTTACTACTGGATACACTGCATCTCTGAATTTAAACAAAAATCAATTAGCAATGATATCTTGTTTTCATGTATCAATTAGCAGCATTACACATAATTGTGAGAAGAAATACTATTTTAAGTAAATATTATGTTGCCACATGGTTCTGTGGGAATCTAATATGTATTTTCTGATTGATCATTTCAAAAACCCTATTAATAAACAGTTATAGAAATGCCTAAACATAATGAAAAGACTGTAGTTAACACATTTCATTTCCAAACTAAGCTTCCATCATGGAATTAAGTGAAGAAAGCTTCTGGGAAGGAGAAAGAAGCAACTTAATACAGCACTGTGGGTATGACAGTGGGCACTTGGCCAGGTTCCCTGGTTTTGTTTCCTGACCCCATTATTTATTAGCTGAGTGACTCCAGTAGAGGGAGTTACACTCTTTGTGCCTTAGTTTTCTGGAAGATAAATAACAGTAATACATATTTCTTAGGACTTTGTGAAGAACACATCAGATACTACATGGAAAGCACTTAGTACAGAGCCTGGCATGGAGTAAATTCTCAATAATTGGTCATTATCATGGCAGAAAACACTTCATCAAAATAGAGTAAGCTTTTAACATGAAATAAGTGTCTTGTGTATATTTCTGTCTAGAAGTACCTTGCTAATGCTCACTGTGTCACCAGCTGAACTGATACCTTTCTTTCAACCTGTTCTATTTTCCAGATAACACACAATCTGTCCCTTTCCCTCCCTGGTGATTAATGGAACATGCTGATCTAGGCTTTAGCACCTCCTACTTATATGGTCTTGTGAATGTCACTTTGCCTCAAAGAGCTTCAGTTGCCTATGAGGTCCTAAATTATTAATATACGTAACTACTCACCCTAGTATTTGCCCATAAGGGCTCAATAAAGGGCAGCAGAAAAAAACAATCAGGTAGTTTCTATTTAGGTAACACTTAAAGATAGAGTCAAACATTTCCAATAAATTACTGAGCTCACAATGGTAACTTCATCTCAATAGCCTCTACCTACCCTAGGGAAAAACCTCTGTAAAGTAGGAAGCCTAAAGGATAGATGAATCGTTCTCCCTCACTGTCCCCCCTCTCCTCCTCTCCCTGCCAAGGGGAGACTGGGAATTAGAGGGAATGCCCTGATTTCAAGGAGATATAGCTGGCATGATTCTTATAGCAGACTATAAGAAGTATACAATTAGATGTTAAATATATTCTTTAGTGTTTGGCATACTATTTATGAACTGGTTAAAGCTGCTTCTCTAGTAATCAAGAATATATGGAAACTTGTTTATTAGCAATACCAGATCTCAAAATCTCTTAAGACTGAAAACAATCAAATCTGATGCAGAAACTGTTCTTTTTTTTTCTTCTTAGGTTCTTTTATTGGTACATTTTAGGTATACAACATGTTTACATTTATCATTGGGTGTTTGTACCTGTACATGATGTATCTTGGTTTTAATTTTCTTTTCCCCCATTACCTGTGCGCCCTTCACCCCTAAACCCTTCCCTATTTACATATTTCATTTCCAATTTTTTTCTTTTCTCATAATTTTTCCTTTCCCTTCTTTCCTTTCCCCTTCCCCTCCCACTACCCCTACCCCTTGGACCTTTTCCTACTTCAAAGTATCAATTATTCATTATTAATCCTTTTAATCCTTATTTATACTTTCAGTTTCTCACACCAGAGAAACTATTCGGTATTTACACGTTTGTCCTATTTATTTCACTTAAGAGTATGGCCTCAATATGCACCCATTTAGCTATAAATGACTCTAGTTTCTCATTCTTTATGGCTGAGTAGTACTCCATTTTATAAAAAAAAAAACCACATCTTTATCCAGCAAAAACTATTCTTAATTAAAGAAAATACAAACAAAAATATTTTTTCTTAGAGTCAAATTTGCTTAAAGTATGTCATTATGTCATATTTGATTAAAAACCAAGTGCTTAAAAATATTCTAAAAATATGAACAGGCAAAGAGAAATATATTATTATATAAAAATAACTCCATGTACAACGTACCCAAGTTGTAGGTTTGTAAATACTGTCTAATGTAAAGTTGTGACTTTTCAAGGACATAAAATCTAGCCTGACACTGTACCAATAAAAGTTAACTGAGGGCCAGGGATTTAGCTCAGTAGTTCCGGTGGCTGCTTTGCAAGCGCAAGGTCCTGAGTTCAATCCCCAGTACCAAAAAAAAAAAGTTAACGGAACTTCAAAAATTATCCAACACATTAATTTGTTTTCAATAAATGGAAAAGAAAATAAGTAGTTATATAGCTTTTGAGCAAAACTAGTAAATTTGGCTAGCATTTTCCAATGTAAAATGGTTCCCTAAAGATAGGAAACTTTTGGGCTGGGGATTTAGCTCAGTGGTTTCGCCATCTGCTGCGCAAGCGCAAGGACCCAAGTTTGATCCCTGGTACCAAAAGAAAAAAAGATAGGAAACTTTCTACCCCACAAAGCACCTTCCACAGGTCAATGATCCCCAAGTATGTATTTAATAAATAAAGCATAACTTTATATCTACAAATAAAGAACTTAAGTCAATACAAAGGGATTAGAAACATAACTAAGTCTTAACCCTACAGAACCTCTTAGATCCTCTACTTTGATAGCCAAGGATGTGCTCATGGGAGCCCAAGAAAGAATTTTTTTTCAACCTCTTCATTATATCTATGATTCAAAACTTAGGGCAAAAGGACTAAGTAGAATATTTAAGGAAATTGAGTTCAGATCTAATCAACCAAGACTAGACACAAACAATAATGGCAAATGGAGACTATATGATGGGAGCACTTAGTATTTCACTTATAAGAAACAAGGATCACAACTGCCTTTATGCTTGATATGTTTCAAAAATAGAAATAAAGTACAATCATCCCTTGGTACCACAGAGTATTGGTTCCAGGGTCCCCATAGATACCCAAATCCAGAGATGCTCAAGTCTCTCACAGAAAATGGTACTATATCTTCATATAATACCCTATCAAGATCCTCTCATGCACTTCTAATCTCTAGCTCACTTTCAATCTAACACAGTGTAACTGCTTGCTAATTAAACAAGCATATAAATAATTGCTACACTGCCCGCACCTTTTCAGGTGCCTAACTACACAGTAACAATAATGGGCAACAATATAACACTGTATATTTTCCATCTACCTTTGTTTAATCCAATGGTGCAGAACCTACAGCTGCTAGGGCTGAACATAGTGGAGTACCTTTGAAATTCTGTATTAGGTTAGGACCTTACTAATATTATTGTTATTTACAGAATGCTTGGTATTAGTACCTTATACAGCTAATAATGACTACACATTTAAAATTTTTTTAACAATACCAGTATATCTTAAATGCATGTAGACAGGTTTGAAATTTTTCATTGAAAATTATAGGATTTTTCTGATTTGTTTTGTTTTGTTGAGGATCTCATTCTCTAGTCCAGTGTGGCCTTGAACTCACTATGTAACCCCAACTAGCTTCAAACTGGTGATCTTTAGGCCTGGTGTGCACCAGTCTAGCAAATTTATACATTGTTTTTTAAAAAAGTAATTCTGAAGAGGGATAATAATTTAAAGAGTATTGGTGAAGACAAAAAAAATCCTCAATACTTTTAGTAAACTGATTTCCTTTAAGCTTTAATGTTCCAAATTATAAAGCAAGAATCATCATTTTTCAACTGAAGATAATTATTTAATTTAAAATGTGCAAAAGGTAGTAAAAGGAACCAGAGATATTCATTTAAAAATACACAACAAGCAGGCTAGGGATTTAGCTCAGTGGTGCCACTGCTTGCCTTGCAAGCACAAGGTCCAGAGTTCAATCCCCAGTACCCCCCCCCAAAAAAACACAACAGGGGGTCAGGGATTTACAGCAAGGTCCTGAGTTGGATCGCTGGTACTGAGGAAAAAAAAATACAACACTGCTTATATATTTCTCCCCTAAATCCAGAAAAGAAGTCACCTTTTCCAGAAAGCCTTCCCTGTCTCATCAACAGAACTAATACTCTCTGTCCTTAATGGTACTCTACTCTTTGTTCATCCTTCATTATACCCTTTTCTCATTAAATTCTAATTTATTATTTACCATTAAGTCAAGAATTGTCTTATTTGGCTCTGAACTATCATTACCTAATGGTTGCTGAAAAGTAACATACAATAAGAGACAAAAATAATGGTGAATTTATGGAAACTACTGTGTAATATAGTTAATAATTGTATTTTTATAAAACACATTTTTTTGTAACTATAAAAAAAATGATGAAGAGAGAAATTTAAAAATCTAAGGGCCGGGGATTTAGCTCAGTAGTGCCACCGCCTTAAGCGCAAGGTACTGAGTTTGATCCCAGGTACCAAAAAAAAAAATCTAAATACATTGTTTTATTTATTCATTTAAGGGTATAAATAGAGAATTATAAATGAAAAAAATGAAAAGTTTTGTTGCTCATGGAAGAGAAAAAGGCATGTAACCATTAATCATGTTATGTCAGCTTGAACGGATTAAGAAACACCTAGAAGATTAATAAAGCATAGTTCTGGGTGTATCTGTAAATGACTGACATGTAGGCCAGCAAACTGAGGCAGGGGAAGACCCACCCCAGTCAAGGGTGGCAGCAACCAACAGGCTTGTGACCTGGATGGAATAGAAAAGGGCAAGAAGGAAGTATGCCTGCTTCTAAAGAGCTCCAATCTTGTAATCCCCTTTGGACTTTGATTGCAAGGCAGACTGCACCAGTGACTCTACCATGAGCTTCTGGGCTTTCAACCTTGGGCTAGTGCTGTATCCCTGATCCCTCTTCTTCTGTGGCTTCTAACTTCTTGGGAGGAGCAGCACTGGCTCCACCTATTCTCCAGCGTGCAGACAGCTGCAGAAGACCATAATATTGATTATGCCCAAAGCGGGCTATAAAGAGTTAATCCCACAATTGGCTTATTTATAGAAGTGAGTCTGGGCCCACATGTTGAGATAGAGTAACTCACACCCAAATTCCATTCCCACAACTAAACCTTCAGACTAGAAGGAAAATGTTCTCATTACAATTATATAGTTTGTCTATTCTGCTAATTTGAGAATGCTTTTTCTTGTCCTTTATGAGCCTTGTTTCCATTAATTTCCATAGAAACCATACACTGCCTTTACCTCAATTGATTTCCAATAAAAGTCAGTGCCTGAGACTGTCCTAGGCCTTTGTTGGTTGCACCGGCATCCCACTTTCTCTCTCCTAGTTCTGTCTCTTAGTGTATTCTTTTTCTCAGGCCTGCGTCGCTCACTGGGCAGGTGGGTACTGTAACCTGACTACAGGGGTCTCTACCAGATGGCAACTGTGGACTCTCACACCTGCAACCCTACAGGCCTAGCTAATAAATCCCTTTGGATAAATACATATCTATTTTCTATCCATTAGAGAACCCTAACTAATACAAGGTAGTTCCTTTAATAGGGCCATTCTATATTTTTAAACACATGTTAGCTTAGCATTCACTGAAATAAGACATGGACTCAAATCAAACAGAGATCAGAGATGATTATGAAAATGCCTGTTAATGCCCACAAAAGTAATCAATAAACTTAAAATGCATTAACATTTTTAATTTCCTAAAATCACCAGTGACATGAAGCAGGAAATATTAATATCCCTAATTTCTAGCATAATGAAATTTCTCATGCTATCCCCACCTCTCCTTGTGACACTTCTTCCTGTCCCCTTGTGCGTGGAATTCATGCCCTCCCATGCTACATCTCAGCACAAATAAATATTAGCTACAACAGATACAGTAAGTCTGAATTTGTATTTAATATTGCAAATTTGTTCTCTACACCAAAAATGTTAGAACCTAAAAGTCTAAGGGCAAGAGGTTTTATTAAAGAAAATCTAAAATAGTTTATAAACAGAAATACAGTTTATGCCTTAACCTTTCTTCCCATCCTGAAAATGGCAGCTAACTTAGGATTTGCTGTAGAGTTGAAAAGTAACTTGTGATATTGGCCAGTAAATGACAGGTGTCCCTTGTCATAAGCAAAAAGATGAACCACTTCTTACAGCTACATATACTTGTCCAAAAACCATCTTTTTTTTTTTATTAGGAGAAGACAACCACATTCTTATTCAACCCAATTAGAAAAGAATAGATAATAATCTGTCAGTTCAGTCCTTCAGCTGGCTGGAGCTAGAGATTCTGTGACTGCCATCTACTGACAGAGGGACTGACAACTTTATCTGAGTGAGTAAACACTGTTTTCTGGCTGTCAGACTTTGTTTTCAAGCAGTCGTGTGTTAACCCATGCACAACAGGAACAGAGATGAGGTTATACTCCTTTGGATCCTCAGCACCTCACCAGAGCCTTGAACATGAGAGGTGCTCAGCAAATATTTGTGAAATCAAATCCTACCTGCACAGCTTCATCACGTGCTTGCTTTTCTACTTGTCTCCTCTGCCGCTCTTCCTGTAATTCATTAAGTCTCTGCTCATATTCCTTCAATTTTGATAAAACATCATGCCGTTTATTCTGGGCTTCCAGGGTATTTATAAAGGCAATTTCATTTACCTTCAATAAATACAAAGAAAGTAGGGTTCAAATCAAGTTAATTCTAGGGCACAGCACAAGAATAAGAACTTTAACAATGATTTTTTACTTGTTTTTTTTTTGGTACTGGGGGATCAAACTCAGGACCTTGCGCTTGCGAGGCAGGCAGCGGAACCACTGAGCTAAATTCCCGGCCCAACAATAATTTTAATATAAAATATAAACCAATGATATGGCAGAGAGGAAAAATGAATGACTTATGGGGTTTTCTTCCAATATGTACCTCAAAAATAAATCATAATCCAATATATTTAACAAATCCACAGGGTTTCATAAGAACTGACTTAGTAGCTGCCACAAAAAATAGTTTTAAGTCACAAAACAATTTAAGATTCTTACAAAGACTTAAAAGTTCTACTTTAAACAACTGTGATTTCAAATTACACAAACTACACTATAGTTAATTTAGATATGTTCATGTTAATTGAATGAGTTAGAGAGGATAAAAATTACAATAAACAACAAATCACTTTTTTGACACACAATAAATGAATGACAGTTAAATATAAGACACTGAACTGTATGCTGTATGCATCCTCCCACTCTCCTGTACTGATTCATAACAGCCAATTTCTGCTAGACCAGTGATGGCAAACCTTTGAGAGACAAGTGCCCAAACTGCAACCCAAAACCCACTTATTTATCACAAAGTGCCAACACTGCAATTAAACCAGAATGCTTAGGTTTTAATTTAGAAAAAACAACTCATACATTAGCATCTTTTGTCTTAAAAGAAAAATAAATAACACAAGTGCCACAGGTTCGCCACCGCTGTGCTAGACAATACAACTCTGAGGAATAAAGTAATGATAAGGTTCAAAGCATCAGTTGGGATTAAATCTTTTACTCTTGATAGCTAGAGGGAGAAAATGTCACAGTGAAAACAACATGGTGAAATAGGGAGGTGAACACTGGAGCTAACTCTGACAGAAGCAGAGACACCAGAAATCTGTGCTGGACAGTAAAATCTAGCTCAAGATAAATAACTTCACACAAAAAGATTTGAATATAGTTCTCATTCATCTTTCCCAATCTCTATACCACAAGCACAATTTTTATTTTATGAATAAAACATAGTTTCATAATCAAGGAATAGAATAACAATAGACATCACATTGTATTACTGTCTGCAAAGTAGTTACTCAGTACAAGACATAAACTAAAAAGATTTTTACAAAAAAGGAACAAACTGGTAATAAAACAAATTTTCTTTTCAAAAAACTAAACTTTTAGTATAAATGAAACAAATTAGTATACTGTATACTGAAATATTTTTTAAACAACAGAGTATATCATTTGAGAAGTATTTGAACTCTCCTTGCTTCCTATTTATTGCTTTTCTTTTTTGTTCTTTACACAAGCACAATTTTATAAGTAGATCAACCTTATAAGCATTTTTTAAACTCTGCTGAAAAAACACAATAATCAAGTACATTCAAGAAAAATTTATTCATACTATTAACAGAGATCACATACTAAGCATAAATCAAGATGAAAGAAAAAAGAATGAGACCTAATATACCAAGCAAATAAATAAAATTCAGACAAAGGAGAATATACAAAAGTGCAGGGGTTGGGGGGACTGGATTAAGAAGAAAATAAAACACTCAAAAAGGCAGAAAATCCTCTATGCAAGCTTTGTAACACTGAAGAAGTTAATAAGAACATGAATTTAAAGGGGGAAAGAGAAAAATGATAAAATAACAATGATAAAATAAATGGTGATTAGAGAGGTAAGGAACAAATTGAGCTGAAAAGTAATGCTATCACAGAAGTAATTAAATTAGGAAAAGCATGGAATAGAATAGAGATGGTATGAACTAAAATTACTATCAGAGGAAAAGGCATATATTGATCACAGTTTATTGTTTATTTTTTAACTGAGATTGAGTAGATAAATAAGTTTTGACTATGGAGAACAAGTCAAGATTATCTAATAAAAAGACAAAAATAATATCTATGCACTTAAGAAAGACAAGAGAAAATATTACAACATAAAATATAAGAAATGTACTCTAATGGGAAGAAACAAATTGAAGATTAAAAGAATCTACATTATTCCATGAAATACAGATTCAGAAGATCAACACCAAGAATGTCCTTACTACATTACAGAACATTAAGAAAGAATAGTAAAATTTTAACTTCCAAACAGTAAATCTAAGTCATCTACAAGAAAGCAAAACTCACTGTGGTCTCAGGCAGTCCTCCCCACAGAAACAGTTAATGCTAGACACAAAACAATGCTACTAGTTCTCAAGGAAGGATACTGTGAATCATAAATATGCTTTCTAGCCAAGACATAATTCAGACAGAAATGCTGAGATCCTAAAATACCCAAGAACTCAAGGAATACAGCACATGTGAGAACTCTGGAAAGATCACTTTATAAACTATGACAAACGAAGACAGAAGTGAAAACAACTCAGGAGTGGAAGATTGGTAAGCACTGAGTCCATTTATATTGCCAAGGAAAATTAAAACTGAGGAATTTGTATCTGCAGAGAAACAGGAAGATTCAATAAATTTTAGTAACGTAAAAGTAATAAAACTATGGAATGTTGTTGGGGACAGAATAGGAAGACCACAACCTGAGCAACTTAGCAACTTGGCAAGACCCTGTCTCAAAAAATTTAGAAAGGACTGGGGATGTAAATCAGTGTGAAGGCCAGGGGGTTCAATCCCTGATACTACTAAAGGGAAAAAAAAGCTTATGTAATACAATATGAAAAAATTAACTCAAAATAGATCTAAGACCTAAATGCAAGATCTATAAAAGTCTTAGAAGAAAATACAGGAGAAAAGTTTCAAGAGCTTGGATTTATTTTTTGTTTGTTTTGTTTTGTTTTTGGTACCAGAGATAGAACTCGGGTTCTTGCACTTGCACAGCAGGCGGCGAAACCACTGAGCTAAATCCCTGGCCCTGGATTTATTTTTTGTTTTGTTTTGTTTGGTGTTTTGTTTTCTGAGATAGAGTCTTGCTGTGTAGGCTGACTTTGAACTCACTATGCAGCTCAGGCTAGCCTTGAACTCCTGGCAATTCTTCTGCCTCAGCTACCAGAGTGCTGGCATTATAAGCATGTGCCACCATGCCCAGCTATGACATTAGATTTGGAACTGACTTCTTGGATATGACACCAAAGACGGAAAAATATGCAAAAAATAGACAAAAGCAGTCAATTTTTTTAAAACAAACAGGGACTTGAGATCAACTGACCCTTGTGTTTATAGCATCATACACAACAGCTACAATGTGGTCACAACTCAAGGATCCCACTCAAGTGGAGGAATAAGCAAAATGTGGTATTACATACAACAGAATTTTATTCAGCTTGAAAAGGAAGAAATTCTTTTATTTCCATTTATTTTATGCCTAATTTATTCCCGTGCCGTAAGTTTTTGTTTCTTCAGTTTCTTCTGGGATATCTTTTTCTTCTGTGCAACTTCCTCCTCTGGTTTAGGAACAATTTGTTCCTTTTCAGTAAGGATCATCTCAATATAGCAGGGGGAGCTCATGTATGGGTTAATCCAGCCATGAGCTCTGTAAGTACGGCGGCGCATCTTGGGTGCTTTGTTCACCTGGATATGTTCAATGAAGAGAATCGACATCTAAACCCTTAAGCTCAGCATTACTCTCTGTATTTTTAAGCATGTGCAGCAAAAATTCAGCACTCATTCTGGGCCACGAGCCCTGTGTCTAGCCCCACTGTTTGGCCTGGGCACACCTACCAACTCCACCATTGTAACGCCTGAATGGCACACATTGTTTCTTTAACGTGACATCCTTCAGATACTTGGTGGCCTTTCGGATATGTACACCCTTGATGGCCTGGGCAGTTTCACGGGTGTTCTTAAAGTGAACACGAAGATTTGAGCCTCTTGATTTGCATGATTTTGTGGGGTTTTCTGGGTCAAGAGAATATCAAACCATTTTCACAGGTCACCTCTGGCCACTTACACGAAGAGGGAAAAAGGAAGAAATTCTGACAGGTGCTGTAACACTGAGGACCCAAAAGACATGGTATGTTTCCACTTAGATAAGCTATGCAGAGCAGCCAAAATTATAGAAAGGAAAAAGGTTGTTACCATTGGCTAGGGGAAAGGGGACAGGAATGAAGAGTTACTATTTAATAAATACTGCATTTCAATTTTACAAGATAAAAAAGATTTCTGAATATGGAGGGTGGATGGTTATAAAATATTATAACTATTTAATACCACTGAATTGCATATCCACAATTCTTAACATAGTAAGTTTTGTGTGTTTTAACACACACAGAAAAAGGAAAAAACATGAGACATACTCATACTAAAATGGAATGGCTAAAATTAAAATGTGTCAAGTGTTGGTCAAAATGTAGTATTATACCTAGAACACCATTCACTGCTGGTACAAATATCAAATGGTTTAACCAGTCTAAAAACTATTTTCTAAAGTTAAATATGAACCTACCATAACTCTTCCAATTTACTCCTAGATATTTACAAAAGAAAAATGAGGACACATGTCTGCAGAAAAAGTAGTAAATGGACATTCACAGAGGCTGTATTTGTAGCAGACAAAAACTAGGAAGAGAACAAATATCCATCAACAGGTAACTGGGTTAAAAAATTATAGTATTTCCATACAATGGTAGACCTCCTGGAAATGAAACGGAAAGATATTGATACACACCACAGCATGGATAAAATTCAAATAATTATGCTGAAAGAAGCCAGAGGAAAGGGTACATATTATAGGATTCCATTAAAGTTTTAGAAAATGCAAACATTTTAGCAATAGAAAGCAGAAGAGCCAGGCATGGTGGCGCATGCTGGTAATCTCAGCAGTCAGGAGGCTGAGGGAGGAAGATCACCACAAGTTCAAGGCCAGCCTGAGATACATAATTCAAAGCCAGCCAGAACTACAAACCAAGACCCTGTCTCAAAAAAAACAAAGAAAAGGAAGCAGATGAGCAACTGGACAGTAAGAGCTGAAGGAAGGAATAAATCACAAAGAGGAATTATTACATTCATTGTAACAATAGTTTAAGGGATATACACCTGTCAAAATCTATCAAATTGAATATTTAATGTATGTACTACTTATTCTGTCAATTATACCTCAATAGAGCTGTAAAAAATATTTATGGCTTGTAGAATTATTATAAGGATAAAATAAGATATTGTATCTAGTAAATTTTAAATGAGCCAGTAAAATGTTATGTTATCCTGGAACAGAATAAACACTTAATAAACATTAACTTCTATTACCATTATATAATACCTGAAACAAGTACTTGGATAAATGATTAAGTGCTTGAAATATTTATAATATACCTTAGCTTCTTCCTCTTGTGCTTTTTTCACAATTGCTTGTAATTGTACCTCTCGTTTAAATTCAGCATGAAGTAATTTCTCTTCCATCATCCTACGCCGTTGATCTAGTAATTCTTCCTTCCACTTCCGGACATCCTTCTCCTAGGTATGGCAAATTATCAAATCCTTAATTTCAAAATACACAATAATTTAACAGAAGGGCAAACAGGTAAATGGCTTATGAAGTATAAATCTAAAAATGGGGAGATCTGTAGGAGTGTGACTAGTGACTGAGACAGACTATGAAGCCAGACTACTGGTGTCCATAATCTACCTTGGCCACTTACTTTTAGTGGCTGTGTAACCTGGGCCGCAATTTTAGCCTATGTCTCAGTTTTATTATCTACAAAAAAGAAAATAATAAAAGTAGTACCAAACTCATGGGATTATTCTGAAAACTGAATAGACATAAAATCTTTACAACACAGGATTGGACATAACTCTACAGAAATATTTGCCATTATTTTCACTGTACTACACCATAAGGACAAAACATATAATGAATTATAATGAAAATAGTATGTATTTCTTAACTAATGTTTTTTTTTGATACTGGGGATCGAACTTGGGACCTTGCGCTTGCGAGGCAGGTGGCGGAACCACTGAGCTAAATCCCTGGCCCCTATGTATTTCTTATTCTCATAAATCTAAATATCCCTAATATAACCCACAGTCAAGAAAAATAAGTAATTTTATCTTAACGATTAGAAAATGAAAAGTCTGAAAAATCATGTAATTTACATAAGAATCATTCTTTGAAGGAACAGAGAGGGCTTTCCTCCAGACTAAAGATAGACATAATGACTGTCCTACTCCTGGGGGTGCGGCTGGATGTAGAAAGCTTGCTTTGCATGCAGGAGGCCCTGGGTTTGAACTCTAGCTCTGCACAAATAAAAGAAAAACTCAACACTGCCTTTCATTCATTAAAACTGTATCAAACACAAGAAGTAAAAAACTTTTTCTATGCTCCAGGAAATAAGATTTAGCACTAGAAAGGGTGAATTATAGAAAAGCAGAAGCTGACTCAATATGAGTACATATTGTAGTGGTCAAATGCAAGCACAAATACAAAACAGTGTTGAATCAATAACCCATAATACAATGGAAGGCAGAATTTACCACTGAAATGAATTGAGTACTTACACAGATGGGAAAATTAAATCAGAGAACCTCTAAAATCAGGGACACCTTTAGTAACCAGAGATATATTTGCCTGAATATTTGGAGATCATATTATATAATGAGAAAATATATTATTTAACTTTATTTATATTAAAAAATAGAGAGGAAATTTGGTTGTGTTAGAGCACTACTTTTTGTAGAATCCTACAATATGAAGACTGCTTTTCATATCTGATCTACTCTAAATGACAAACTCTAAATGACCAATTCTTAAGATTCAGGTTAAAAGAAAAAAAATCACAAAATTGCCTTCCACTAAATAGCAAATTCAATTACTCTATTAAAGAATAATGTTACTTAGCTCATTTTCTAAATATTCATATAATTTAGTCCTATTATATCTCAACAACGTAAATTATATGCTATGCATATTAGTACTCCATTCAGGTACCAGAGGTAACAAAAGAATTTACCTACAATTATAATTCAGTGGTCTTCATCACCTTTCATATTGTTAGGTACTTGCTGTATTCAGGCTCCAAGATGGATCCCAGTTATCTAAACCACTTGGCATTAAGATCCTTGTGTCATCTCCTCCTCCCCATTATATCAGGATTGCAACCAAAAGAATACAGCAAAAGTGATGCCACAAAGACAGTACAGCTTCCTTTTTATCAGTTCTCTTGTGCGCTATTTCTTTTTTTTATTATTAAGTAGGGTCACTATAATTTATTTAAGGGAGATTTAATTGACATCATTGGTATAAACTAGAACCATCTCACGTAAGCCTGATGAATGGTCACATTACTATTTCATCTTCTTCAACACAAAGAGCAAAAGGTAGAATTTCAAGTTTCTTATGATGTCAAAATGATCTTCATATCAGAACATCACAAAGGTGGTGTGTGTGGATGTGTGCCTGTGTATGTACATGTACACACTGCAGGTCAATCTCGCTTATGAATACTGATACAAAACCTTTCAATAAAATACCATCAAACAAAATTTAGCAGTGCATTAAAAAATACAATAATCAAGTGGGGATACATTACAGGAATATAAGCTTAGTTCAATATTGAACAAGCTTGTTTATATATGAGAAAGATTTAAAAATCTGTATCACCATCTTAAAAGGAGCCCAGATTGTGCTCTATTTCTTTCCCCTCTCCTCTCTGATTACTTTCTACAAGGAAACCACACCAGCCATGTTATGAAGGCACCTGGAACATGGAAGCACCACTGGGCAAGAACTAAGGTTTCTAGTCAGTAGCAAAAGAGGAAGTGAGGCCTAAAAGTGACTGCATGGCAAGCTGGGAAGTGGGCCCTCACAACCCAGAAAACCACTACCCTGACTAAAAGCTTGAATACATTCATCATCAGGGACCCAGAGCAAGAATCACTGAGGAGTTCACAGCTAGTTTCAATGAAATTGTGGGCTAAAAGTGTTTACTGTTGTAAGATACTCAATGTTGACCTCATTTGTAACACAGTATAGGTGACTAACACAGCACTCATCTCCATGTGCCATGTAAAAGCAACAATAAGAGTGACTGCATATTGAGCAACATCCAGCCTAGCAATGTTTCTGTTTTACATACAGACATCATTTAAGCATCAAAACATGCTAATAACTATAAATGTCATTTTACCTTAAAGAAATGGAAATGGGACAAGGTAAAATAACTTTCCAGGGCATCACAGTTTATTATGTGGTAAAAATCAGGAAGGGAATTGGGTTGGTCATTTCAAAATGGATCTTTCCACTATACCACATCGACCAATAGTTAGTTACACGCTCTTAAGTACTCAGACTCTCTTCTGTAAATACAATTAATGGCTAACTTACTCAAACCTGGTACCTCTCACTGGTACTATTAAATTTGAGGCTTTTTTCCGCTTTTAGGAAAAATTAACATATGTACTAATGAGAAAATCTTTAAATTATAAGATAAACCCACCTTTTCCTATAATGTTTGGCTGTTTTAAAATTTGAGTTAACTACAGACATGATGCTGTGCATTACATCTCCAGAAATTATTCATCAGACATAACTGAAAGTTTCTACCTTTGCCCAGCATCACTGTGTTTTCTCCTCCCACCAGTCCTTGGCAAGCGTCACCCTAGTCTCTTCTTCTATGACTCTGACTGATTCAGATTCCATGTATAAAGCAAGAGCACGCAGTTGTTCTTTTTCTGTGTTTTATTTCTCTTGGCTAAATGTTCTCTCACATCATCCATACTGCCACAAATAGCATAATTTTATTCTAACACTCAATAGTATGGATATATCTATATAAACAGATGCAAATATATAAGCATACCACATAATATATTTTCTTTATCCATTCATCTGTCATCAGACAGTCTGTTTCCATGTCTTGGCTCTTATGAATAGTGCTACAATGACCAAGAATGCGCAAATATCTCTTTGTGATCCTGACACCATTTCCCTTGACTATGTACCAGAAAGATTACTAGATGATACAGTAGTCCTGTTTTCATTTTTTGAGAAAATTTCTTCCTGCTAACCATATGGTTGGTTGTACTAGTTTAGATTCCTATCAGAGGCAGATAAGGGCTCCCTTTCTCCAAACTCTGACCCACACCTCACTTCCACCTTTCTGTAAAGGCATGCTAATGCGGTGAGATGTCCTCACTGCCTTTTCCTGAGGACCTTTCCATACTTGAATTTCTCCTTTTAAGAAGTATCTGTTTAAGTCTTTTGCCCATTTTGAATTAGGTTATTTGTTCTGTGGCAATTGAATTGAGTTCCTTAACTATTTGGATAATAATGCCATACTTGACATAATGTCTTCCAAGTATTTTTTCCTATTCTGTAAGTTACCTTTTCATTCTGTTGATTTTTTTTTCTTTGCTGTACAGAGAGCTTTAATTTGATGTGACACTATTTTGCTATTTTTGCTTTTGTTGCCTGTGCTTTTTGTGTCATATTGCAAATGTAACTGCCAAGACAAATGTCAAGAAAAAGTTTTTTCCTTGTTTTCTTCAAAACATTTTATGGTTTCAGGTCTTATGTTTAATGCTTTACTCCATTTTATATTGATTTATTTTTTTGGTACCAGGGATTGAACTCAGGACCTTGCACTTGCAAAGCAGGCAGGGTGCTGCTGAGCTAAATCCCCAGCCCAAAATTGATTTTTGTGTATAGTCTAATTTTATTCTTTTGAATGTGGAGATCTGGTTTTCCTAACACAATTTATTGGAAATACTAAGTTTTCCCCATTGTGTGTTCTTGATATCCTTGTCAAGATCAGCTGGCCGTAACTGTTGTTTATTTCTGCATTGTTTATTATGTCCTTTTAGCATCTGTATATTTTTACGATGGTTATCTCTAAGATCTTCTGTGGTTCCATTTGAATTTCAGCATTTATTTTTTATATTTGTTGTTCCATTTGTAAAAAAAGTAAAAGGGCCACTGGGATTTTAATAGGGATTGTACTGAATCTGTAGTTTACTTAAGGTAGTGTGGATATTGTAACAATACTAATTCTTCCATTTCATGAACAAGAGATATCTTCCTATCCACTTATGTCTTTTCTACTTTCCTCCATCAATATTTTATCATTTTCAGTGAACAAACCTTTAACCTTTTTTGGTTAAGTTCCAAGTATTTTAATTTTCTTTTGCTAATGTAAATAGGATTATTTTATTGATTTCCCTTTCAGATAATTCATTGTGATTTTTATATACATGTGTTATATTTTATATTGATTGCATATCTTGAAACTTTACTGAATTTGTATATTATTTCTCAGTTTTTGTGCAGTTATTAAGTTTTCTATGGATATGATTGTATCATTTGCAAATACAGACAATTTTACATCTGGTTTAAATGCACTTTTTATTTTACTTCCATGGCTGCTTTTGCTCGTACTTTCAGTACTATGTTGGAAAGAGTAGTGAGAGCGGGCATTCTGCCTTTTACCAAATATTAGATTACATTTTTCCAATTGATTATGATGCTGTGGATTTTTCATACATGGGTGTTTCTCTTTCTGTTTAGATCACCAGAGACAAGGTAATTCATAAAGAAAACAAACTTATTCTCATGCTTCTGGAGATGGTATATAATTGCTTATAAAAATCCCTTATTATTCATTTTATCTCTGTCTCATTCATTGTAATGACTGCACTTTCATTTCTGATTTTGAGTCTTCTCTGGTTTCTAGATGAGCTAAGGTTTTTTTTGTTTGTTGTTAGTGTTCAAAAAAAATCCCACAACTCTCAGATTTTCCAAGATTCATGTCAAGAAGGCCAGCAGTGAATGTGCACACAATTACAACACTGAGACCAGGGTGGTAACTTGCACCCCTGTAGCTGAGGTTATATACAAACTCACAGGCACACTAACAATAGTCAAAACCAAGCCAGTGGCAAGGGCCAGGACTGGCCAAAGGCCAGATACACATAAGAAATCTAACACTCTCTACCTCAAAACTGTCCTAGGAGGTAGGACACTTTGGGCAAGCCCACCCAAGGAAATTTTCCCATAAAAGTGATAAAAGACAAGTACTGCTTCAAAACTTCAAGCCAACATGGTGCAGTATCTATTTACTAGATATTTTAGCAAAGACAAATTTTTTTAAGCAATTAACCTTAAATTCGATAGAAATGTCTTTATTTCCTAGCAAATGTATTTTTATGCTTCTTTTAGCTTCTCTAAGAAGAAAATAGTCTATCTGAAAATAAGCCCACCAATTTAAGACTACCATAATTTCCTAAGAAATTAAAAATTCACCCTTTCCAGAAGTTTCTGCAGCTTTAATGTCTTCTGCTCACGTAGCTTTTCCCTTAACTGTTGTGCTTTCATTTGTTTTTCTTCATGTTTCTTCTTAGATTCTGCAATTGTTCTATTAATAAAAACAAATGAATAAGAGACAAATGTTTACATCATAAGGCTAAAAATAGTGACTCCAAAGGACTTAAAGTACACAAAACTCAGTTTGACCTAGCATTTTAGGAAAGCACTGTCACTTTTCAGTGGATCTCAAACTGTCCTAAAGTCATGTGCCAAAAAAATTATGTAGCAACTCTATGTAATAGTCAAAGATGGCTGGTTTCCCTCCTGTAAAACATTTCAAATTAATTCTCAAACACCAGACCTTTTACGAGATGGTGAGGAAAGTTTTTCATGCATGTGAATTGCATGCCCTGGAGGTCTAGCAGGTTCCTCTTCTACAATGTCCCCCCAGGATGTATTTTGGCGCCAAGATTCACGAGCTGTTCAGAAAAATCAAACCAAACCAAAACAAAACAAAAAAACCCACTGTTATTGTTTAACCACATAGTTCTATAAAACCAACATTTGAGAACAGACTTTAAAAGTTTGCAACATTTCTATCTTAAATTATTTTACATAGAAGCTGCTTAAAAGATCTAGTGTACCCCACAGTATCTACACAGCACACACACACACACACACACACACACACAATAATACCTTCATAATCTGCAAGAACATCATTCCAGTCCATAGACATGCCACAGAAAGATACACTCCCACTGCCCATACTGGCCTAAAATACAACAAGAGAAATTGAAAAACAAATTTTTGGACATAATTATTATAACCTTAAAAAATTACACTAATTAAACTACATATTTTTAATATATTTCATTTAACAGTTTAATACCAGAAAAAAGGCTACATACCTTATGCAATCACAATAATTACCAAGTTAAGATACCACAGCACATAGATTTTTAAGTGCCTACTAGTTATTAACAGATAAAAATGAAGTAAATTTACACTACATAAACACTAACATATAATATATAAAGCACACATTAGCAGAGCTCAAGATTATATACTGGCCATAAAATTTAATAAAAGGATATTTGAAACAGAGAACTTGTGGTTACTTTTACTCTTGTAACAAATCTCCTTCACCAACATGTATATGATGAGACTGACAGCAAAGCCAGTGTATCATTTTCTCTTGGTTAGAACATAAAAACTGAAATACTTTAAATTCAAATCTGTAAAATGACAATCTGAGTTAACATTGAGTCCTTGCTTTGAATATCAACTTCTTGATTTGTAAAATGAGAATAATAACTTCCAACTCATTAACTGCATCATGTTTAAAATTACTTATTAATGGTAATGTATTTTTTAAAACTTGCTATTGCTTATATCCAAATCACCATGAGTGTTTCTGTCTTAATATTTATATCTTTAATCCACTTTGATCTTAGTTTAGTGCATGGTGATAGGTATGGGTCTAGTTTTAATCTTTGGCAGGTTGAAACCCAGTTTTTCCAACACCATTTATTAAATAGGCTATCTTTCCTCCAATGATGGTGGTTGGCTCCTTTGTCAAAGATGAGGTGGCTGGGAAGATAAGTTAGGTAGAACTCTTGAAGACCTTGGCATAGGAAAAGACTTCACGAACAAAACCTCAGCAGCATAGGAACTAGCAGAAAGAATCAACAACTGGGATCTCATCTTATTAAAAAAGCTTCTGCACTGCAAAAGAAATCACCAACATGGGCTGGGGATTTAGCTCAGTGGTTTCGCTGCCTGCTGCACAAGCGCAAGGACCCGAGTTCGATCCCAGGTACCAAAACAAAAAACAAAAGGAACCACCAACAGAGCTAACAGACAACCTAAAATACAGGAAAAAATTTTAGCAGCTGTACCTCAGACAAAGGACTACTATCTAGAATATACAAAGAATTCAGGGGCCGGGGATTTAGCTCAGTGGTTTCGCTGCTTGGTATGCAAGCACAAGGATCCAAGTTCGATCCCCGGTACCAAAAACAAACAAACAAACAAACAAACAAAAAAAACAAAGAATTGAAAAAAATCAGACCCCCCAAATTCAAAGACCCAATTCAAAAATGGGCATCCAAAATGAACAGACATTTCTCAGACAAAGAAGTAAAAGCAGCAAACAAATATATGAAAAAATGTTCAACATCACTCATCATTTGAGAGATGCAGATGAAAACAACACTGAGATTCCACCTCACCCCAGAAAGAATGGCTGCTGTCAAGAAATCAACCAATAACAAATGCTGGCGGGGTTGTAGGGAGAAAGGAACCCTTCTCCATTGTTGGTGGGAGTGCAGACTGGGGCAACCACTGTGGAAGTCAGTATGGAGATACCTCAAAGAACTAGGACTAGAGGTCCCCTTTGACCCAGCTATTCCCCTGCTGGGTATCTTCCCAAAAGAATTAAAAGAATCGTACCACAGTGATATATGTGCACCCATGTTCATAGCGGCACAGTTTGTAATAGCTAAAGCTTGGAAGCAGCCCAAGTGCCCATCAACTGGAAACTGGATAAAGAAAATGTGGTTTTTTTATAAAATGCAGTACTACTCAGCCATAAAGAACAAAAAACTAGTCATTTATAGCTAAATGGATGCATATCGAGCCCATACTCTTAAGTGAAATAAATAAGACACACGTGTAAATACCGAATAGTTTCTCTAGTGTGAGAAACTGATAGTGTAAACAAGGTTTAAAATGATTAAAATGAATAACTGATAATATGAAATAGGAAAAAAGGTCCAAAGACGAAGGGGTGAAGGGAGGGGAAGGGGAAAGGAAAAGAGGGAAAGGAAAAACTATGAGAAAAGAAAAAAAAATGGAAATGAAATCTATGTAAATAGGGAAGGGCAGAGGGGCTGAAGGGCACACAGGTAATGGGGAAAAAAATAAGAACCAAGATACATCATGTTCAGGTACAAACACCCAATGATAAATGTAAACAAATTGTATACCTAAAATGTACCAAATAAAAGAACAAAAAAAAAATAATAAATCACTATGAAAATAATGATAATGTGTATTATCAAAATGATTTTAAAACAAATAATTTTAAGTAGGATTAGATGAACTCTAAGCATTTTATTTCTGTATATAATTGAAGAATTACGTTAAAAATTCTAAAAGCTCACAGAAAAATCACTGTCGTTATCAGTTTCAATGTTAATGTCATTGTTTTCTTCAGCTTCTATTTCTCTAGTTAACTGTTCTTCTTCAGCAATAGCACTAGCAATGGCCTCTTCATTCGCCTTTTCTAGACGATCTGCTAGCTCTTCTTTTTTAGCAAGGACTTCTGCCATGGACTATAAAGATAAAAACAAACAAAAAGAAGAATCATCACTAGACTGAAAAGTGACGTATTTCTCTATATTCTAATCATGAACTCAACATTATACCAAATGTTTTTCCAATTTTTACTTTATTAGTACATGTTTGCAGCACATGTACATAATGACTACATTCCTCGTGGGGAGCTCTTTATGAACCTAAAATCATAAAATCTCAGTCCAAAATATATGCAACCACTTACCAATTGTGTGACTTAAGTGTCTTAAAACCAAGAGCCCATTTGTTATTCCATAAAATGCAACAATAATCCTTGACTTACCTTCTTTACCAGACTGCTGTGTGTGAGAAACTGTAAAGTTACATAAATAACAGGTATTATTAATGAAAAAGTATGATTTTCCTTTGAAGGTCAAGATTCAAAAGTTACAAATCAAACATGACTGCTAAATATAAAACAAAAATAGTATACTATAATGGGAACACAGAAAGAATGCATGCTGTAATGATGAATATGCATTCTGATCATATATGTATATATATCCTATATACCTAACTTAAAAATATGCAGACATAACATAAATAATATGCTTGAGAATCATCAGTTAAAGCAGAGCTAGGCATTGGTGGCACATGCCTGTAATCCCAACACTCAGGAGGCTGATGCAGGAGGATTGCCATGAGTTCAAGGCCAACCTGAGCTACAGTGAATCCAAGGCCAGCCTGAACTACACAGCAAGACCCTGTTTCCAAAAACAAAACAAAACAAAAAGATAAACAGATAAATAAAATGTGGTGTATATCCATACACTACAATATTATTTGGTCATAAAAAGGAATTATGTACTGAAGCAGACTAAGCTATGGATGAACCTTTAAAACATTATGCCAAGTGAAAGAAGCTAGTCACAAAAAACCAAATATTGTATTACAGTCTTATGAAATGTCCAAAAGAGGCAAAACTATATAGACAGAAGGCAGACAGTGCCTGTTTAGCACTGGGAGGGTGGAGGTGGCAGTGTAAGAGAATGACTTCTTATGGTTACTTGGTTTCTTTCTAGAGTGATGAAAGTATTCTAAACCTGATTCTGGTGAGGATATACAACTCTGTAACTATACTGAAAAACAATGAAAGCTTTAAGTGGATGAACTGTATGTTAGGTAAACTATAACTCAGTAAAATTCTTTTTTTTTTTTTTGATACTAGGGATCGAACTCGGGTCCTTGCGCTTGTGCAGCAGGCAACAAAACCACTGAGCTAAATCCCCGGCCCTAAAATTCTTTTTTAATAAAAAAGAAATACTACTGAAACAGAATACTATTAAAGATGATAAAAAGAATGAACTATTAATGCACAACTACATGGATCAGCCTCAAAATAATTATGGTGAGTGAAAAGAGGCAAGCAAAGATAATACAAATTCATTCATATAATATTCTGAAACTTCTCTAGTCTATTCTGACTTACCCTTATGTGAAGTGTCTTAATACGAACATAAACAGTGGGAAGAGTGGACAGAAGTAAATAATCATTCAAATATATATACCTATATCTAATTAATATGTTTCTAGAGATTCTGGAACAGGAACAGTAAATAAAATTTCATCTCAAAGACCAACTCCAACCAAGTAAGAGTATCTAGCTAAAGTACTCTGTTAAGAGGATTTTAAAAAATAAATCTAGCAAGCAACATCCATCAGAATGCCAGACACAGAAAGAAAGGCTAATCATTATGGGGTTAAATTCCTTCTTCGTTGCTGTTGTTGTTGATGCAGTGCCTAAGACTGAACCGAGAGAGTGGCTCGTGGATGCTAGATTTAGTTTCTTAATAAAGTGCATTTGATCAAATCACATACAAACAATGATTTTGAACAATTCTTTTATTCTCTTAGTCTCATTTTCCTCCTCTACAAAAAAAATTTTAACTATATCAAAAGATCACTATAAGAATTTTGTATTATATAACATAAAATCCTTTGTAAAATACACATCAAATAGTACAAGTTATTATTAAGGTTTATCCCTTTTTAGTATATTTACACAGAATTCTGATAAGTTGTTCTTACCAAGTGAGCAGCACTCACATTTGATATATCTGAAGGATCCATTTCATTTTCTATCCTTTCTTTCTCTGCCAGAAGGTTTTCTTCATTTGTTCGTAAGGGAGGTATGTCAGCTTGCTGAGTGACTGAGACACACTCTTCATCATTGTGAACAGCAGGTATTTCGTAAGTTTGCACAGAACAATCTTGACTACTACCAGAATTCTTGACATCATCCAATGTATTCACTGTGAACTAACAAAACATATCCATAGAATGAATCAGAGACAATAAAAAATAACCAACATTTAACTCTAGAGGAGCTGGTTCTGTTTAATCTTTCAACTGTTAGCAGTACCTAACTGGCAGATGGATAACTCAGTTATCTTTTTTGTATGTATCAGGTGTCATAAAAGGAAAAAACATACAAATTTTATTTGCAGGCCTACTGCATATTGGGCATTGTCCTAACTACTCTCAGAATTTATCCAATACAAATTGTAATTACATTATTTTTTAAAAATTGCTTCTTAAAGAGTATTTCTTCTCCACAAAGAAATCCAATCACAAGTATAATACTTCATGTTATATTCATTCAACTAAAGGTATTACAAGGACTTTTGTCAAGACTGTCTATAGCCATGAGGGTATTCAGCACTTTCGAAAACATCTTGTAACCATTTTTTACCAAAATATACTTGAGGCATTTTATTCAAAAATACAAACTCTCCAGGGCTGGGAATTTAGCTCAGTGGTTATGCTGCCTGTCTCGAAAGCACAAGGACCCGAGCTCAATCCCCAGTACCCCCAAAAAAGCCAAATGAAATCCCCAAAATATAAACTCTCCAGAAACACTGCTCTCTCCAGAAACAGTGCTCTCTCCAGATAATACTAACTTGACCTCAAAGTAGTATCTTTGATAAAATGTATAGGGTTTATGATACCAATTCTCAAAGCTAAAAGAGGAAGGCATGAACTGAGAGTGTAGTTTTAAAGTATATGGTATCTCATCATGTAATTCATATACTTTACATATTCTCTCTACTGCCCACTAAGAATAATTCACACAAAATCTGCAAAAATGTAAAAATGATATTTTTTAAAAACTGGCTTGGACCAAAGATATATCATCCATTTAAAAAAATTTTTTCCTAATCTAGTAAATATAACCAAGCCTTTATTTTCACTTTCTAATAAAGAATGGTGTTTTGTTTTTCAATTATACACCAAAGCAAAGAATTAAAATCTAAAATTATGAATTTAAAACTCACATCACTTCTTAAATAAACATTAGATAAACACTGCAGTGATGATAAAACTCCAGTTTGATTAATTATTTACACAAATATTAAACTTGGCCAAGTCTTATAAACTACTTTAGAAATTCTACTATTGGTCAGAACCTAAAGTGTTCCAAAGTGTTGATTTTAGCATAAGCATTATTTGAATTGTATCCCATTGTTTATATTGCTATCAATATTATTTATATGCCAGTCACTCTAGTTTATAATCTTCTTGGCAATACTTATATTAGCATTACTGATGTTTACAATATATTCAACTGTTTATTAAAAATGCAGTACCATTTATGTAACAAAACCAAAGCTAAACCATAAAGCTATGTTGATAAAAGATATGCTAAATTCCATTTTTAGAATGACAGTGAAGAAAACAAACATGATCATCAAGTTGGCAACCATCAGCAGTGAACTTAAATAATATACTAAAACATTTTAGCAATAGTTTAATTATTCAGAAGTTCTATGTATGGATTATTCCCAAAATCCCAATATCATACAAGTTTATGCACCACACAAAACCAGCATGTTTATGTAAAGTTATATTTTTTAGATAAAATACCTTAGAAAGAATGCTAGTGGTTTGTTAATTAAAATAAAGAGATTTCATTAAGTATCTCCTTTAAAGATTTTCTTAAATGTAACCCACATGATGAACTGATTACTTCCTATGTGTCTTGACTCTTTCATTTGTCAGAAATTAAAAGACTACCTGAGATACTGCCCTCAAAGAGCTTACAATCTCACATGGGCATAAACATGCACACATTAAAGAGCTATAGCACATAAAGAATAATGTGGAATTAAGAGCCATTATCATTAGAAGACAAGGAAGCTGATTAGTGTTTCCAAGGGGTGAAAAATACCCTATGGGTAAAAGAGAAAAAAATTATTTATTTTTATTAGTACATGTAAAAGAAAACTTTATACAGTAAATATTGTTAACTGCAAATATTACTACTGTTTTATTTACAGCATTTCCTATAATGTAAAGAATATCTCTTGTTTTTAGTCATTTAACATAAGATACCAACTGCCCATGAACCTCTACATAAATAAATATTTAGAGCTCATAAAATCAGTAAAACACATTTCAACTAGACAGATAAAAGAAATATATTGGGAATAATAACAATAAAATTTATACTAAATATTAGCATTTGAAGGAAGTAAAAGTAGAACAAGTCAAAAATTTCATTGCCAGTTTTAAAAAGCAGGAAGATGCCACCTTTACCAAGCAATCAAAGTTAAGAAGAAAACTAGGCAAATTCCTATCACATGCCTATAGATGTGACACTATCTAAAATGACTTTATTCCTGTAAGAAAGGCTCTTGCTAAACTGAGTTATGGGCAATGAATAAAAAGAAAAAAAGGAACATTTTGCAATGTATTCTTTCAAACTCCAAACATCATGAAATACAAAAAGGAGCTAAGAAACATGTCCTCAATGAAAAATATTAAAGAAGCAAAACCAAATGTGCTGTGTGGTTCTAGACTGGATCTTGAATCCAGGATTAAAAAGATAATAATAATAAAGAAATTAGTAGGAAAAAAGAAAAATTTGAATATTGACTATAAATTAGATAATGTATAAATGCCAAACTCCTTGAACTTTATATTTATGCAAAAGAATGTCTCTGATCTTTGTAGATACATGCTGTAATACTGAAGGTGAATGGTTATATTTCCACATTAGTCTCAAATACTTAGCATATAACTACACATAGAGAGATAAAAAACAGCAAATGTCTATTTGTGAATCTGGGCAAACAATATATTGGGGTTCACTATTCTATACTTGCAACTATTCTGTAAGTATCAAATTACACAAAAATAAAAAGTTGAAAATGAAGTAGAAAGATGAGACGTTCCAACACACACACTCTTTGAAGAAGGTAGTAAAACGTTTTTCAGAATATTTTACCTGGGTTCTCTCAGCAAGAGGATGGTCTGAAGAGTGAAATGAGTCTCTGGGCCGAGGTTCTACAATGTTAGAAGATCTATCTCTAAAAAAGTCATCTTTCTGTATACTTTCCTCAGGTAAACGACATAAATTTTCCTTATTGGTGTCATCCTTCTTCAACTTTAAGGCTTCTGGCACTAAGGACACTTTTGGCACCACTCCTGTTGATCGAGAACGGACAGGCCTCCCTCTCTGCACGGTCTCCCACCCTTCAGCATCCTTCCGTTCTGTGCAATTGTGGGAAGAAAATAAATCAAGGCTATTTTTAGTAAAAGACTGCTTTAGAAAAAATATTTACAAACCTATGAAATAAAAACAATAATTTGTAAGTAATTTAATTTAATTTCTATTAAATACAAAATAATATATAAACAACATTAAATATTGAGAGCAAGATGTAAATACATATTTTAATATATTTGTGCACACATAATAATCCCTATTTTATAAATGCCAAAACTAAAATTCCGATTAAAACTAACCAAAGGCCACACATTTAGTAAGTGGTAAACATTTAAATAATGTATCCTATCTGCAAACACTGTTTAAAGCACCTGTATATGATAATTCCTTAATCTTCACAACAACCATGTAAGGTCAGTACTATTACCACCATTTTATCAATAAAGAAACTAAGACAAAGAGAAGCTAAATAATGTGCCCAAGATAATGTACCTACCAAAGGTAAATCCAAAACGCAAATCCAGGCACATTGGCTCTGGTGTCTGTGCTCCTAACAGCTATGTAAAAACTGTCTTTCCATCTTTCAGAATTCAAACACAGGCCTAGCTCCAAAGCCCAAGTTTTTTCCTCCATCTCAACAATAGTAATACACCTTGATTTAAATAAACTATTTAAGGGCCAGGGAAAGCTCAGTGGTACCACGCTTGCCTTGTAAGCACAAGGTCCTGAGTTTGATCCCCGGTACCAAAAAAAACCAAAAAAGAATAAATAAACTATTTCAATGATCATAAAACTACAGAATATTCATTGAAGGAAACTTACATGATCTAGTCCAATATTTCATCACTCATACATGAAAACTGAGGGCCTATGTCCAAAGTCACACTGAAAAATAACCTAACATATATAAAGATCTTCCTCTAAAACATTTGAAAATGTCACTACAGGAGGTATAAATGTGTATATGTATATGGTCAAGATTTTTAATTTTCATTGGTGAATTATAGTCTAATACAAAGACTTCCAGTTCTGGGTAAGACAAAGTAACCTTAGCTTATTTCCAACTCCTTACAACTAAAACCAAACACGAATCACATAAAGAATGAAAAAGGAACAGCACTACAAATCATGCACTCATAATCTGAACAGTCTTATAACTACTAAAGAAACTGAATGTGTCATTTAAAACTACTGAAAAAGTAATCTCCAGCCTCAATTAGCTTCTGTGGCAAATTCTACTAAATATTTTTAAAAATATTTATGCAGTTTTATGCAAACTAATTTAGAAAAAAAAAGAAGAAATACTTAAGTTACTAAGTTGGGATTACTCTGACAAAACATCACACAAAGACAGTATAAAAATTAAACTAGCTAGGTCTGGTGATGTATGCCCATAACACCAGCACTGTGGGAGGATGAGGCAGAAGAATCTCAAATTTAAGCCCAGTCTGGGCATCTTAGTGACTCAGGGAGACCCTGTTTCAAAAAAAGGGTGGGAGTGAAGGGTGTGGCTCAGACCAAAAGCTCTGGCTTCAATCTTGAGAACTACAAAAAATTTAAAAAGCAAATTGAATATAGCAAAGCATGAAAAAAGCATAAACTACATACAACCAAGTGATGTTTATTTTAGGAATATAAATTGGGTTTAATATTTTTTTAAAAGTCAGTGCAATCCATCACTGTCAATAGGATGAACAGAAACCATATGATCACATCAACTGATACATAAAAAGTATTTCATAAAACCCAGCATCCACTAATAATAAAAATTGTCATTAAATTCTCATAGAAGGGAAATTACTCAAATTGAAAAAGACTAGCTCAAAAAACCTACAACAAATATCACACTTATTGATAACAGACTGAATGCTTCTCCCTCAATCTGAGGTTGTCTCCTTTCACCAACTTATCTAATACATTACTGAAAATTCTAGACAAAAGGGCACAGGGTGGGGGCATAAGAGAACATATAGCTAGGGAAGGAAGAAATGAAACTCTATTTTCAGATGAGATAATTGTCTACTATAAAATCTCAAATAATAAACACAAAAATCCCAAGAATTATTGTATGAGTTCAGAAAACTGCAGTATACAAGAATAACCTACAAAAAGTCCACTGTACTCCTATACACTTGTAATGAACACGAAGAAACTTAAACTGAAAACTGTACTCCCCCCAAAATGAAACAGATACAAGTAAATCTAACAAAATGGTAAAGAATGTGTGTCCTGCAAATTACAAGGGTAAGAAAATAGAAGATTTAAATAAATTCAGATATAACATGTTCATAGATTGACTGGGCATAAAAAAATGTGAATTCTCCCCAAATAGATCTATAGTTGCAATGCACTTTCGACCAAAATCCCAGCAACTTTTTCTGACCTAGATAATTATATTCTCCAGTTTATACAGAAAGGCAAATGACCTAAAATAGCTAAGATAATTTGAAAATCAAGAATAAAGTAGAAGCAATCACTCTTCCTATGTAAAGGATTACCAACACAACAATCAAGAAGTGTAGACTTGGTAGAATAACAGACATACAGTAAGTCAAATACAATGCAAAACCCATAAATATACCTACATAAACATGACCACTTGGTTTTTTATAAAATTGAAAAAGCAATTCAATGGAGTAAGAAAAGAATTTTAACTAACAGTGGTGGAGGACATAGATACTCACAGGTAAAAAAATGAACCTTGACCTCACACTGTCTTATTTCATTCTGTTGCTACAGCAGAACACCTGAGACCGGATAATTTATAAAAGATAAAAGAAAGATGTTTATTTAGCTCATGATTATGGAGGCTGGGAAGTCCAAGGGCATAGGACCAAGGACCTTGTGCTTCTTTAACTCATGGCAGAAAGTGAAAAGGCAAGTAGGTGTGTGCAAGAGAGATGGAATATAAGGGAAAGCCTCATTTCATAACAATACAATCTTACAAGAATAAAACCACTTCTATAAGAAAAGAATTCATCTCTTTTAATACCTCATCATCTCTTAGAGTTCCCACCAACTCTCAGTATCATTACACTGGGAATCATTTCAACATGAATTTTAGTGTGGACAAATCAGATTTAAACCACAACACATACTTCATACCAAAATTAACTCCAAATGGATCACACAGTTAAAGGTAAAATGTAGAACAATAAAACTTTTAGGGTATGCAACAGAAAAATCTAGAATGTAGAGCTAGGTAAAGAGTTTTTAAGATTTCAGGGGCCAGGGATTTAGCTCAGTGGTTTTGCCGCCTGCTGCGCAAGCACAAGAACCCAAGTTTGATCCCCGGTACCAAAAAAAAAAAAAAAAAGAGTTCTTAAGATTTCATAAAGAAAGCATGAACCATAAAAAAAGATTCAATCAATTACAGAGAAGGCTGCCACTCTTTTTCCATTAATTTCCTCTTCTTCATTGTTTCTTCTGAAATATTTTAAAGCAAATCCTAGTTATCACATCATTTCTTCTTCTTTTTTTTTTCCAGTACTGGGGATAGAACTCAGGACTTTGCACTTGCGAGGCAGGCACGGTGCCACTGGGCTAAATCCCCAGCCACATCATTTCTTTTATAAATATTCATTACGTGTCTTAACAGATAGCAATTGTTTTAAAATAAACAATATCAGTATGATATCCACAAAATTAGTAAAAATGCTTTAAACATATGATATCCAACATTCAATTTTCAACCATGTTTAACTTTATCAAAACTTGGTACATTAAACATTCCTGCTTTACCTTTAAAAATAAATAATGCAAATTATAAGGTCATAAAATAAATGATAAAATCATATACACCAACAAAAATCCAAATTACACAATAAAGCTTAATAAAAAATTTTAGTTTCTAGTTAAACAGCTCACCCTTAGAAGAACTATAATTAATCATTTTACCTTTAAAAAGAAAGAAAAACACCTCTCTTCAAAAGCTTCCTTACAGAAAGATATACTGCTTAAAACTTGGAACTAATCCATTACCCAATAAGACAGCCAATATAAATACTATAATAAAAAATTGAAATAATAATTGAAGCGAGTAAAAAGAGGAGTATATCAAAATAAAAACTATAACTTAGGTCTCTTAGAAACTGAGAAAGTAGTTATAGACAAATTACATTTTTAATGAACCTTCAGTGAAAACTACATTGAAAAATTACTCCCATAATAAAGAATGTTTAAGAACAGCAACGCATGCACTTAAGCTGTCAGAGAACTTCTAAATACTTAGAATAACATTGGGATAAAAATGTACAAAACTAAAATTACATTTAATTTCACATTTTTATATTTGTACTTTTTAAAATCTTACAATTGTCATTAATAAAGTTGCACTAAATTCAAATCAATGCAAACAATAATTGAAGAGCACTTGGAATAATCCCGGCCTATGTTATCAATTTTATTTATCACAATATTTAATTCACAAATACTATGTTCAGAATATGTACACCAATATTCAAGAAGTAATTTTTATTGTAATTTTCTTGTTAGGCTTTGATATTCAGGTTATTCTACATGCACAATAATACAAGACTTTGTTTATTCCCATAAAGATTTTCTACAACACTGGTATTACTTTTAATCTTACAGCTTTGCAGGAATTTATAAGAGAAACTATCTTGACCTGGAATTTTCTTTGAAAATGACTTTTTAAATTATAGACTCACATTTTTAAAAGATATTTACAAGTCCCTTCAAGTTTTTCTAGTTCTTGTAATATAAATGTTAAGTTGTGTTTCTCAAGGAATTTGTCAATTTCTGCTGTTTCCAAATTTAATATATACCACTTTATAATACTTTTTATCTTTTATAATACCTGTGGGATTCTACCAATATCCTCAATTTCATTCCTGATATTCTATCTTGCCTTTTCTTTTTCTTAATCAGTGTAAAAAGAGATCTGTTCATTTTATTGATCTATTCAAAGAACCTAATTTAAACATTTCTGCTCTACCTTTAAAAATAAGTAATGCAAATTATAAGAAAAATCATAAAATAAATGATAAAACCATATAAACCAACAAAAATCCAAATTACACAATTAATAAAGCTTAATAAAAAAATTTAGTTTCTAGTTAAATAGCTCACCCTTAGAAGCACTATAATTAATCACTTTACCTTTAAAAGGAAAGAGAAACATCTGTCTTCAAAAGCTTCCTTAAAAGATATACTGCTTAAAACTTGGAACTAATCCTATCACTTATATATTATTATCACCTATATATTTTCTTTCTTTTTATCTTCTTTGGGTTAAACTTGTTCTTTTCTAATGTCAAGAGGACACAATGTACATAAGCTTTTTCTTATTTTATAATACATACAATGAAGCTAGAAGTATTCTTCAAAACATAGCTTTATCTCATAGGTTCTTTTTTTTTTTTTTTTTTGGTACTGGGGATCGAACTCAGGACCTTACCCTTGCAAGGCAGGTGGCAGAACCACTGAGCTATATCCCTGGCCCTCTCATAGGTTCTTTTTTTTTCAATTATACATTTTTAAATTACAATATCAAAATTTAGAGGACATTACCATAGATTTTACAGAATTTAAAAGGATATAGAAAGCATATTACAGAAATCTTTTTTGAAATAAATTTGACAATTTCTAAGAAGTACCTTGGAAGACAAATTAATGAAACTGACTCTGGAGGAAATATAAAATTTGAATAACACCTACTAAAGAAAGTATATTCCTAATTCGAAAACCTACCTATATGACAACAACAGGCTCGTATACATTTTAACTGATGAATTATATCAAACATTTAAAACAGAAAAAAGAAGGAACACTTCTCCCCTCATTTTAGGAAATCAACATTGTGCTAATCCTAAAACTGGATAAAGAGGTTCTTAAATGTTCACTTGCATTCAGTTCACTTTACAAATTCTCACTATGATGGCCTCTTTAAATCAATGCAGTACATTACTCAAAACTATTTTCCAAAACTTCAAAATTCAACAGCTATCTTGTTGTTATTGATTTCTTACTTAATCCCATTATGATCAATGACAACAGAGTTCTTTAAATCACCTGAAGCTTGCTGAGCTTTGTCTGATGGTACAGAATGTTTCAATTTTGGTAAATGCTCCCTATGTGCTTGAATCTGTGAGTGTACTTACTTACAGTTTAGGCCATGCCAAAGTAACATGCACCAAAATTGGCCCTCTTCCTGCCAAAAACAACTATAAAAGCTAGACAAAATATATAAATGAACTGTTCAGAGGCACTGGAAAGCAACCAATGTAGGCAAGTTTTGAGGAACTGCAATTCCCAAGACAAGGGAATGATGACATCAGGTCTACATTCCATCTAGGATTCTGCCTGAAGACATCTGGAATTCAGGATGCAGAAGTGATTCCTAGCAAACACCAGCATTCCTAACTGGCTGAAATAAGCAATCTAAAGAAACTGGGACTTTGGGGGCAAAAACCTTGGAAAGTGGGGTAATACAGGGGTGTGAGCCAAGAAATATGCATTCAATCTATCCTAAGTTGCCTGACAACTACTCAGCTCTGCATACACAAGGCAAAACTCCAGGAAAACCAACAGAGAGCAGCAGCTGGGAAGCTAATGACCTATGCAGATAATGCAGCAACTGTACAGTGCTGAGGAACAAAAGCTGGAGTCAGGGTGTGGTGGGCTTTGCAAATATCCATATTTTCAACTGAGAACCCAAAAGTAAGAAGGACAAGACCAAACCACACCAACTTTAATAAAATCCCAAACCAAACCTTGACAGGATTAAGGTGATCTTCCTGTTTTTAAATGTCTTGACAGACCAAAAAGAGAAAAACATAAAAGCAACAACTCTTTTAACAAAAGGCTCCATAATTTTTAATACACATTGTTTTGTTTTTTCTTAAATTCTTTTATTGGTACATTTTAGGTATGCAAGACAATTACATTTCTCATCGGGAACTTGTACC